>CM062273.1:11789304-12069304 GCA_031216635.1 Dissostichus eleginoides | reverse complement strand
ATGCTATAGATGAGAGTAACACCTACGTCACTTCCGAGCGAAAATTACGGCCCCGCGTACTTTTGGGGGAAAACAACGCTGTCATTTGAATGGCGGTCAATACAAATTCTGAAGTTTTTGCCAATCCGATCAGAAATTTAAGAAAACCGTGGATTTTTGGATCTTCAAAGAGCCCGATTACGATGGCCAGTCAAGCAAACAATTACATTAAATCTTTTGAAATCGACGATCGGGCTCGATATATGGTTAAATTGAAATCAGTAGGCGAGTCTGTAATTTCGCCAGCTGTTACTCTCATGAGCGAGGCGGAAAATAATAGTTTTTTCATGCCAAAAAGCTGCTCTGTCGTTTATTGCACCTCAAACATTAAAACAAATCCAGTTACATGTTTCTGTACTTCCACTAAGAAAAAAGGACCGTAAAAGAAGAGCTCTGTGGCTTCAGGCTTCATCGCCATTCAAATGACAGCGTTGGTTTCCCCCAAAAGTGGGCGGGGCCGTAAAGTGACGTAGATGTTACTCTCATCTGTGGACATCGATCGCCTACTGCTATATTTAACCATATATCGAGCCCGATCGTCGATTTCCAATGATTCAATGTAATTGTTTGCCTGTCTGGCCATTGTAATCGGGCTCTCTTTGAAGATCCAAAAATCCACGGTTTTCTTAAATTTCTGATCGGATTGGCAAAAACTTCATAATTTGTATTGACCGCCATTCAAATGACAGCTTTGTTTTCCCCCCAAAAGTGGGCGGAGCCGTCATTTTTGCCCGGAAGTGACGCATGTGTTACTCTCATCTATAGTAGAATAAGCTTTTGAAGTTTATGCTTATGTAAAATGTATTTGTCTTTTTTTTTTATTAGAAAGAAGATTCGACTGGGGATGAGGATGATGATGAGGAGGAGGAGGAGGAGCAGGAAGAGGAGGAGCAGGAAGAGCAGGAAGAGGAGGAGGAGGAGGAAGAAGATGTCTCAGATGATAATGAACAACTTGAAACAAGTGCAGAGTCCCTTGAGGCCTCAGCTGTTCCTGAAACAGAAGTCTCTAAAGATAAGAAAAGGGGTAAGGAGCAAATTATTTATTATCGATGCACTATGTACAATGCACGGCCAACTGTATTTCTAACACTACAACTTCAACATCTGGTACCTACAGGTAGTCTTTTCCTCAGTAAACAATAACAGCTTTGCACCTTTATATTGTTTGCTTTAATGACAGTCGGATACACTTTTGATTTTCTTCAACTGTAGACATTCTTACTGAATCGAGAAATGATATGATTTTACCAAATCAACTGTAGTAACTATGTTATTGTAAAAGTGGTTATTCATTAAAAAAAAGTAAGTGCTGCTGCCTTGTGTATTTTCTCTATATCTACCATTACTTTTCAGTTTCAGCATTGTAATAAATCTACACATGTTGAAACAGATTTCCTGTCCGAGCTGGGTCTAGAGCAGGGAGAGGAAGAGCAGGACTCTTGGGACTCTGAGGTACAGTGAAGACACATTATGTAATATCTATGAGGATCAGATGTTAGCCAATCAAATTCTCACAGTTTGCCTTTTCTCTTTCAGTCCCACTCTGAAAACCCCAAAATTCCACAGCAAGAGAAACAAAGCTCGCTTATCAAAGTTAAAGAAGAGGTGGCCATTGTTGAAGAAGGTAATTTTAATTTTTACTTTTTTGAATCTAATCATTCCAGGCGCCATTTCACGCTTCAGAAACAATATGACCTTTTTATATCATATTTATAAAAAACTGCTTTAGTGTAGGGCTGCTCAATTAATCGAATTTTAATCGCAATTACGATTTTGGCTTGCAACGATTATGAAAACATTTTTTTTTTTCGTATTGGTTTTTCAGTTGAATTATACTTAAAGTTCAGGGTAATCAACTGTTAAAAACATATTGTTCAACATTTTTTTTTCAATAAATTGATGTTTTCAAAGTAAATGGATAATCGTTTTTAATAATCGTGATATCAATTATTGACCCAAATAATCGAGATTATGATTTTTGCCATAATCGAGCAGAACTACTTTAGTGTATACATGTATTAATATGTGTCTGTGATCTAAAAAAGCTGTAGAATGTGCAATGCAATATAATTTCCATGAATCAAAACAGCCTTTCCAACAATATGTTACATTTCTTTTGTAGACTTGTTTTATATTCCCTCGTTTTTAAGAGAGGAAGGAGGGAATAGGATCCTAGAGCCTCGGAGGAGTGTAGGCAGGCCAAGAGGCAGCCAGGGAGAGGGTATGAATGCTTTGACTCATAGGTCTGAGGAACAGCATGGTAACCATCACCTCATGATCACCATAAGAGAATGCATGCAGCATACAGTACGCCACTCCACCATGCCTGCTACCCTCAAACCCTATTATCCCACATTTTGGTCATATTTATTTTCTTAACTAGCTTTGTTTCAGCAGGTTTTGGCCCAAATTATAGAAATAACTAAGTGCACAATGCTTGGCAAATGCTGAAATTGTGTCCCAGTGAATACCAGGAATCTAAATGCCCAACCGATGCCTAACCATTGTCTCTTCAAGCTAATTAACCATGAGCTTGTTTGCATGGGAATGCGTTTTGATATTCTGGCAAACTCAGCCAGCTTCACCAGAATGTTTTTTACATAAAAAGTGTATTGTTTTTCACACATTTCACACTTCATGTCTCTTTCAGTTGGACACGACCATACTGGTGATACTACACAAGAAGATGTTGAGAAAGATGATGGTATACAGAAAGAGGTAGGTCCAGCAACTAAATGTCCTAGAAAATCAATTAAATTGTGAAAACTGTTGGAATCGTGTTTTTTTTTTCTTTCTTTCTTCCAGACTGAGAAGTCAAAGTGGGAACCTCTTCGTGTTTTGAGCAAACTTGAAGCCGATCACGAACAGCAGACAGGTGGATAGAATAACCTGAAGCATTGTGGTTCCTTTTGGTCTGTTAGAATTTATTTGAAGAAGAAATGTTGTTTTTAACATGGTAGTCTGTTTCTCTTTGACAGACTTAATGGAAGAGCTCGGTCTTGGTGATGTTGATGATCTTGAAGGTAATGAATAATAATAAATTCTCCACCTTTTGTAATCTTTTTAAAATATGGTGATCACAAGGCAGTTGATCATCTAATGCAGTGGTTCTCAACTGGTGGGTCGCAGATGTGTGAGTGAAACTTTTTTTGGGAAATAAGTCAAACTTTTCTTTTGAAGGCCCGATTTTCTAACGCTGTGCATGCAGTAGGCATTGGACTGGAAGTACCGGAGACCATAAACGTTTTTCTTCTGTCACGTAGTGATCATCATGTTTTTTTGAGTCTTCTGGCCAATCAGAATCAAGATTGTTGCCGGAAGTCCCCACGGAGAATAACTCTGCGGTAGAACTATTCTTTATACATCCATGGGTGAAACTTCAGATAAAAATGAACACATAATGAAATATGATCCCCGGTTTGATGATTGACAGGTCACAGAACAATAGGAGCTATCTACCCTTACCCACAATTTAAAGTAATTCACACAGACTCTCTCCTCTGTACTCTTCTCTCTGTGTGGAGCAGTAAGTTCATCTGTCAGAACAAAGTGAAAAACAAACAATGGCATCAAATATTATTAATATCTCGGGTAGTAATAGATGTATTTATTTTCTTCTCAGAGTGTACCAGAATGTGTAGTTTATATGTTAGTATTTCTAAAAATCTCCTGGGGGAGAATCCCCAGACCCCCCTGCTGGGGTTGGGTTTTCAGTATGTGTGCTTTTTTTGTGTTATGCAGTTCAGCTTTGATTCCATCATCTCATTAAACCTTTTTTAAAAGCATACTTTAGTTCTGGGATATAAGGGATATATGCCCTGTACTTCACTTATACTAATATTGTATGCTGAAAAGTGTATATATTACAGCACGATTTTTTGTTGAATAGATTTGAGTGGTTCAAAATGTTGGGTCGCGATTTATTGACAAAGGAAAAAGTGGGTCCCGAGGCCTGACCAGTTGAGAACCACTGATCTAATGCCTTTGTCTGCCACTAAACATAATGCACATACATAGCCCTTTTTGCAGAGAAACCCTTTTTAGATAAAGAACAGACCAGGCCACTTTTTTTAACTATAGCCTAGTTATGGTAAAGAACAACCTTAAAAATATGTATTAGAAATATAGATGTAACATTTCCCTCCTCTCCCTCCTCTCCCCCTGCTCCTCTCCCTCCTCTCCCCCTGCTCCTCTCCCTCCTCTCCCCCTGCTCCTCTCCCTCCTCTCCCTCCTGTCCCCCCTGCTCCTCTCCCTTCTCTCCCCCCTGCTCCTCTCCCTCCTGCTCCTCTCCCCCCTGCTCCTCTCCCTCCTCTCCCCCCTGCTCCTCTCGCTCCTCTCCCCCCTGTTTGCTGGTAGATTATATATTTCTGAGTAGCACCCTACACATTATGAAAGCTTCACTTTCAAATATTAAGGAGATACATAGATTGTCTATCTGCATGCAAAACTTGGCTTAACCATCCTTTCTATTTTTCTGTCATCATCGCACTTGTTGAAGCTAAAAAAAGAGGTCAGTAAACGTGAACTAGCTTGTAAGAAAGGTGAAATTTTGTCACTGGTAGCTGTAGTTACTCCTTTGAATCCTCAGTCTGATGTGAGTGCAATAGCATCCCATCCAATCCCAGATGTTTTTCATTGAGTGGTTGAGTGTTGGGTGTTGTAGTTATCCCAGTGTAAATATACCTTCATCAGCATCAATGTCATGTGTTGTTTATTTACCTACAACTTCTTGTATTTATGACACAGATGCGTCAGACTGGGACTCCGCCAGTACGGCCAGTAAGAGAACCCTGCCCAGCCGCAGAATGCCCTCCCCTGGACTGGAGGAGTCCCCAGAATGCTCTTATCCACCTAAAGAGCACGAAGAAAACCTTGCTACAGCTGCACCTCCAACAACTCCAAGAAGCATCAACCCCAACAAAACAACACCTAGCACACCCCCCTCACCCGTGCCCCAACCCCAGCCTCGAGCAAGGAAGATGGTGCCTCCAAAACCAGAGAGTGAAGAAGGTAAGGCCTATTAAGCCCTTCTGTGATATCATTTCTAAACACAGATAAACCATTGAGACAAAGGATATTATCACAGCATTTTCCTCTCTCTGCTCTAATTCAGAATCGGATTGGGAACAAGACAATGTGGCGTCCACTAGCAATACAGCCAAAGTTGACAATCAGCTGCAAAACCTAGCTGAGCTTCAGATAGTGGTTACACCAGGTAAGGCTGTCTGGTTTTCTTTAGGTTGACTACAGATATGTGTGTGCTCACGCCCTGTGTTCGTGATAAAGGCTCTCTGTCTCCTTAGGTTCCCCTGAGCTCTCACCGATGGCAAGGGACACCAAAACTAACGAAGAGTCTGACCAGGAGCAACAAAAGGTGAGAAACACCCACAAACTACCATTTCTACCGATATGTTGATATCTTATTCCTGACTTTAGTTTGTCCCTGCATCACCATTCATGTTTTCCAAAGAAATGAAACATTTGATATGTGTAAGTTCAAACAATTGTGAAATTGCAGAAGCTCTAGGCTAGTTCTGCTCGATTATGGCAAAAATCATAATCTCAATTATTTGGGTCAATAATTGATATCACGATTATTAAAAACAATTATCCATTTACTTTGAAAACATCCATTTATTGAAAAATGTGTTTGAACAGTATGTTTTTAACAGTTGATTACCCTGAACTTTAAGTATAATTCAACGGAAAAACCAATAAAAAAAATGATTAAAAGAAAATAATCGTTTTATTTCGATTATGTTGTTTTCATAATCGTTGCAAGCCAAAATCGTAATTGCGATTAAAATATGATTAATTGAGTAGCCCTACTCTAGGCAAGATCAAAGATTGTTTTAGAAGTTTTGCTTAGTAAATAACAAAGTGAGTCCATCTCTTTTCCCAAAAATGTGAGAAAGAATTGGTAAGCTATTTAAATTCACAGTTGCAATTGTGGGATAGGGCTACAAATACTATTAGCATGTACTGTGCCAGAAATCAAATGTTCTGTTTTAAACAATATGAGCCAAACAAGTAAGAACAAATCACAAATTACCTTATCGTAAATATAATTTTTGAGCAATTTCTGTATGTTTAAATTCTGCCATATTTGTTTGAATATTGTGTCTTTTAATTTAAAGTCCAAATGTGGTTTTTGTATGTTTTGTCTTGTCTGTGTTTTGTCTTCCTTGTCCACCCATGCCATCAAAGGAGGTAGATGATGCAGTAGATATATGCGAGCTAGATCTAAATAACTCGAATCCATCTGGCCATGCGGGCTCTGACGATGGAGAAAAGGATCATATCTTTAAAGATCAACCCAGTTATGAAGAAAGGGGTGAAGCTAGTGATGGCGTCCCATGGGAGAATCGCTACGAGAAGCTCTGGGTGGAGGTGGAAAAACGGGAGGTGAAATCCACCTTCAAGAACGTTGCTGGGGAATTAAAAGAGAAGTTTGGAGAACTGCTTCGATCAAGACGGACTGCAGAAGAAGTCGTAGAAGAAGAACAGGCCACGGCGGAATCTACTTCTGCAGACGAAGAGTCGAGCGATGAAGACGAAGATGGGGAAGTGATTGTGCGCCCGACGGCCAGAGCAAGGAGTACCGTCCTTCTCACCATACCCGAGCAGAGGGAGTCTGGACAGGAAGACTCTCTGGCGGATTCAACTGACAACTCGTTATGCGAGGACCCGATGCAGGTTTCACGTAGTGAGAGCAACATGTGCCGAGAGTCAGATGTACTCACTGATGAAGTCCTTGAGGAGCGCAGATCTCCGTCATCTCCACTCACCACAGCACAAAGAAACAGCTGCGCAGATCACGTTACCACGGCTCTGAATGATGATCATACCATGCACATGTCAGATGTTGACCGAAGCACATTCTTAAAGGATGAGGCCAAACTGAGGCCATCCCACAAACCACATCTGGACCTCATCTGGAAGGACAGTAGTGCTCATTTAGATGAGAAAAACAACGCCAGTTCAGAAGAGGATCCTGAGGAATTCGCCAAGTTTCGTCCCCCCTCAATGAGCAGACGTTCAGCATCACTCCCAGGTGTTTCTGATGAAGAGCTCGAGGAGGACATGGGAAGATTTAAACTTGAGGTAGGGGTGCTGAAGTTTGTCTTCCAGGATTTGGAGAAAGAAAAAGCCCAACTCCAGAAAGAGGTAGAGGATGGCCGCCCCTCCTATAGTCTTGATCGCCTCTTTCTCTCCATTACATCCATGTTCTTCATTTCATTTCTTTTAGTCAGCGGTTTTAAATGGCCCAAACTAGCCATGCATCCTATTTTCATTTTTCAACTTCTTGATAGCCATTTTCTTTAGGTTTGACTTTAAGTTGAAGTGTCCATCTTGCATGTTTCTCTGTTTATTTATTTTGTGTCTTTTTAACTCATGTCAAATTGAATTGCTGTTGGTTGAAAGTCACATGCACTGCACTCCAGAAAATATGTTGGTTGTTTGGCATTCTTAATACTTCTGCAACACTAAACAAAGTTTATGGTGTGTTCACACCGGACGCGATGCGAATAATCGCCCGAGTTTCACCGTGGCTGTCCGTTGTGTTTACTCGCGTCATTCAACAAGATGTGCTGTCGAGGAGGCAGGGCTTATCTTTATGTAGATACTATGGTAGATAATCAAGCCAATCACGCCGCGTCAATCTATCCGCGTCTTTGCATTCACTTTACATGTAATCGCGAACCACGCATCGCCTCCGGTGTGAACGTACCATTATGTGTTCTTTAGTACTGATTTGTCCTTAGTTCTGCATGAAACTTGCATGTATCTTTAAGTTGACTGTTTGTTTAATTAACTAAGTGATGTTGTGTGATGATTGAATGAATAATGGCCTACTTTTCCACAAAAAGAAGTGCTTTCTTGGCAGTTTGCTGGATCTGTTTATTTTTGTTTCTTCATGATATGCTTAAGTTATACTGATTTCCAGGGAAGGAATATATTTATATTTCAGCCATCCTTTTGTAGAGTGTTTTGATACCTCCATGGAAAAACAGCATAGAAAGAAATACACTTTATTTATAGACAGTTTTTCATTGTAATTATTAGATAGAATATCTGAATAGTGTGTGAGACGGCCGTGTTTAAGAGAAAGTAATACTGTATTGTTGAGCTCATTTGCAATAAGTAAAGAACCTTTGACTTCAGCTTTTTCTCAGTTTAGGTATGCCAAAGCAAGAATTGCAATGCATGGAAAAATGCATCCCTGTAATTTAACTTAAAATAGCATGTCAAATAGAGTAACCACACCAAGGTGTTAGGTCTCCAATGGGAGGGGTGACACTAAATTATGTATGACAAAGTGTACAAGTCCCTGCTCCAAAATGCATCTTAAAAAGCCTGGCCCCAACCTGTTCCAGTTGGGAATAATCCCTCAAGTCCTGTTATTTAATATTTCACTTTTTATCTTTTCAGGTTGGCAAAGACACCAGAACAACTGCAATGGAGGTGCAAAAATCCAGTACCTCTTGGGATTCTGGTGGAACGGCATTGGAAGAAGTGGGCACTGAGAAACCTGAGACCAGGTTAGGAGGCATGTCAATTCCAGCGGGAGCAATTCATCAGGAGAAGCCGCCTGCAGCCATCAAGAGGTATGCATTCATTTCTCTTGTACATTGTTTTCCACTGACATTCATCACAAGCACATGTTAACCCTTACCATTTCAGAGTCACATGCTCCAAAATTGAGTCTGATATCACCTAAAAGCTAGGATGTTACTTGTGTGTTTAGTTGTCCTGTAAATCATTTCACAAGTCTTATAAGTTTGATAAATGTTTTTTACTGAAACTACATTTATTTTTCAATGAAGCATTGAGCAGAGAGCTGAGCTTTATTTTATTGATTCTATTTCTTCAGCAAAACCTCCACAAGGGCCCTGACGTGGAGAGGTCACAACTTGTTTTTTTTGTTTAACAGTTTTTATTGAGATTTCCAAATCAGAGAAAATATACATTCAATAGCATTGCATACTACCCCTCCCTCCCACCCAGTCCCATACACCCAACCCTCCCCACCCATCCCTCCCCACCCATCCCCTTGATTCCAGATCTGAGAGGTCACAACTTATTGACTATCAGCTTTATTGCTCTCCATAGCACCAACGGGGCACCAGTGCAATTGCGTCTCCCGCTCCAGCAGATCTACAATAGCAGCAAACAGGAGGGACCAGCTGTAGAGGAGACCCTACAGCTGGAGCTGGTCCGAGGGGCCCCGCGCAGCAGAGCCCCTCAGACCAACGCTCATGTCAATGGAGATCCTCTCTCTGTGTTTGACGATAGCACATTAAGTGAAGTGTCGGACGATGAAGGAAGGTATATATGCAGTATCAATTTCACCTCTCTGTCACTAACTCATAAGGTGTGTTCTGACTGAAGGCGAAGTGAATTATACAGGAAGCACGACTGTGGAAAGTCAATGGAAAGAAGTGATCGGATGTGAACAGTTACAGATTTGCTCTAGGGAGAGAAAATGAAGGTCTCTAAAGGCCTTTCTGTAACCTGTAGTAGTTAACTTAAAGGGAAAGTTCGACGTTTTAAAAGGGGGTTGTGTATAAGGCACTACCAAAGTTTGTGTATTACCTCCAGTATATTACCTTCAATACCTTCAGTAACAGGTCAAACTGAATAGGGAACATTAGAGAAACCACTGGAGTTGTTGGTAAGTTTAGATCATGTTGGTGCATTGCTAGTTTTTGCTTTGCATTCAGTCTAAACAAACTTTCACAATACTGGTGGTGGGTGGTGATCAGTAGGAATACATTTTCTTTCCTACAGTACATAGGTGCATGACTAACCAATGATTTCCATAAAAATGAATAGTATACTGCATTATACCATTACACTTTCAACAAGTCTGCAATGCAGCTATCATAGCTTGGGAACAGGCAAATCAGTTTTTCAAATAACCCCTGTTTTAATTCTCTGGGCTCAGGTTTCCAGCTAGTGGACAGCAGAGAAACAAGGTAAAATACACATTTGCTTATTAACTTGTGGCTGGAAGTTTGAGAAAGTGAATCATATTCCCAACCGAGCTGTTTCCATATGCAGAATCCTGAAGAAGTGGAGATGGCAGAAGACTTTGATGAACTCACTCAGTCGTCGGACACAGCCACGGACGACTCTCCACTTCAGGCTATCGCCACGCATCCCTCCTCATTCAGAAGCTGGACTCAGCCACTTTGGGTACTGATTCAAATGCTAATATACATATAATTAGCTAAATACATGTAGGCAATCCACCTTTGAAAGAGACTTGCAATATTATATCCCTAGACTCGAGAAGCATGGTGAAGCTGCAGAACATTTTCCACGAGTATGAGCGCTCCATCCAAAAGGCAAGGAGTCGCCATGGGTACCTGTCAGACAAGGTGAGCCAGCTGGAAATGGAGAGGGCGGAGTTGAACAGCTCTCTGGAGGAAGTTAAAGATGTGAAATCGGCCTTGGAGCGCAACCAGCTGGAGCTGCAGTCTGAAGTCCCAAACCTCAAGTGAGAGCAACTTCCTTTCCTAGAACGACAGCTTCCTGTAGCCGTTTCTTTACATGCTCTTGCTCTCTCTTGTCGTATTTTTGTGTGTATTCTACAGTCTGCCTGAATGTAATCATTGCGTAGGTGTGTAGTGTGATTCTGTGTAGTTTATTTATAGCATCCCGTTGGATTTGACGTCATCTGAACAGGACATCGCACGCTCACTGCTTGATAGCGCGCTGAGGTCCGTTTACGCCGGTTGTTAAACAACATCGTTATGGGGAAATGCAAGTTTGCGTCCAAATGGTTGGAAGATAAGGAGGAAGGACAATCAATACAGAATATAGTAAATGTTGCGCCAATGTAACCGGTTAGAACTCGAAGTGGGGATGAGGTCTTAAAATGTATGGAAAGGGTCTTAAAAAAGGTCTTAAAAGGTATTACATTTGACTTCAGGATTCCTGCATATACCCTGATATTGAAAAACTATATTTTGTCTGAAACTTGCTATAGATTTCAGCTGAAACAGGAGCAGGAACATCGCCGCAACGCCACCATGATGTACAACACGACCAGAGACCAGCTTAGAAGGATGGAGGAGCAGCACCAGGTGGAGGTGCAGGACAAGCAGAAGGTGGAGCTCACCCTCAGGAACCTGGAGCTGGAGATGAGAACACTGGTCAACAGCATGAAGCAGGTACAGCATCTTAAACTCCAATTGTTTTCTGTCAGTGCAGGACCATTTTTCTTTTTATTGTATTGATGTTGGCTAATGTCATGTTAACAATATCACATTATGTTTTTAAATATCTTTAACTAAGCTTTAATGTTTAGATCATTTCACATACAGTTTTTTGTATGATGCTTAATACTCATTATTAGTCATTAGTTATTTGCACGCACACCTTCACTCAATCCTGAGGGTTTCCTCAGCTCAGAGCCTGAGCCCAAACATTGATGAACTTGCACCCAAGATGAGATGCCAAGTATCTGGCTTAGCATCACAGCAGCAAACTGAGTTTAAATGGATGTTTCCTTCTGCACTTTTTTTCTCACAACAACAGGGCATGTTTGTTTTTTCTTTGAGGGAAATAGTTTTTTTGAAGCTGTTGTTGGCCTGTGGGAAAATGTAATCATAAGAAATGACTCCGGAAAGCTGCAGATAGAGCCATAAGAAATGAATGCAACTAATTATTTAATGTTTAATGTTGTTTTTATAGGCAATAATTTAAGCTTTGTTAGTTCCAGGTTTAATATGTGCAATAAGTTCATTTCAATACGTTTTGCAATAAACATTGAACCAGTCCGGCCCTCGACTAGTACCGATTTTTTAATTTTGGCCCACTGTGTATTTGAGTTTGACACCCCTCATTGGTTATATGTTATTTACTCCCAGCTTGAAGAGGACCACAGTGAGACCCAGAGACTGCTCGCTCAGGAGCGCAGCGCTCGGACGCTGCAGGAGAATCTGCTCAACAGCCATCTCCGTAAGCAGCAAGAGATAGAGCACGAGAACAAAAGAAACATCAGCAAAAGCAATGAGGTAATCTTCACACAGTGATATCCATCATTTTAGTTTGTTTATATGGTTTAGAATAGATGGTATTTTAACATTTATAACCCAGGGATGTTGTGTTTCTTTATATGTAGCTGGAAAGGAATATAAAAAAGGTTTTGAGGCAGACTCACAATCTTAACGCAACATGTGAAATTATTAGACTTTCAAATTCAAATATTTTCCTATAAATTTGTCTTTTTTTCCACGTATGTTTCTGAGTTTATTTTCTCATACATTTTTCAATATTTTATTTTGAATTGTTATCGTAATTTGGGAATTTAATGGTAACGTTTACAGTTTTTTCCTTTGTGACTTTATTTTATTATTTTTTTATTGTATTTCAAGTTGTTATTTTTCTGGGTTGTGTGTGTGTGTGTGTGTGTGTGTGTGTGTGTGTGTGTGTGTGTGTGTGTGTGTGTGTGTGTGTGTGTGTGTGTGTGTGTGTGTGTGTGTGTGTGTGTGTGTGTGTGTGTGTGTGTGTGTGTGTGTGTGTGTGTGTGTGTGTGTGTGTGTGTGTGTGTGTGTTTCTTAACGCAACATGTTTTTTTCCTGTCTGTAGGCTTTGTCTCAGCTCACTGAGGCCAGTGACAGGGAGAGGGAGCTGCTCCAGCAAACTGCCACCTTCCAGGAGCAGCTGAGCATCCTCAGAGCAGACCTGGAGCGTTCACAGGCCAACAGCAGTCTCAAAGAGAGCCACCTTTTGGAGGAGAATGAACACCTCAAAGAGCAGCTGGAAGATGCTCGTCGAGATCTTAAACTCAACAGTGAAGCCCTGACCCAAACTGTGTTCAACTGCAATAACCAGCTGACCGCCTTGAAGTCTGAGTTTGCTATGACGTCAAACCGTCTGGAAAACGAGCGACAGACTCGCGAAACGCTGGACGCAGAAGTCGATTCCACTCGTGTCCGCCTGGCTGGAGCCGTAAAGGAGGCGGAGCTTTGCCTGTCAGCTCACACAGAGACAGAGAGAGCTCTGCTCCGGGAGAGAGAGGAACACCAGCGTCTTAAAGACAGACTCACAGGTTGGTAGAGGTAGAAATGGATGGACAGCTCCAAGACAAGTTGGGCTTTATTTTAGACTAATTTCATGCTTGGAGACCAGTGGCGGCGCTAGGGGGTGGCTACTTGGGCTCAGGCCCCGGATGTTTTCTGAAAAGCCCCGAATGTTTCACGCAAAGCACTTAGTCTGTGTTTTATTGTATATGCAGACTTTTGTTATGTACATCTTTGTGTCCTTCCATCTTTTTACTTCACTGAGAGATGTTCTTTTAACTTACTAGCCTTTCACATCAACAGGTGAAGTAGCCAATCAACGTGAGTCAGTCAGCAGCCTTTCCCAGAAGCTGTCCAAGGCAGAGACTCGCGCAAACAGCCTGGAGAATGAAGTACACAGAGCCACACTGCAGCTGACGGAGAAAAGCCTACTGCTGGACGTCCTGCAGCGGGAGAAGGACCAGGAGGCTGCCCGGGTGAAGGATCTAGAAGCGGCCCTGCAGGTGAAGGAGGAGCAGGTGAACCGCGCCGGAGCACGGCAAGAGGCCGCACAGGAGCGGCTAGCCCAAACCCAGAGTGAGAGCATGTTACTACGGCAGCAGCTAGAGGAGTCCCAAAACAAAGGCGTTGCAAAGGAGCGTGCAGTGACAGACGCCCACGATCGCTTCAGTGACCTCCTGTCCCAGCTGCGCTCCGACAGCGAGGAGAGGGTACAACTAGTGGAGGAGAGAAGCAAGGAACTCGCCAGTAAGGCTGCTGAATTCCGAGAACAGCTCTACAAGAATGAGGAACAGAGGAGCGAAAGAGAGGTAAGATCAGGACATTAACCTCTTCTACCAGATTCATATAGAGTGCTACAGTGAAAAAAAGCTACGGGTCCTAAAACCCGGAAGTAAACTCCTTCCGGTTCCTTCGACAAAAACGTGATCTGTCTCTTCAATTTGTGTCAACCACAGACCTTAGTTCCAGCTATTTTCCAAAATCCTATGGAGAAATCGCATTGCTTTTTGGCGAAGGAACCGGAAGTGGTAAACTTACTTCCGGGTTTTAGGACGCGTCACTGTGGCACTCTATTAAGCCTTTTTCCCGAATGCCGGTCTTTATCTCTAATCTGCTTTCTTTGGATTCTGTCTGAGCGCAGACTACCTTAAGGCATCTGCAGCAGGAGCTGGCTGACTCACTCAAGAAGCTCTCAATGAGTGAGGCTACTCTGGAGGTCAACACACGCTATCGCAATGACCTGGAGGAGGAGAAGGCTCGACTCTTTAAAGACTTGGAAAGGCTCAGAGGAAAGGTAACAGCGAGGAACAGTGCCACCTTGTGGTGTCATATCATCACCATGTCTCTGATGTCAAGTGTGTTCATGATTATGAAGCAAAACAAGCTGATTAGATGGCTCACTATCACAATTTGAGGTAAACTGACAGTTAGGTCCACTGTTAACATTTCTGACGATACAGATCGGATGCTTTGTCTCTGTCTTGTAGCTGGAGGAAAGCGAAGACCAGTATGTTCAGGCTGAGAGACGCATTAACAGTCTGAAGAGCAGGCTGGATGAGAGGGAAAAGGAGCTCTCCACCGCTGTTCAGAAACACCAGGAGGCGCTGTTAGCCTCGGCAGCTTCTGATACCACCATCAAACAGCTGGAGGAAGCTATGCAAAGGTATGTGTACACACACACACACACACACACACACACACACACACATACACACACACACTCAGGAGTGAAAGATAATGAGTTGATTTTAAAACAACTCAGAAATACTTATATATATTCTATAACTGTGTTAAAAAGTATTGTCGGTAAATGTTTCGGTATGCAGTATATGAATATATGTGATGCAGAGTGTCAATGTTACGTCTCATTAGGTTGGAGATAGAGAACGCCCGGCTGGAAGCTGCTGCAAAGCAACAGGCCAACAGAATTGAAGCTCTTCAGAAAGGGGCTCAGGAGTCTGCCATGGTGAGATGCTTTCACACACACATTTTATACAGGATCTCACTGGCGCCATATATCCTTTTTGTGTGACTTAAATAGCAAAACTCAACATCTCAGTATGGTGATTATTAGAGAAATCTCTCTGACATCAAAAAGCTGGCGTTACATTATGAAGTCATTAAGGTATCACATTTTTTTCCAGCAATCTGACTGCTCGCCTGGAGAAGGGGTTGGTATTGTGGATTTAGGCTTAGTCCCGCTGTGTTGGTTTACCTCTGTCATTTCTTTTTATTACTATACATAACAACGTAAATCACATTTGATCTATTTACAAAGTGACATTCACTTGGGCTTTGTGGGCGTTTTGCTAGACCAGAAATCCTAACTTTTGTGTCGGTTTTTCTTGGTGAACTAAAATGATGGTTTCTCCCTTAAAGCCTGATTTTGGTATGTGGGTTCTGTCACTTCTTTAGGTACCACTTTACAATAAGACTACCCTTATAAAGGGGTTACCAATCGTTTGTAATTCATTTATTAATTAGGTTGTGAACACTTTATAAATCATTAATAAGCTTTTATAAGACATGAGATAAACAGGGCAACTGTGACCGGTTGCTTGCCAAATAGTGAGCCCACATTTATCTGTACTGCTAAGCCTTATTATAAATGGTAGTAACTCATTAATAAATGGTGATTTGTTTCACACTTTACAATAAGTGTGAAACAAGTCCTCACCCTCCTCACCCATGGCAGTACATCTTCCTCACCTTCCTCACCTCCCTCACCCTCCTCACCCATGTCAGTACATCTTCCTCACCTTCCTCACCTCCCTCACCCTCCTCACCCATGGCAGTACATCTTCCTCACCCTCCTCACCTTCCTCACCTCCCTCACCCTCCTCACCCATGGCAGTACATCTTCCTCACCTTCCTCACCCTCCTCACCTCCCTCACCCTCCTCACCCATGGCAGTACATCTTCCTCACCTCCCTCACCCTCCTCACCCATGGCAGTACATCTTCCTCACCTCCCTCACCCTCCTCACCCATGGCAGTACATCTTCCTCACCTTCCACTTTACAATAAGGCTCCCTTTTGGCAGTTATAAATGTTAGTAACTCGTAAATAAATGGTCATAAGAGATGCCAAGAAACATCAAGATGGATGGGGGGGGAATCAACTCAGTGAACAACAGATACCAAGGATGCTGGCTGATGAAGAAGACGAAGTAGTAGCCAATATAAGGCTTAGTCATCTTGCCAAATAGTGAGCCTGTGTTGATGTATGAAAACTATGTTAACCTAATTATAAACCCTTTATGAATCCTTTATAAGGGTGGTCTTATTGTAAAGTGGTACCCTTCTTTATGTCTCACTCTGCCTGATGCATGCTACTACATTTTAATCAAACTATCCTCTCACTTTTCTTGATAAATGATAAACAGACAACAGGAACTCACACAAATATTTGTACAATGCTTTTCATATTTGTGTAGGTGAGAGGTCATTTGGAGGAGTTGGTAACAAACCTCCAAAGCAGTAAGATGACTTTGGAAGACCAACTCAATCGAG
Source organism: Dissostichus eleginoides (assembly GCA_031216635.1). Taxonomy (NCBI): domain Eukaryota; kingdom Metazoa; phylum Chordata; class Actinopteri; order Perciformes; family Nototheniidae; genus Dissostichus; species Dissostichus eleginoides. The sequence goes on along the minus strand of CM062273.1, from coordinate 12,052,720 downwards.
AGGTTGGTGGCATATTTCTTTCCTTACTCGAAAAAAGAATCAGATTAGATTTCCATTACATACTTTCATCTTATTTCTTTTTTTTATTCTGGTTTTTAATCTATGTAAAGAACAACCAGAATGAGCAGGGATTTCTTACATTTTTGAGGAGACAGCCAAAAGGGAAAGAATCAAACATTTCTAAAGATTTTTTTTTTTTTTAACCAAACAGGAAACAGCACTATTTGAAAAACTAGGAAAACTGTTTTCATTGTGAATGTTTCTTGAAAGCGTACAGTGTGAAACTATTGAAGCAAATCATTTAGCTAATTTAAATAAATAAGAACAAGGTGCAGGTTTTTATTTTGTAGACTTTCTCCTACTGATACATTCGAATTAAACAGATTGTTACAGGTGAGAAGAACAATAGGTTGTAACAAGCTGATTGGAACTTCTTTGTATAATGTTTATATACAGTACATTGTATATATAATAATTAGATTTATTGGCTTTATGTTTCTCTCTCGTAGGTCCAGAAGCAGAGCATGCTGTCCCACACAGCGCACGACTCTCAGGCCCTGTGGGAGGAGGAGCTGAAGAGCCGCTCTAAGCTGGGACTGCGCCTGGCAGAGCTGGAGAAGGAAAAGGGAGACCTGAGCACCCAGGTGATCATAGTCATGCATTCATATGGGCCCTGAAGTTGTAGCAATCACTCCTGGTGATGTTCCATCATCTGAGTCTCACAGCTACGGGCCTGTGTCCTGTGTTCCAGATGGAGATAGAGAAGAAGAAAGCCAAGAAGATCTCGGAGCAGAAGAAGGCTGTAGACGGCCGGCTGGATCAAGAGATGCAGAGAAATACAGAGCTCCAAAAAGAAATGTACAGGTGACTCCTAGCCTCCGCCTCGCACCCTCCTCACCTTCCTCACCTCCCTCACTTTCCTCACCTTCCTCACCCTCCTCACATTCCTCACCCTCCTCACCCATGGCAGTACATCTTCCTCATAATTAGACACAACCAGGATCCAGTAGAGCGCAGCTTTTCCTGGCTTATGTGGCTGTTATGTGTACAGTATATCTGGTGTAAGATTTATTTTTCTCTCTGAGGGCCTAAGATATTCTACAAAATAATATTTAAAAACATTTCAAAATATATATATATTTTTTTAAATATTTTTTTAGTTATATTTTTCATTAGTTTTACCAAAATAACTTGATTTAATTGCATTTAAAATAACATTTCCAAAGAAATAAATCCTTCGAATCTGCCTATTCAGTTTCTGTTTGAATGTGAAGGGTTAAATGAAAGAAGCTCGTCTCTGCGAGTTGCTGTGAAGACAGGAGCTGATTGATGGTCCTGCTATGAATTCACAGAGGGCCAGCTCTAGTAACTGAACGAGAGAGTAATGTCAAATGACAGTACAATTGACCAATCATATCTTCCCTCTAAATGGGAGGGTTTTATTATCGCGGACTATATGACAAGTTCCGCCCGCTGTGAAGCTTTTCTTGTTTCCATAGCAACAACAACTTCCTGTCAACAGCGTAAACTCGCCTTCAAAAATAAAAGCATGCCAAATTACACTTAAGACATACAACTGTAACGAAAGTAACAAACACAATGCAATATCCTTTTCAATTTCAAAGAACACAAATTGGGTTATTTACAGGTGTTGTTTAGTGTGGTAGAGGGTCGCTTTCATTGATGCGTTTTGCACCCCGGGCCGTTGTTCTGATATTCCGCTGAAGTATACGCTGTGACGTAATAACTCTTTTTTTTTCGAGGGAAGGGGTGGGGGTCAGAGGGCCTAGGTATAAAAGTCACGGCTCGCCACTGCAGTCAAGCTAATGGTCTTCGAGTATACCACTTGTAGTAGTTTGCTACTTCATTTCAAGTTGTTTGCTGGTCCTCAAAAGAAAGGTTTGTATTAGATATTCTCTTTTTTATTTCTATTAATGTTTACTTATATTATTTGTGCATATGTGTTTAAGGTTGCGTACTTTAGTGAAGACTGCCAAGAAGAAACTGCGCGATCAGGAAACAGGTGGAGCGGAGTTTGCCTCTCCTCTGGGCAGCCTGCGGGTGGAGCAGGGCAGACACAGCCAGGCCGAGGGGGCGATTGGCCGGATGAAAGAAAGGGTTTGTCTGTCAGCACTCTAATAGTAAAGTTTGAGTCCCTTAGACGTAGTGTTATTCCTCAGACCTCGGCCTCTGTCTTTTCTAACCAGGTGGACGATCTGCAGGTACAGCTTGAGAAGGAAGCGTCCCGCCGCAGTCAGCTGGAGAAGGTGAACGACGACCTGAAGGATCAGCTGTCCTCCCTGAAGAGCTCGAGCCGCGGCAACGAGCAGCTGGAGAGGAGTAAGAGGCAGCTGGAGGAGGAGGTACTGGACCTGAGACGGCGAATGGAGGCCGTTCAGATGGAGCAGAGCCAGGTGGAGCAGTACCGCCGTGATGCTGAGGAGAGGGCCCGTCAGGAGATCCAACAGAAACTGGAGCAGGTCAACGTCTTCCTGCAGGTAAAGGCCAATATCAATTGGTTAATATGATCAATGGCCTTCTACTTCTTAAAGGACCCTATTATACTATTTTTCATCAATATATTATAATAATAAAAATAATAATGGCTTTAATTTATAAAGCACTTCATATTTGAATTCAAATCCCGAAGTGCTAACATGGTAAAAAGAATAAAAAGCAATAAAAAAAAAATAAAAAAAATAAGTAAAAAGAATAAAATAAGATAAAAGGGTGGTAATAAATAAATAAAAGGTCTAGGGAAAGGCTCTATTGAAGAGGTGGGTTTTGAGGCCTTTTTTAAAAACCTCCACGGTCTGTGGTGCTCTCATGTGGTCGGGGAGAGCGTTCCACAGACTGGGGGCAGCCGAGCAGAAGGCCCGGTCTCCCATGGTACGGAGCTTAGTCCTCGGGGGTTTGAGGAGGTTTGAGTTGCTGGAGCGGGTGGTCCGCACGGAGGTAAGGGGGGTGAGGAGTTCCTTGAGGTATGGAGGGGCAGTTCCATAGATACACTGGTGTGTGAGGACGGAGACCTTGAATGCGATCCTCAGTTCCACGGGGAGCCAGTGTAGTGATTTCAGGATGGGGGTGATATGATATCATATTTGCGCACCCTCATCAGGATCCTAGCAGCGCTGTTCTGGATGTACTGGAGCTTCTGGATGCTTTTCTTAGGGATCCCGATGAGGAGTGCATTGCAGTAGTCCAGCCTTGAGGAGACAAAGGCGTGGACTAGCTTTTCGGCGTCAGACAGAGTGAGTGAGGGGCGGAGTTTGGCGATGTTCCTGAGGTGATAGAAGGAGTTTTTGCACAGCTGTTTAATGTGGGCCTCAAAGGTCAGATGGGCGTCCATTTTCACACCCAAGTTGGTGACTGTTGAGGAGAGGGTAATGTCCTGGCCGGAGAAGGTGATGGTGGTGATGGTGGATGACCGAACCTGATGTGGGGTGCCAACTATAATGGCTTCGGTCTTGGAGCTGTTGAGTTTCAGGAAGTTTTGCTTCATCCACGCCTGTATCTCCTCCAGGCAGGTAGTGAGTGTGGGTGAAGGCAGGGCTGCAGAGGAGGTAGGGTTGATCCTGAGGTACAATTGGGTGTCATCAGCGTAACAATGGAATGATACTCCATGTCGGCTGATGATAGAGCCAAGGGGGAGCATATAGAGTGTGAAAAGGGTGGGGCCGAGAACTGATCCCTGAGGGACACCACAGGTGACGTTGTGGGTACCCGACTCTGCCTCACCCAAGGAGACGTACTCTGTTCTCCCGGTGAGGTATGATGTGAACCAGTCAAGGGGAGAGTCAGAGTCCGATGGTGGAGTGCAGACGATGGAGGAGGATGCCGTGATCGACGGTGTCGAAAGCTGCAGTGAGATCGAGGAGGATGAGGAGAGAGGGAGAGCCAGCATCAGCCGTCATCAGCAGGTCGTTGGTGACCCTGACCAGGGCAGTTTCTGTGCTGTGGCCTGAGCGGAAACCAGACTGGAACTTCTCAAATAGGTTGTTGGAGTTTAGGTGGTCCTGGAGCTGAGCAGCAACTATTTTTTCCAGCACCTTTGACAGAAATGGAAGGTTGGAAATGGGTCTGTAGTTGGCCAGGACTCCCGGGTCAAGGGAGGGTTTTTTAAGACGAGGTTTGATGACAGCGGTTTTTAGGGCAGAGGGGACATGGCCAGACTGGAGAGAGAGGTTAGCGATCTTAGTGATCATGGGGCTCAGGGTGCAGATGTACGATTTCACCAGAGCTGACGGAAGGGGGTCCAGGACACAGGTGGAGGGCTTCATCCTCCTAACGATGCCCTCAACCTCTTGCTGAGAGATGACCGTGAAACAGCGAAGAGGCTGGGTTGTCCCAGGCTGTGGGTCAGCAGTTGGAACTGGAGGTGCAGAGGGGCTAGAGAGGATGGAGCGGATGGTGTCAACTTTGTTTTTGAAGAAGGCGGCGAAGTTGCTACACTGCTTCTCAGTGGAGTCGGAGTGTAGAGGACTTTGGGGTTTGAGGAGGTGGTTTATTGTGGAGAAGAGTTGCTTGGAGTTTCCAGTACTGTTGTTGATGATGATGGAGTAGTACTGGGATCGTGCATCTCTGAGGGACTGTGCGTAGGCCTTCTGGTGTTCACGATAGGCTAACAGGTGAACAGTGAGTCCTGAGGCCTTGAGCCGACGCTCAAGGACACGCCCAGCTGTCTTCAGTCTCCGCAGCTCGCCGGTGTACCATGGGGCTGAGCGCGAGAAGGTGACCATCCTGGTTTTGAGGGGGGCGTGTAGATCAAGGAGACTGTTAAGGGACTGGTTGTAATATGCCACTGACTCATTTACTGATGAGAAGTTGGCGGAGGAAATATGCTGGAGGTCCAGGGTCATGATGTCCGGGTTGATGTTCCTCAGGTTCCTGAAGCGGATTTGGCGTTTGGGCTTGCTGAGTGGAGACTGGAAAAACAGCTCCAAAGAGATGGTCTTGTGGTCAGACACCCCCAGGTCATACACTAGCAGATTGCTGATGGGGGCGGAGTTTGTGATGACCAGGTCGAGCGTATGGCCCTTGGCGTGTGTGGGGACATCAACATTATAGTTCTCAGATATATACAAAACATGTCTCTGAAGTGTTCGTCCTCGAAATACCAAACAGATCATTGCAGCATCCCATAATCCCCTCTGTTTCAGCCCTGTTCCAAAAGTGCTGATTCTGGGTCTGTTACTTTAGATGAAAATAAGGAGCCCCTCCCCACGCCCCTCTGAGAGATATTTGGTTAAAAAGAACACAATGGTGCTCTAGGAGGAGATTCAGGTGATAAGGTGGGGGGGTTACCTTGGTTGGTGATTGGCTAATGGTTACACAAGACAAAAAAACATTATGACATCACAAAGTGGCCAAAATCTGATCAGCTCATTTTCAGACAGGTTTTTATATAAATGGGTCAGGACAAAAAGTGAGAGAATCTTTTTTCCTGAAACTTTCAGAATCTCTTTACACAGAAGGGGACACATGTTGATGTATAAAAGACACGAAAAAGTGGATTTTGCATAATATGTGACCTTTAAAAGCTGTTAATGAACATATTTTGTCTTTTTTTTTTTCGATAAAGAAATGTACACTGTCTAAGCTTGATGTAATATCTATCTGTTTATTCCTCAGTCCCAGGCAGCATCCCAGGAAGCGTTGGATCAGATCAAAGCGGCCAATGAGACCAACCTTCGCTCCCAGCTGGAGCAGAAGATCCGGGAGTTGGAGGGGGAATTGAACCGGGCCCGCACCACCCATCATGACAGCCTCAACCAGAGAGACTCCACCCGCACGGAGCTGGAGCGATACCGCCAACTCTACGGCGAGGAGCTGCGGGTCCGCAAGTCCCTCGCTGCCAGACTTGAGAGGTGAGACCAGCGATGGATGGATGGATGGATGGATGAAGTGTCCGGCAGTGGCTCAGTCAGTAGGGGCTTGGAATGTGAGCTGTAGGGTCGCTGGTTCAAGTCCCCGACCAGACCTAAATATGGAGTGTGGACTGCTACTGGAGAGGTCCTTGAGCAAGGCACCGGACAACCCCCTTCCCCCCTCACTCCCGCTGTACAATAGCTGCCCACTGCTCCTAGTACTAGACTCCTGGTACTAGGATGGATTAAAAGCAGAGGCCAAATGTCACTGTGTGCTGTGTGCTCTGCATGTGTGACAATTAAAGAGGGTTTCATACCTCCGATTCTATCTATCTATTAAACAGTCTAATACATTTCAGAAATAGAAATAAAATAGCATTAAAAAGTTAAAAGATACAAGATTTAAAATACAAAAATATATATACATGTGGAAAAACACATTTCCAGTAACAAATATAATGCAGGATATTATTGTGCAAGAATGGATTATTCAATATTAAATAGAATATGATATGCTATATGCAATCAAACGTAAATATTGCCAACAGTAGCAAACATGTAATTCATCAATGATTTTTCCCCCACAGGGCCAACAGTCGACTCTCAGAAGCCAATTCCAAGCTGCTGAACGAGCGCAGCCGCTCTCTTATCACCAGCAGCATCGCTAACGGAAGCCTTGGGGGGCCCACGCTGGACGTGAGCTCTCTGGGTTCACCATTACACTATGGGGCCACACTGGGGCCCCTGAACAGGAGTCTTGGCCTCGGACTCTCACTCCTTAACCCTGTAACGGACGGGCACAACAGCAGAGTCGAGGACTACCTAGCAAAGGTCTGTATGGTTATTAATCCACACACATGGTGATGACAGATCTCTAATGGAGACAAGTTCATTTACTTTCAGCCATTTTCATTTCCATAGTGTCGTTGGTTTTCAGTTTTCTTTGTGTAATTGGTGCCATTTTTTTCAAAGATGTTGGTTTAATACACTGGTTAGTGTGTTGTTACATTGTCATATTAACTAAAGAAACATATTATTCTGTGGGTTTTCAGGCACACACATTAGATATTTCTGATTGAGGAAAAGCATACTAAAAAGCTCAACTATCAAATGGCTTTCTAAAGTCTAATAACACCTGTCTTCCCTCTGAATTTTCTACATTTCTTCCCCCTTGTTCTTTTCTTTCCTCGCTCCTGCACATTTTTCTCTTCACTCTATCTCTATCTTTTATGGTAGTGGGACGTCTAACCTGTCTCCTATTTCTCACTCTTCTAGCTTCTAGCTCAAAAGTCTGTCTCTCATCTCTCCTCTCTTCAGCCAGACCCATAACCAGGTGTGTAGATGTGTTTAGCTCAGTGTCCTATTGGCTGCTGTGAAGGGATGCACAGATTCAGAAACTCTTGACACATGCTGGCATCCTTTACTATTTCAAGTCATGCCAGAGTAACCAAAACCAAGTCTGGCTGCTACTAACTAAATATCATCGGAGGCACTAACCTGATGTGACACGACATATCATCAGCGGCCAATCAGCACGTTTTTCAATCGGGCCGATAGCAGTCAAAGTGGTGGGCACTAATGTTCGGCCAATAAATCAGTGCATCCCTACGGGTGTTCCCTCTAACCTGCTGTGGGCCTACATTTCTGTTCCCATGCTTCCCATCATGTTCAAGTTTTACATAGCATACAAATATTGTTAGGGTTAGGGTTAGAATATAAAAGTATATTGAGTGGATGGAACCAGTTAAGTTACAGAACATTTTCATATTTAGGGCTTTCCCCATAAATGTGACCCACTCTATCGAAATCAGTCGGAAGTCGCAACGGCTCATTTCAAAATAAACGTGGATTTGTGTAAAAAACTAGTTTTTCGGGGTTCGGGTGTTTTGTTTGATTTTAAATAAACAAAATCTTGGCTTTCAGAATATGAAACTTTTATTGCCAAAATCTCCCGATAAATACATTTTTGAAGCTTGTAAAGGGAAGATGACAGGTACCTCTCAACTCGCACTCGGCTCTCCCGCAGCGCCAATCCCCCTCCCTCCCGCTGAAATTATGAAGTAAAGGCGTATAGTAATCATAGATAACACGGCAGGGTCCGGGACAGTTTGTTTTCATCTGATTTCAAATAAACAAAGTCTTGGCTTTCAGAATTTTAAACTTGTTTCGGCAAATTCAGATGATAAATACAACTTTGAAGCTTGTAACGGCATAATTACAAGCGGAGAACGGAGTAACTTGACGTCACAGCAGGCATAACAACAGCCGGTGTTTCTCGTTTCTCAGTTCATGAGCGTGCTCACTAGCGCACTAGCGTCGTTGCATGTCGTCGTTTAGGTGCTTTTTTTTCTGGAGATAGGCACTGCTCAATCCACTCCTGCATAGTAAGGCCAGCCCGGAGGTCGAAGTTAACCTTAAATGTTTCCATCTTAAGCTTTGTAAGTTTGTTTCGTAACGGACAAAATGTAAATATATTTATAAAACGGACAAGTCAAATCAAGAAATCTGATTGGTCGATAGCGTTTTTGCGGACCTTTTTGATTATAGATTTGAAAACATCGTTGCTTGCTTTAAAAGTAGCACAATTCATTATGTCAAACCTTTATATATACAGTCTATGTGTCAAACCTTGGAAAGTATCTAGATATCCCTGCCCTAATGCCAAAGTAACTGCACACTGAATATGTTTTGCCGTTTGATGTCTATGTCTGGACCGTTGCGTAAAAAGGAGGGTTTCTGCCCCGTTACTTCTCCGCTGTTTTCTTGTCTCAGTTTGAAAAGCAAACTGCATGCTTCATATCACGGCTAAGAACCAATCAGATTTCTTGATTTGACTTGTCCGTTTTATAATGTGACATATTTTTGCTTAATATTTGGAGTACAACAACAATCCTGATATCATTAGAAAGCTAGGAATCTCCTCTTTCCAACAGTGTATACAACTCAAAATGTGTCTTCGGGTCAATGCGACTGATTTCGATAGAGCAAGTCACAAATGTGTTTTAAATCACATTGGTCCTTATTATCGCAGAGCCTTTCCCTTCTTCATCTTTCAGGAATTGCCTACTTAAGGGCAGAAACTCCACTTACCCTAAAGCAGAGCGTGCATGCTTGGCATTTCCTGCTGTGTTTTACAAACTAGTCATGATTTGTTTTGCAGTGTTTTTTCTTCACCACCCAATAGGGCTGGGTAATATGGAGAAGATACAGATATCGCATTTTTTTTTACCAAATTATTTTATTAGAATTGGTGCTTTTAATATATACACAGTTAAATGTTTGATCAATATTAATCAGTTCTGTGCATATAAGGCATGGATGTATAATAAGAACTGGATACAGCGTGGGAGGCGGGGCCTCGTTCATTCCTATGAGAGTTGCTCATTGGCGCATGAAGACAAAATGGCCCAACTTTTGAGAGAGCGAAACGTCACGAAAGTATTCATATAATCATATAATCCGTTCTTATTGTGCATCCATAGGTAAAGGTACATCTCATGTAGTACTGAACACGTCACATGAACGTGCCGGGCAGCGTGGTCCCGTGGGTTAGATCCGCGTTCATAATGCCGAGGAAAATAACTCTCAGAATAACGTTATTAGCACATTTTACAACTTGAGGACCGAATGTTTTTAATAAGGGCTATACAAATGTTCATACTGGGTAGTCTATTTAGTTTAAAAAAAAATATCCAACGATTTACAGAAGTCTCTTTCCCAATGTTAGTCAATGGGAAAAAGTCTTTCCGGGCCCAGCGACTGATACGGAAGTGTAGTACTGCCGTTTGGCCACAACGAATATTTTCCTCAGAGTCCGGCGCACTTCTTGGGGGCTTGATATAAGGGCTAAGTGGGCTAAGGCAAATAATAGAGCAGTTAGAACAGTCTGGTAAATTAAAGAAATTCAATCACTTCACTGGATTGCAGCTTTTAAAAGCAGGAAAATACAACACTGTTATATTAGGAAATCCAAGATCTTAGACAATATCTAATCTCATATTAACATATAATCTTCTTATTGCCCAGCCCTGCTCTCAAAGCATCCACATTCATGTGTTGCCATTTCCCATGGTATTGTGTTTCGTTATAAAATATCATCCTTGCTTCTTTGCTTTTATTTTAAACGTGTGACATTTTTTTCTTCTGTTTTATCTCTCAACATCTAAATCTAACGGAACTTTGCTTCTTTTGTTTCCAGATGCAGAGCGAGTTGGATAGAAACATATCAAAGGAATTAAACAACGGTGAGTTCACTGAAGCTGGAAACATGGCCCACATCTCAGCTCGTAATAAAGTCTTTCATAAGGTTATTGGGGATATTTTATATTTCGCTTTAATTATTATGTTTACACATCTTCTTTAGTTTACATTCTCACTTCTTATATTATAACATGTATTTGTATTCCTTCTATAATGCAACAACTGTCACCAAAACCAATTTCTCCCTGGGATTATTTAAGTATTTCGGATTCTGATTTAATGAATTTGATGCTAGCAGTATTTGACTTGTAGCTGCTGCTCACTCGTGTTATTAAAACACAATTCAATGTATTCACAATCTGTAAACAGTCCCAGCTTCCTCTGGAAACATACATGGTCACAAAAAAATAATACTGCTAGTTATTTTTACTATGGTGTATTTATCTGCTATTGTTTTTTACTTATTGTGTTTTTTATTATTAATAACGTGTGCCTACTTTGTTACATTTTTTTTTTTTAAATATGTAAGTCGATTCTCTTGACTTTATCTCCACTATACTTCTGCTGTTATAATGTAAATCCTCCCGTTGCAAAACAAATCAATGAATTCTGATTCTGACACTGTCTCTCTCTCTCTCTGTCTCTCTCTCTCTCTGTCTCTCTCTCTCTGTCTCTCTCTCTGTCTCTCTCTGTCTCTCTCTCTGTCTCTCTCTCTCTCTCTTCTCTCTATCTCCCTCTCTCTCTCTCTCTCTCTCTCTCTGTCTCTCTCTCTGTCTCTCTCTCTCACTCTGTCTCTCTCTCTGTCTCTCTCTCTCTGTCTCTCTCTCTGTCTCTCTCTCTCGCTCTCTCTCTTCTCTCTCTCTCCCTCTCTCTCTCTCTCTCTCTCTCTCTCTGTCTCTCTCTCTGTCTCTCTCTCTGTCTCTCTCTGTTTCTCTCTCTCCCTCTCTCTCTCTTTCTCTCTCTCCCTCTCTCTCTCTCTCTCGCTCTCTCTCTCTCCTCTCTCTCTCTCTCTCTCTCTCTCCTCAGCCTCAGCAGAGCTGGACGTAGCTTCAGCCCGGATGTCCCCGGTGGGCTCGGCCTCGCGGGTGGAGCTGGACCCCGTCAGCAGGGCCACGCAGCAGTACTTAGAGGTACTGAAGAAGAACAACATGATCTGAACACACATCATCACTGCTGCTCGCGCACATTTTAGCCAAAAAAAAAACGTCAAATTCTGACTGTATCAACAGAAGGCCAAAGCAACCGCCCTTTCATAAAACACCATAATCCCACTTTGTACGTATTCACTCTCCTTTCTTATATGGAAGAAGCTAACATAATGCACATTGCACTTAACCACTCAGGAGCAAAGGGCATGAGTCATATGATATATATATATATATATACATCATTGATGGGTACACTAAGAGAGAACCTCAAAAGTATTTGTTCCTTCTGTTTAATCTGTTACTCTTTGGTTTATATTAGCACAATATATATATATATATATATATATATATATATGGTTTTGATTTTTATTTGTGAATATTGGTTGCTAAATGTTAAGTATTTGATGTTTGCATCATTAATAATCTTGCCAAGATATTACATTTGGTACGTGCCATCAAATGGTGCAATATCTGTCTTGGTCTTACTTTATTAGACTCATTGGAGTATTGTGTTAATAATTATTTATTCATTCATATTTTTGTATGAACATGATATACTTGAATAAGACGAGCTGGAATGCTCTCTGGCTGAAACAGGGTGACTACATTTGTGTAACTCTAATTTCAGATTTGTGTTGTCTTGCTTTTTGGGCCACTAAAAAGTGAAACACACTTTTTTGTTTTTGTTAGTTGTTGTTTTTTTTCATTCATAAATACTGTAACAAAATACATATACATTTATGACGCCTGTAAATAACAGAAGACTCTAAAGTTGTAATTAAATACTAAAATGACAAAACCCTGAACTTGAGTGAGCTGTTGATCCTGGAGGGGCCGTTAACCACGAAAGAACATACATACATAAAATACATGTCGAGATATGATATTGAACAAACAAAGGAAAAGAAGGAAACTAAACATTAAACGTATCAAATCAATCATGGGACATCGCCTTTCTGAGGCACATTGTTTTAAAGGTCCCATGTCATGCTTTTCTGGTTATTACCCGTCCCCTTGTGTGTTATGAAGGTTTTTCTGCATGTAAACAGTCTGCAGAGTCACAAACCCTCAAAGTACACCCTAGGGCAGGGGTATTCAACTAAAATTCAACGAGGTCCAGTTAGAGAAAATCTCCCCATACAAAGGTCCGGAACATCAAAATGTCTAAGTTGCTTTATGAATTAGTGTGATATATATATATTGAAGTAGCTGCAGCTTTATCAACGTCTGCATGTCATCAACAACTGACCGCCAATCAAATAAAGAAAGTACAATTCATAAACAACAATATTTATTGTCAATTAACATTGAACTATACAGATATACAGTAAAATACTGTGGATATGTGTAATGTTCCTCTCTGGCTGCATTCAAAAATAAAATAGGAGAAAATAAATAAATTAGCTTTTGAAAATGTGTGCATCTTAAAAGTGCTTAATTTTAGATAAATAAAATAAAGTGTAGCAGCAGCTTGAGTTTCCCTTTTTCTTTGTTAACCGTTTCACATCATGACTTAACAGTTTCAGCCGATTATAGAACAATATCAGTCTTTACACATCATAACAATTGAACAGTTTTAAAGTTTCTCTTTCTTTCCCTCTTATATTGCAGTCCCTCACTCGCTTTTTTTTTATTCAGTGCGAGAATTGAGCTTGAGCTTGTCCTGCCAGGAGATTAAATCTGGGCTGAAATGGTGTCAGGGCCATTCTCATACACATGCAGGTGCTCATTGGTTAGCCTCGGTTAGCCTGCCCTGGAACGATATTTAGTTTGAATTTTGATCCTGGTGGACTGATCATATTGGGCTCTGAGACTGCTTATTTTTTGTGTCCTCAGTTCTGACTTGAGAGGGAATGTTTGGTCAAACACTTTGTGTTTTGTCTCATAGTGGCGTTTTGGCACTTTTAATGAGCGCCACGGTCTCTGAACAAATGAGACACACTGGTTCTGTGCTCCCAGTGGGCAGGATGAACATGAATGAGTCCGTCCACTCAGGGTTAAAAGCTCTGTTCTCACTGTCCACTTTCCTCTTCTTGGAGAGCGCCATGTGTAATTATTTTTTCTCTCCCTGTCTGCCGCTAACACGCCTGTTCACTCTCCTCTCCGCTTCTCTCCCTGTATCGCTAATTAGGAGGATAAGGAGCAGGAGCTCCAACAAGCCGTTTAGGACAGAGTGAATACACATACTATACAGAGATGCTGTATGAGAAACCAATGTGAGTTTGGAAAATTGCACAATATAAATGTATTTTAGTATACCCCAACAATGGAATTATGATCAGTAGAAATGGCCATGACATGGGACCTTTAAATACAAAATACAAAGTGATCCTTCCCTGCCCTTAAGCATAATAACTACTAATACTGGACTATCTCCACTATAATAAATGTTAAAACATGCATGTCTGATTATTAAAGGTGTTACTTATTATACAAATATCACATTCCTAAAATAAAAATATAGTCAATAATTTACAACACGTCTTAAATGAACTGAAACAAAAGCTTTTTACACAAGTGAAAATCTATAGATTACCGAGGATCTGACTGAACAGGTGAGTTTGATGAAATAACAGTAAAATATTTGCTTATTAAATCGTTTTGAGCTGTGGAAGAAAAGTATGTTTAGAAGTGACCCTGTTATTGTGTGCAGAACATTCTTTAGATTCCAGGTATCCTGCCATCAATATTTCATGCACAGCCATTTTTAACCCAGCCTCATTAGCTATGTTTTGATGTACTTCACTTTACCCCCCCTTCCTCTCGCACTCCAAAACACATGGATGATATGCGCTGGTTTAGAAAGCATTCCCCTCACTTATTAAAATGAGACAATGTGTTTATGATTGCCCCCCTCTGGTGTGTCTCTCTTCCCTTTGATCCGTCCTCTCTGCGTCAGACTCAAATGTTAGATATTCAAATCTGGTTACATTTATTTTTGTTTCCTTTACAGAAGATGGGCACATCTGACAGACTGACTATTAGGTGTTATTATTTCCCCTTTTTTTCTTTCAATAGACACCACTTCATACACTACACGTAAACCGTGTTTTGATTGAGGAGGTTACAACTGTTGTCATGAAGCTTTGGAGGCGGGAGAGAATACAAATAGACAGATGCTGAATAAAGAAAAGTGTTGAAAGGGTTGTTTTTGAAAAGCAGCTCAGGTTGAAACAAACGGCTCCTCAGTGGGTGGGTCATAATCATCAGTGATGCCCAGTCCTCTTATCTCAGACTGCCAGTCCGACAACTGATGAGAAAAAACAAGGTTTGTCAACTAAACAGGCCACTTTATTTATAAATATCACTGCCATGATACCAATGTGCATCTCATACTCTGACTGACGCCCAATGAAAGCATGACACTAAATAACAATATAAGAACAGTCAGACATGTTTAAAGCCGTATCAAAACAGATGCAGTTGACAGAAATGTCGACCAGAAACCAAAAAGTTATCTTTATTCACCTAACTGGTCATTTAAACTTAAATCATATTTCCCAGCGTGATGGGCTATATTAGGGGAATATTGTAGTTAGTGTTTCAAATACTTTTTGTTGGCCCAAAAAAGACGAATCGCCAAAAACACAGAGCAATTAAATGTTTTTAATTGTGAAAAATATAATATAACATTCCAAACACTTTTAAAACATACCAATTTACCAACAAACTATAAATGGGGAAGTTCAGATACTAGCTGTCTCGTCATTAATATTAATTATTAATAATACATTATTTTCTTTTTAAATGTTTTTCAAAACTCGTAACCTAATTCAATAATGTGTACTTCAATATCAATCGTTTTTTATTTTTAAATTATTTTTTAAAAGTACATAAGGTTGAAACTAAGGATTTGTATTATTCATTATTAATTTGTCTGCTAATTGGTTTTACATTCACAAATTATTATCTAAAATGTAAAGACGTACTGAAGATAAATGCATGCATTGTCCCATGATATACAGAAAAAAGCAACACATGTTGACAATAGGAAGGTGAACTCTGCAATACTTGTACTTTTTTTTTATTAAAAATGTACTGAATTGATTTATCTATCAACAAAACAGTTTGGTTATTTGGTCGAATCAATAACAAACCAACATTTTCTCAGCTTCTTGTAACTAATAGACTCTTTTGTTGTTTTTGTTTTACCACAATAAAATGGAAAGTGATGTCCTGTCACTTACGTATCATCGTTTTGTTTTCAAATCAACATTTTAGTGCAAATACATACATCCATCTTTAACATATAGGTTCTGAATTGACTCTGACACTATCCGCTGTTTGTTATCTGTGGAAGTAGACATCAGCGGCGGGGAAAGGGTAAAACAAATTGAGGGGGACAAGTGGAACAAACCTGAGTGTTTATTTGTTGCTGTGTGCTCGCCATGCTCTAAATTGGACGTCAGCGCTGTTTCTTGTCACCAGCAGAATCCAAATGTGTTGTGGGCAAAAGAGATACTTAAATTCGATGTACTCGCTCTAACATGATTTAAATGAGCCTCTTGGCTCGCCCGGACAGATTGACAGCGTCGTCTTTATCGCCGCTTTGTTTTATTTTTGGCTGTTTACTCTGCCTCTCTGCTGTCATCTCTCACGGCGACTTTAAAGGAGCCGGCTTCAATCTTCCAACATCTGGAGAGAATAAGCATCCTTTTATGTTCTAAGTGCTTTATGTGACAAATATGAAAAGGGATTCAAGAGAGAGCTGACACGTTTTCTGTCGCCCTGTTCCTCAGCTGCAAAGAGCTGCGCAGGGAGAAGTCAAACCTGCGATCTGATAACATAAGAACCCGAACAAAACTGAGCAAAGAGGTCAACCCCTCTCGTTCAGGGTCTTCCCGGGTCAAATTCATTAAATGCAACTTGATGTACAAACAAAACACTTTTTTTCTGAAGAATATAACCTGAATATTGTATCCACAGTAAGCCCTGTTGGGTTTAAGCACCCTTCAGTTGTTGAAGGTTCGAGCCCGCTCCGCGCTGTTCGTTTGATGAGTGGTCTGCTGTAAAAAGGAACGGCTCAGACAGAGATATGAGATTAAACAATAAGCTGATTTAATGGTAGAAACAACAGTACAATATAACGAAGTACTTATATAACGAAGTACTCCGGGCCTCAGCTCTTCCACCGTGCGATGTACGTATCAGACAGTCAGACAGAACAGAGGCCGCGAGTGTACAGAATTCACAATATTTATCCCCACAAACGGAGAGGAGTTGTGGGAGGAGTTGTGTCGGTTGCTCCTCCCTAGGTGTTCATCCATTGGTGGACTCACTCCTGGGCGAGCCCTAGGCAGCGAATCAGAGTGAGTCAGCCATTGACGAGGTCTAAACAGCGAATCAGAGTGAGTCAGCCATAAGTGTGGGAACTTTGGATCTCTTGCGCCGCCGATCAGTCCCAGGTCATCTTTTATGGCAGCCATAAAATAAACAATTCTGGGTCGCACGGGGGTGAGGTACCAATCCTTATCTTCGTTTATCCTCAGCACCTGGCCGTACCACTCTGCATCCCAATCTTTCTCTCAGAACAATCTCTGCATAGACTCAATGGTGTCAGTTTTATTACCTTTCTCCTACAACCCCCCCATGCTCCTATCCGGGCCATTAAAACCCCGGGGGGGCCGACTGGATCCTCTACATTCCTAAGTCAACGCACACACAATTGACCACAGCAAACAAAGGAAAATAAGAACACTTGGTCTAGTTTCATAAGTATACATTTTACACAGACAAAGTTATAATTATTAAAACAGGTTATAATTATTGAAACAGGTTACTTTAATCCCCCTTTTGATCTCACCTCCAGAGATCAATTCACACATAGCATTCAAAACATAACCACTGTCATTCTTTTCTACTGCGTCTGTCCCACAATGAGCGGATACAAGGCACACACCAACAACCACATGTTACTAAAATGGCAATACAAGTAGCTATTGAAATCAAAAGAGACATTATTAAACCTTTCCATTGACCAAACATGTTTGTAAACCATTCCTCCAAGGGGTTGTGTATCCCTGATTGTTCATGCATAGTTATGGATGTTTAAAGTTCATATTTGTCTAATATTTATTTACTTTTCATTAATGAAGTATGACGCTGCGCTGTTAGTACACTTGTCCCTTTCACGTGAACGCGCTCTCAGCTGGAGAGAGAAACCCTGGCTCGATTTACCGAGTTGATAACCAGCGTCGTAGGACCGCTTAGCCGTTACGTTAAGCCCGCGCTGATTGGTCCAAATTGACCAATCCACGGACTTCCTCACACACACACACACTCAGTGCAGGCAGCTCTGCTGATTTCTCCTCCCTGGCTGCAGGCTGATAACAGCCAGTTGGCATCAAGGCGAAATTCTCTCTGCAGACCCATTCTCACAGCGCCTATCAACCTTTTTCTTACTCAATCTCGTTACACAGTTAATCACACTCAAAATCAATATACCTAACGTAACCCCAGATCCGTCTAAGGATTGCCTGTGTACATTAGTCGATGAGCCCCAACCCCAGAATTCGTCTAAGAATTACTGTGTGTGTCACCTTATTTCTCAGAGTATTTCAGCTGGACTTCTTTTAAATTTTAAAACCACTGAAATCTCGAACGACCATTGCAGCTGGACTTCTTTTAAATGTTATAACCACTGCAATCTCGTTACACAGTTAATCACACTCAAAATAAATAATCCTAATGTAACCCCAGATCCGTCTAAGGATTGCCTGTGTACATTAGTCGATGAGCCCCAACCCCAGAATTCGTCTAAGAATTACTGTGTGTGTCACCTTATTTCTCAGAGTATTTCAGCTGGACTTCTTTTAAATTTTAAAACCACTGAAATCTCGAACGACCATTGCAGCTGGACTTCTTTTAAATGTTATAACCACTGCAATCTCGAACGACCATTGCAGCTGGACTTCTTTTAAATTTTATAACCACTGCAATCTCGTTACACAGTTAATCACACTCAAAATAAATAATCCTAATGTAACCCCAGATCCGTCTAAGGATTGCCTGTGTACATTAGTCGATGAGCCCCAACCCCAGAATTCGTCTAAGAATTACTGTGTGTGTCACCTTATTTCTCAGAGTATTTCAGCTGGACTTCCTTTAAATTTTAAAACCACTGAAATCTCGAACGACCATTGCAGCTGGACTTCCTTTAAATTTATAACCACTGCAATCTCGTTACACAGTTAATATATTCCCCGTACAGTCTAGTTGACTTTTATAGTGCGATGTATATTTCAACAGATGGAGAGACTTCCAGAAGCGCTTCTACACCCCTTTCGGCGATGTGGCTTTTGGCAAGGAGTCGAAACCCAGTCTACAGAATCTCTTTATCGTCACGTTTAGTCTTCTAGATTAACCCCACAGCAAGAGTTTGCGAGATCCGGTCATTTCAAATTGATTTTGAAAGTTGCGTTTCTCCTCTTGAAATACCCCACATATAACACAACTACAGCTCCTCTTTGAGACTGGAAAGTGTTATTCTGTAGTACTGTTCTTTCTACCGTAAGACTAAAACACTGAAAATGCCGCTGACAACTCTAAAATTTTGTAGTATAGCCAATCACAGATTTTGATAATAACAGGTATCTGCTCACCTTTCTGTTGTGGGGCCCTGGTTTAGTTGTCAGAGGTATTCGAGGTGTCATCCCTGGACCGTTCGTCCGCTGGCTGCCGGTGTGCCTTCTATGAGACCCTACTCATCACGTCGGTCGGTCACCAAATTGTTGGGTTTAAGCACCCTTCAGTTGTTGAAGGTTCGAGCCCGCTCCGCGCTGTTCGTTTGATGAGTGGTCTGCTGTAAAAAGGAACGGCTCAGACAGAGATATGAGATTAAACAATAAGCTGATTTAATGGTAGAAACAACAGTACAATATAACGAAGTACTTATATAACGAAGTACTCCGGGCCTCAGCTCTTCCACCGTGCGATGTACGTATCAGACAGTCAGACAGAACAGAGGCCGCGAGTGTACAGAATTCACAATATTTATCCCCACAAACGGAGAGGAGTTGTGTGGGAGGAGTTGTGTCGGTTGCTCCTCCCTAGGTGTTCATCCATTGGTGGACTCACTCCTGGGCGAGCCCTAGGCAGCGAATCAGAGTGAGTCAGCCATTGACGAGGTCTAAACAGCGAATCAGAGTGAGTCAGCCATAAGTGTGGGAACTTTGGATCTCTTGCGCCGCCGATCAGTCCCAGGTCATCTTTTATGGCAGCCATAAAATAAACAATTCTGGGTCGCACGGGGGTGAGGTACCAATCCTTATCTTCGTTTATCCTCAGCACCTGGCCGTACCACTCTGCATCCCAATCTTTCTCTCAGAACAATCTCTGCATAGACTCAATGGTGTCAGTTTTATTACCTTTCTCCTACAACCCCCCCATGCTCCTATCCGGGCCATTAAAAC
Source organism: Dissostichus eleginoides (assembly GCA_031216635.1). Classification (NCBI taxonomy): domain Eukaryota; kingdom Metazoa; phylum Chordata; class Actinopteri; order Perciformes; family Nototheniidae; genus Dissostichus; species Dissostichus eleginoides. The sequence continues at coordinate 12,033,094 of CM062273.1, read as the reverse complement.
CCCGGGGGGGCCGACTGGATCCTCTACATTCCTAAGTCAACGCACACACAATTGACCACAGCAAACAAAGGAAAATAAGAACACTTGGTCTAGTTTCATAAGTATACATTTTACACAGACAAAGTTATAATTATTAAAACAGGTTATAATTATTGAAACAGGTTACTTTAGCCCTTAAGCTTTATTGTGTTTAATCCGTTCAAATGGTCCTTGAATCTATTTTCCACAAACACAACAAGGACATAAATGATATATCTAGTCCTTGTGTTGACAATGATCTGAGAATACACAGATGCACAGATGATAAAGAAAATGTTTTGAATATACAATATTTTTGCACCCTCTTGCAGAGAGTTCGATAAGCACATTAACACCGGTCGGAGTCGGGAGGAAGTTAGCTGTAAAAAAAAATAGGTTGACAGCTTACCTGGTACCCAGATGTAGCTTCATATTTAATGGTGAAGTAAGATTGCTATCACACTTCCTTATCCTACTCTCTGCAAACTTAATTTCACATATTTCCCAAAATGTCAAACTATTCATGTTAAATATGGAGTTGGAGGTGATTAGCCTAGCTTAGCATAGAGACTGGAAGCATTGGAAACAGGCAGTCTGGTAAATATATATATAATTCAGTTCTGTTGTTGTATGGCTCAAATAAACACAATACGCTAATTTCCGAGCTTAAGGTGTTGGGAGTTGGATTTATTATTTTATTAGGCCTACTCTGAAATGTTATGCTAGGCTAAGCTAATCGCTACCTAGCTCCAGCTCAGTACTGAACGCAAATAAAAAAAACATAACACAAATATTTGAATTTTTGTACTTACAATTCCCTTTACTGAAGAAGAGAGTGAATCACCTAAGTAAAATCTAATGTATTTAGACTGAAGACTAAGTGACTGTTAAAAGTTTCATTTTAGCAGCATTTGGTGTAAGAACAATTAGTAGATAAATTGGTGATTGTGTTTTTTTACAACTTGAAGGGCTCCATTGAATTCTCGTTGCAGTGAGAAATCCCACATTGGCTTTAATGTCTTATATACAAGTCCTTAGGCGTCCTAGCTGCGATGGCAGATGTCGCAGCACTCCAGACAGAACTCGAGAAACTCGGTGAGCTCGCAGCAGGACTCGAACATCACCGAGTGGCAGTGGGCGTGGCAGTTCAGCTCCTCCACCGGCGCCTCCTGGATGGCCGAGCAGCAGCGGGCGCAGGCGTGGCAGCAGGAGGCGCAGAAGGTGTGCAGGCACGAGGAGCAGGCCTCCAACAGAACCAGGATCAGCACTGAGCACTGGCACGACAAACACGCCAACAGCAGCTGTAAACAGGAGTCTGTGGCTGAGAGAAAATGAGACAGAGAACTGATTTACCTACAAATATCACATCTGAGGTCACGAGAGCTGCTGTGTGTTCTAAAAGCCTGTCAGACCCCATCAGAAACAGGGATTAACGACTCTATTAACCCTAAATTAATCTCTTGCATGTTTATTTGTCGTGCCAGCTACGACTTAAAAGAGAAACTACTCTGCTGCAGTGATCAAGTGTGATTGTGTTTACTTAATCACAGAGCTTCGTTCAGTCCTCGGGGGAAAATCAGAAAGGCCACGGAGGCTGCCAGCGATGAACAACAACGAGGAAGAAGCTGTCACAAGATAATTGCTCTCCCGCCCAAATTAGGTGCAGATGAAATTGCATATATTAACCCCACTGGTGTGTTGCGGTGCGTCTCTCGTGATCCTCACTGTTGTATTGTTACTCAGCTTCGGTTTTCATCCTCACAAGGACCAGAGAGGGAGTGAGCTCATGCAAATGGAGCTGTTTTATCCTGTTTACTCAAGGAAGTAAATGAAAAGCCGATGGCAGTATTCCCTGGGGAGTGGGGTTCAGCGTTTTCCTGCTTAGCCGCTCAAATTATCCACCCCCGCACATAACTTATGCTAATATCTATATATGTGTTTTCAGATGAAAAAGGAATATAATGTGTGTGGATACTGTATTGATTTAATGCATAACTTCATAGAGATAACAACATGAACACAAGGATAAACAAGGAGTGGCCCACCGCACGCTTTGATACAACTGGAAGAAAGTGCAATAGTTTGAAGGGAAACTTTTTACACCAAGATTAAATCAAGTTTATTGCCTGGTATGTTTACCCGTACAAGGAATTTGCTTTGGTGTCTGGTGGTGCTAACATAATCAATCTATGAAAATAAGTTGCAATAGTAGGTAAAAAATATAAAGATAATAAGTACTTAAAGGTAGGGTAGGTAAGAATGGAGAAACCAGCTCGAGTGCACTAGAATTTGAAAGTACACAACCGAAAAAAATCTGCCTCTTCCTTCAGACTTCCTTACAGAGCCCCTCCTCCAACACACACGAACGCGCACATGATTAATGAGGGCACGAGATAAGTTTGTGCACAGATGGAAGGCTGACAGGCAGGTAGGCCATCCAGTTATTTTAGCCGGGCCGGCTCAGATGATTGGTCGTACTTTTTACAGTACCAAGGCTTCCACAGATGACATTTTTGTATGTATTTATTGTCAAAGCATTTAATATATTCATTGCTATCGGGATGTTAAGAGCATTCCATGGAATATAACAAAAAGTGTTTCTGAAGTGAATTACCTACTCCACCTTTAATACAAATAAGTAATTTGAAGAAACTGTTTAGTATTAAAAGAGAATCAAGACAAGTATTTACACCAAATAAAATGTAAATATAAGAACCTTAAAAGCTAAAAAACTAAAACACTTAGGACAATGAATATATGACAATATACTGTATGGCAAACTACAGTGTATTGTATTTTTAAAGTGGAGATCTGTGCAGACGTGTGCAAAAATGTGCAAAATATAGTCAGTCAATATTTAGAAACATACAAATCAATTCAATGCTTTACACACAATTGTTGAAACCCTCTCATTGTTACTCATTCTCCCATAAGGCTAGATGATGAATAGGTGAAATATGTTCTGTAATTGTATAAAAGTATATATAAAAAAGAAAGATAAGATTATTTTATTGCCATGTGTACATAGCTACAGTGTAGTTATGACAATCTTAGGTCACAGGCTCCTCCAACAGTGCAACACAATAAAACATAATAGTGCGAGTAAATAAAATATAATATAATAGAAAAAGTGCAGAATAGTCTCTATATACAAGTAATTGGAATATTGATATAAGTTGCAAACAGATAAAGAACATAAATCGTGTGCACTGAGGTAATACAACATATTTAGTTAATAGTGTTATCAAGATAAATGTGACAATTTATCTATTATCAATTGTAGATCATCCAGTCCTATTAAAAACGGTAAGTAAATAAGGCACATTATTGCACTCACCAGCAGGAGTAGCAGTGGGGGGATGTGATCCTGCCCCCCGGCTCCTCCTGCTGCCCCCGCTGTGCACCGACAGGCTGGAGCCCTGCAGCCTGGAGGGGGGGGGGCGCCGGGGGTCTGTGGAGGAGCGGGGCAGCCGGTGGTCCTGGGCTGTGAGGCCACATCGTGGGCAGGTGGGCTTCTGGAGCTCACACTGAGGCCTCTTAAGCCCCGCCCCCTCCTGTGAGGCCTCGGCTCCTCGGGCTGCTTGGTTGAGGCTTGGTTGAGGTTGGCTGCTTGGTTGAGGCTGGGCTGGGCACAGAGAGGGGAGGTGGTCTGTCTGTCAACATCATCACAAAGCCAATTTAATCTGTGATCAATCTGGTCTTTAGTAGTAGAAACAGACTGGTAAGTTTATATCAGTTTTTCAATGAACATCCTTGTTTTGCACCCATCACTTTCTCCAGGTGTTTTGGTAGTAGAGTCAGTTTTTCCTCGCTGTATTGTTTGCTCTAAGGTCTCCCAGTTTCCACTTACTGCGGATGAGGTCAGGGGGGGTGGTGTTTCCTCTGCTCACAGGGTCCCGTGCTGGGAGGGCTTCCTCCACTGATTTTAAAGACGCACTACCTTGAGAATCATCAGAAGAAAGTCATGTTAGCTGCTAAGTTTTCAAAAGGTACTCCAATGACCACACCAACATAAAAAGGCTGTACATTTCAGAACAATTTGCTTTTATTGTCCCACATTAAGACGATAGTCATTTATTAAAATCATTACTTTATATATATGTTCTGAGTAACCCTGCCTTCTCAACTTTAAATAATTAACTAAGATGGTTCTGTAATTTTATATTGTGTTTCTTGGTTTTTAACACCCGGCCTAGTGGGATGTTTTTCGCGACACTGAAAAGCTTAAATATTTTGGGATGAAAATGGTAAACTTTACAGATAAAGAGTAGCTCTACAACAGTATAAATAACATCTGTTTTTTCTTAAGGTTAAGCAAAAAAATAACTAAAAGTGTGCATGTTTAAAGAAAAATAGGCTTGTTTTAGCTTGTCAGAAGTACTTGCCTTTAGTTGGGTTGCTCTGCTCCTCCGTCCCATCCTCAGGTACTTGGTCTCCAGATAACATGTCTGATACTCATCCTGCTCTAATCTCTGTTTCCCTGTCTATAACCGTTCTCCCTGTGCATCGTCCTGCTTCTGTCAGCACCGTCCAGGAGGTCAGGAAACCCCCAACAACACCCAACATGCCGGCTGAGTCACCGCTCAGGAGACTGTGAGCTGTTCTCAATCTGTGTGTGTGTGTGTGTGTGTGTGTGTTTGTGTATTGTTGTTCAGGAACTTAATTACACTCCCTTTTCTTAGCCGATCCCTGAGATCTGCTCTGAGGTCTGTTGGTGTGACTCCAGGTTGCCTTCTCTGTTCTGCTTTTAGTCACCTAACACAATGGAGACACATACCCCATAAGTGTGTCAGCTGAAAACTGTATGTATGCAGGCTCACTCACCCTCTAATCCACACACACACATACAAACCTATGCAAACAAGGACAATTACTAATTTGCTCTGTGAAATTATAATTCATGCTAAAAGTAATGGTTTATTATTAATTTTACCTTTATTCAAACATTTGGTCCAACCCACATGGCATAAGAAGATACAGCTTCATATTATAACTTGAAAATGTAAAGACATTTCTGGATTAAACATATCATGTACAAAACAAACAACCTCGACTCGGCAGGGATCAAGGCATACACGTGCCTGGATCCCTGCCGAGTCGAGGCACAACTGTTGATTGGTGTCAGTGCCAGAACAACTTTTTAGGAGCAATGCGCTCATGGTATAGATGTGGCGCATACATCTTAGTTCCTACTCTTTTCCCTCACCCTATCCTAAGGGAGTGCATGTACGTAGACACGTTGTGCCTCTCCACCTCTGTTCCTTACTTCTTACTTGCTACCCCTTATCCCTCAACCTATCCTAAGGGAGTCCATGTACGTAGACACGTTAGTTTAGCTGCTATAGGCTTAGACTGTTGGGGGACACCTTACTTCTTCCTTCTGTCTGTCTGTACCTGTGTACTCTCATGTTCCAAATAACCCAGCTTCCCCCAAATTTCTTTTTGGTGTCTATCTACACCGGGATCCTGAGTCGTGGCTGATCCTGTTGCTGCGGCCCTGTGTCCTGGATCCTGAATCATGTGTCCTGGATCCGGAGTACTGGATCATGAGTCCTGGATCCTTAGTCCTGAGTCCTGGATCCTGTGTCCTGGATCCTCTATCCTGAGTTCTGGATCTGAGTCCTCAACTTCGAGTCGTGGCTGAACCTGTCTCTGCGGTCCTGCCGCAACAGGATTGTTGACATCCTCGTGGATTCATCTTCTTATTACAGACACATGCATTTCCAAACATTTGGTCTACCTACGCTGTAAAATGTATTATCTCTTCGATTTACACACGGCATCTATTGCACGTCTGTCCGTCCTGGGAGAGGGATCCCTCCTCTGTTGCTCTCCCTGAGGTTTCTCCCATGTTCCCCTTTAAACTGTGGGGTTTTTCTCTGGAAGTTTTTCCTTGTACGATGTGAGGGTCTAAGGACAGAGGGTGTCGTATTTTTCATACTGATATTCTGTACAAACTGGGAAGTCCACTGAGACAAATGTAACATTTGTGATATTGGGCTATATAAATAAACATTGATTGATTGATTGAACCAAAAAAAACAAGTTATTAAATCATGTGATTCTCTTTACTTCAAATTACATACTGTATGTGTGTACATATTTTCAGAATAAGGACTATTAATGCACAGAAATTGACAGACTTGATTATCATATTTGAATTATCATTAAGATTATCATATCGTATCATAATGTGCACAATTAGCCTAGCCTGGAATTATACTAATTGTAATATAGTTTACATGACTACAAATCCCTTAGGAGAAGTAATGCTTTGAGATGTATTAAATATAATTGTTTGGCATAAAAAAACACAATTTGAGGCTATTTTATGTCCTTCCTCAATATTTGGAGTGTCCATACTCTAATTATATAACTAAATAACTATGTTATAACTGATGCCCTTAAGATGCGGTAAATATAAATATATTCTCATGTATCTACACCCCTATTATTTATTGTTAAGTACGCCGTGTGAGAGCACAGTATCAATCAATCATTAATTCTGAGCCATTCGTAAAGAAAATCCAACCATTAATATCTAATTAAATTAAAGTTGGTGACATAAAAATCATCTGTGTATGTAGAAACCTTGATTCCCACAGAGGAGGAGTTGATGAAGACAGGACAGCTGGGCGACAGCATCATCATCATCATCATCATCACTGAGGAGGAGATGAACAGAGACCAGCCCTTTGTGAGCGCTGTTGACTAAGTGCTGTCAGAAGAGCTGCGCTGAGGAGATGTTGACTTCCCTCACCGTGAGTCTACGGCACATCAAAGCAACACACAAGTGAAGCTGTTGAAGTTGTCTCGCACCATGCTAACTTTCAGTCAGTGAACGCAGCGTGGAGAGGCAGTCAGAAGGAAATGTCATCTAATAGGCTGACAGCGAATCAAAGGGAGCCCTGAGAGAACAGCAAACTTAAAGACAACTCGTTATCAGCAAAGACAATTACTGACATTAGTCAAAACAAGGAGCTGAGAATCTGAGGCCTTTGTTCTGTCGTAACATCTTCACTGCATGCTGGAGAAGAAGGTGTGATGCTTTGGTTTATTTATTTATTTTGTTATTATTATAGCATTTAAAATGATGATCTGATAAAACTAAGGAAAACCTACAATATAATTTCAGTAATCATCAAAAGACAAACAACCATGAATTTAACAAAACAATGTTTATATGATAATGTTAATCATTTTTATTTGAAGCAGGTATTAGAATGTATGGCACTTTTAATTCATAGATTTTTCTAAATCATAGGTAACTTTCATGTTTTCGAGCTTACTACATAAACACGAATTGAATAATAATTGCTTGAAATAATGTTCAAAGTTGTTTGTTGCAGCAATGTTGTAAAGGATTTGGATTGGACAGAATATTTACTGAATGTAAATATATATTGTGAATTATCCTCATAGTTCAGATTGACATAATCATTCATACTTCTTGTTATAATTAGCCAGACTGAAAAATATAACCCTGCTACTGCAATCCAAAAAGATATACTTTTAAAATGTATTTTTCATGTAAAATACCCTTTTACACTCCCGCAGGTGTAAACATGCCATGTTAGAAAATGTATGGTATTAAAGTGTACTTGTGGGTAACAAAGCTATATTTCAATTTGGTCTTAATGTAAAGTTTTGACTCAAATGTGTTTTTTTCAACATCATTAATCTCACGTGAAACAATGATACCATTAACAGCTTTAATGACACGGTGACAAGTTTGGATATATTAATTACATTGTAATCAGACAATTTGTACATACAGTTACAGACAAACACATTTATATAAATACAGAGAGGTGTTTGTGCACAGCATCTAATGTAAACACTCAAAATGGTATAAAAGTGGAATGTTTGGCACAATCTTTATTCCATAAGTAGCATGTAGAGAAACTGGAAAACACACGAGACAATAAGACTTTGGTCACTTCAAAAAAAAGTAACATTGATAAAACACCTTCAACAGACTGATGAGGTGTGTGGCACAGGGGAGGCGTGTGGCGCAGTGGATTAGTGCGTTGGTGTTCGGATCAGGGGAGCACAGGTTCAAACCCCACTGCAGTCAGCATGTCGTTGTGTCCCTGAGACACTTCACCCCAAATTGCTCCTGTGGGGATTGTCCACAGTATTGAGTATGTAAGTCGCTTTGGATAAAAGCGACTAACAAGTAACATGTAATGTAATGATGAGACAACAGAGAGAAGCCACAGCACACACTGTTATCAAATATTTCACAAACAGAAAACCGTCACCAAAAAACATCCGTGTCTTCTCTCTTACTCACAGAGACCAAACATTAACTCTGTACATCATGTTATAACAAAAAAGATCAGTGCTTTGACCGTTAGAATAAATCATTTACATGAAAGAGTTGGACCCTTACAAAGACATCATTTCTCCGACCCATCAGTTCCCAACTCTACTCCCAGTTTCTGACTGTGTACATTTTCTCTATATTTTATTTACGCTGATGCTTGTCATGATGCACTTTATTGGCCATTTCTGAAAACAAAAAGATCCTATTTTTCCAATATGGATAGTCCAAATGAGACAACCTTTGGAACCACCCAATTCTACACCTTTAAATACATCACATCTCATTTTTAACTGTGATCATTTAAAGGTAGGGTAGGTAAGAATGGAGAAACCAGCTCGAGTGCGCTAGAATTTGAAAGTACGCAGACGAAAAGAATCTGCCCCTTCCTTCAGACTTCCTTACAGAGCCCCTCCTCCAACACACACGAACGAGCACATGACCAATGAGGGCACGAGATAAGTTTGTGCACGAGATGGAACGCTGACAGGCAGGTAGGCCATCCAGTTATCTGACCCGGGCCGGCTCAGATGATAGGTCTAGCTTTTTACAGCACCACGGCTTCCACAGATGAAATTTTTTTATGTATTTGTTGTCAAAGCATTTAATGTATTCATTGCTATCGGGATGTTAAGAGCATTCCATGGAATATAACAAAAAGTGTTTCTGAAGTGAATTACCTACCCCACCTTTAAGTGTTGATCTTATCTTTGAACTAATGGTTTCAAAAGTCCAACACGGAAAAAAGGCGGCACTATAACTCACTTCCTTTTCTTTAGGGCTACAATGTCAGAGTAAAAAGTGGATAGCTGCAGATTTATCAATAAAAAACGAACATGTTTCATGTGTATGAATACTGTATATCTGCCATATAATGGACCACATTTCAGAATATCTCTATTTCAAGGTGTATTAGATCAAATAGTTTTATTTTGCTGACAATTTCAGGCTGTCTGACACAACACACTGAAGGCTAACATGACGTAAAGATGGTATAATATGTAAACTGTGGTCTACTCTGACTTCTGTACAAAGAAGTCTAACCTATTCTGCTTTGCAATCTGATTGTTTTGAAACCGTTCTCTGTCATTCAAGGTCAAACAAATGCTCTTCGTCGTCTTCAGTCGTGTCGTGCTGCAGACCGGCTGCATTAACTGCTGGCATCAGAGACTCTTCCTCGTTCAGATTCAGCGCCTCTTCTTTAAGGAAAAGAGACCTGCAGGAGGTAAAAGAACAAAGACATGTCAATCAATTATTGCAGCACATCAATCCCTTTGTTAGGTTTAACCGGTTATATAAAACTCACTGCTGGACTCTTGTAGAGAAGTTGTGTTTATTGTGGCTGTTTATTGTTTTGTTCTCCTGTATTTCACTCCTGGAGTTTCTGCTGACACACTCCTTGAATCCTAGCGCTGAACCCTCAGCCAGGGACGTCTACAAAGAAGAATACGAAATATTCAACCTCAACCAGATCAAACTCCTGTAAATCAGAATCTGTAGGCTCACACATCCTCTCACCTGTAAGCTGCCATTCACGACGGTCCCATAATCAAGGTTGGAGGACGCATTTTTAATCAGCGATGGACTCCTGTGGAAAAATAAAGCTAACATGTTTTATAATGGACACAATCCATGTCTAAACCATGGCAAGCAGATCAATGCCTCGTGTATATTCAGTCAGACTCAACATTGGTAAACAGCGATAGTTTGAGGCATTTATGATGACAAATCATTCAGTCGCATAAACAATCAGGAAAGAGCCTTGAAACTGCCATCATTATAAAGAATTTGTCATTATTTGATGAGGTTTATTATGGATAAACAGGGTTAGGGTTAGCACACGGGACTTTACTGTCAATGTTGACCCTGATAGCAATGCAGCGTTGTCACAACGAAGGTCAATACTTAAAAAGTCTCAATTTCTGTTAATGACAAAAGGTCTAAAAAAATATTGTCTTCATTTTCTGCTTTTTATCTCAAAACAAAGGCCATTTACAAGCATTGATTCACAGGATAAATACCCTACATTTCAAGCTTGAGCTTATTTTAATTCAATCTTTGTAGTGATCCATGTTAAAACCCTGTAGAAGCAGAAGAAGAAAATGTTATAGTTGTTCTACTCTAATGTTGAAGCAAAGAGAAAAAACCCTTGAGTTTTCTTCCAAAAATGTTTAAAATGTTGGTTCTGATGAATTTAGAAAATGTCTTGAATGTTTTTGTATTCTCATTGAAGTGTATGCAGGTGCCCTGAGGCCTGTGCTGTGATGAACAGGAAGTCACCCACCCTGTGATCTTCTGGGATCTCCTCCTCTGGTACTCCAGCTCGTCCACCGTCCACACGGCGCCTTTCACATTCTCCACACGCACAAAACACTTGTGCAGGCTCAGGTTGTGGCGCACCGCGTTCTGATCCAGAGAAAATCAGAGTGAAGCACATATTACTGAATACACGCTGCATAAATCAGGTATGACACACACTGGGAGTCAATTATCTCGGGGTGCGATACCTTCCAAGTGGCAGCGTTGCGTCTGAAATAAGCAAACGTCCGCGTGAACCAGTTGTAAATCTCGTTCAGGGTCAGCTGCATGTCGGATGTTTCCATAATAGCCTGTAGATGGAGGGGAATAAAAATAAATAAAATAAGGACAGGATCAAGTTACAAACCTCACTTCTTCAATTCTTATCCAAGAAAGGAGGAGACAGTCGCACACTCACAAAGATACAGGCGTTTTATTTAATTATTGCTGAATCAACTGGCTTTACTTTTTTAGGGTAAAAGACCAATAATCATCTAACTGTGCAGTGTTGTTAATAACGTTTATTTTCATTATCAATTAATCTGCCGAGCCTTTTCATGATAAATATACTACCCAGTCCAACATTAGATGTCAGAAATGTCCGAAAATAGCACAAAGCTCAAGTCAAATTCCTATTTTTTCTGTTCAATAAGAGATATTAGTTCAATATAATTAGTTTTATATGATGGGAGCCAGACAATTATAATATTTTAGAAACTAATCCAAGGGGAATCTTGGCTTGAGAAGTAACTTAGTTGACATGATTATCAAAATGTTGCCAATTCATTTCAATTCGTAAAAACAGTTGATTCAAATGAATGAACTGACACGGCCATCAACATGAGAGAGGTTGTGCATCGAAAAAGCCTCAGATAGGGCAGATTTCACATCATAGGTACCATTGAATACAAAAAATCTGCATGCATCTATATTGAAAATTATACAATAAGTCTACAAATATGATATATTTAATATTACATTACATTACATGTTACTTGTTAGACGCTTTTATCCAAAGCGACTTACATACTCAATACTGTGGGCAATCCCCACAGGAGCAATTTGGGGTGAAGTGTCTCAGGGACACAACGACATGCTGACTGCAGTGGGGTTTGAACCTGGGCTCCCCTGATCCCAACACCAACGCACAACCCACTGCACCACACGCCTAATATAATATATTACGTGTAAGTCACGTGTTTACATTGGTTAAAGTTAAGTAAAGAAAATATCACTTCTTTGTCCATTCATAAACGTTACAAACTGTACCTGTCTTATCAGTGTTGCATAGGTGAAAGGCGGTCTGATATCGTTGTTCTTGTAGAGCTCATATTCATTTTCTGAAACAAGACAAATATTTTAAAGTGTTATAAAAATGTGCTATAAAGTCTTTATTTCTGTATGAATACATTACTAGAGTATTTAGTTTACCTGAGGACAGGGAGTAGACCAAAGGGTGATGGCGTCTCCTTATAGCCCCAGCACAGGACGTGTGATTGGTCAGATCTTCCTCACTCCCCTGGAATGAAGTACTGACAGGAGCCAGAGTTCGAGGGCACACCTGGGGGGGGTCCGAGGGGCTCAGCGAGGGCAGGTTGTCGCTGGCAGAAACTGAACTGAGCTGAGAGCGACACAAGCAGAAGATCCAAGTTAACAAAGGAAACAAGCGGAGTGGAAAGATTGACGGAGAAACAAAACAGAGCGGGAGATGTTCAGCTGAGTGTAACAGAGCGATTTGATGCGCCTCCTCAGAGGTGATTCCACTAATATCGCAAGAAGAAGGGAGCCAATTATTGTTAATTATAGGGTGAAATTGTTTGGTGAGTGTTGTGATTATGGCACAATATTTGCAAGATTAACATCTGATTAGCTTTCACGTTATGAGAGCATGTCTGCTGTCTGAAAACACAAAGGCAGCCATCTGGTGCCAACAGCTGGGAGCCGAAGGAAAGCAAAGTAAAGATGGAGATCTCAACAAAGGAAAAAGTAAATTGAGAGTTAAAAATGAAAAAGAAGAAGAAACTTTTAAAATAAATGCATTTGTGATCTGATCTGGAATCATTTTTCTTAGGTTCAAATATTTCTGACCTTCATTTCAAGCAGATAAACCCTAAGCCATGTTTATTTGTTTCAAGGAAAATGCATACTTTTGCAACTCATCCAACTGTAAAAGTTCCCACGGTCAATTACAGGGTGGCGGTATCGTATCAGTGCTACAAAAGATGAGGTTGCAGCCAAAAACACATGATTTATTCCCATTCTCCACTACATATGTGGAGTTCTGTGTGCATTCAGTTTACGGCTCATTTACTCTGCCTCTGTTGTTCACACAGCCGATCTACCTGAAGGTATGGGTCAGCGGCCGTGTCAGATTGTGGCGACCGGCGACTCGGGGGTGCAGAGATCGACTGAGACTCTAAAGATGGCAGATGCAGGTGAGCCATCATCGCTCGCAGACGCTCCCGTTCTTTGCAGAGCTGTGAGAGCAAAATCAGAGTTGAAGGTGTCGCTTCAAAATCACTGAACACAGGTTGTCAAAAATGGAACGCTGTGAACCAAACACATATCAAAAAGATCATTTTCTTACTGTGTCAAACAACATCAGAGAGGAGGTGGTGTTTGGAAGACACTACATGCATATTTACCCGGAGCATGAAGGTGTTAGGGTGTTGGAATTTGGGGCAAACTCCTGTGTGTCAGACTTATATTTCTGCTATAAATATCAGATAAGACAATTCTTAAATAATGAAAAACTAAACTGTATTACCCAGAATCAGAATCAGAATCAGAAATAGGTTTATTACCAGGTAGGTTTACACGTACGAGGAATTTGACTTGGTGTCGTGGTGCATAAAAACAAGAATTAAAAACACAGGTAGAGAACTAGAAAAATATTAAAAATAATAAAGAATATAGTAAAATATAGCAGTATTTACATTGCAATGGAATAGAAGGAATAAAATATGGAATGAAAATCAGCAGTAATAATATTAATAAACACAGGTTTGCACAGCCACTAGCGCAGACAGTAGTTATAACATGTAGTTGGACGTTTTCACAGCACTCGTGCCTACCTGGAGCTCAAGTTGCTGCACCACCTGCATCTGCACTCTGCACTGCGCCGTACTCCTGTCATCCAGAGTGTGCTCACTGCCTATGTGCCTGAAACACATTGGGGTGACGTTAAAGGAATATTCAACAACAAAAAATCACATTGCTCAGTATCATATACTCCAATTGCTCCGTCACAGAGATAACAGTTATTTTGAGCTACAATTTCTTCCAATGTATTTGGGAGAGAAACTTCCTCTGGATATAAAACACACCAGGAAAGAGAAAACCCCAAAAGAGCCCCTTTAATAGATAAGATAGTGAAGATTTGTTTGACGCATACTGAACAGAATCAACAGCAGAGAAATGGATTATGTTTGAGTGGTTTTAAGAAAGTTGAATGTTTTGATAATACACATTATGGTTTTGTTTTTTTACAAAATTGAATTACATTGTAGTACATTTGAATCCAAGCTGACTGCCATGTAAGCCTTCTCGTGTCCTGAAATAGGCATCAGTTTTTCAGAAAAATGTATAAAAAACCAAATTTTGAAATTATTTCCATAATCCCCAAATACTCTTCTGTAAATCAGGATAACAAAATACTCTTTTCTGCACAATGAATACAATTTGTTCCCTGTTTGCCAAGTAGTAACTCTATTTATTTCTATCTAAATAATGGTTGTAGCCAGAGATGACTCTCTTTTTGTTTGATACTCAATTGTGTAAAAAGGATTTATGGAAAATGGATTTTTCATAAATTGGATCTAATGACAATTTCCGGAGCCACTTTTTAAGCCATTTGATAATTTCAGAAATGTTCATTCATAGCTCGGATTTGGACATAAATTGGATCTAATGACAAATCTGGGGCCACTCAAATTCCAGAGCCACTTTTTAAGCCATTTGATAATTTGATACTGAATAGATTATTACTGAAATATTCCTTTTAACACATTTAACACAGAAAGGTGCAAAGATTCAAAAAGTGATATACGTTGGGAATAGATAAACTTACTTGATGAACTGGCTGACGTTTTCACACAGCGACTCACATCCAGGCCAGTTACACACACCGTGCCCGTAGAGAGTGTGTGTGGCAGCGCGATCAGCTGTGACGCCACTGGATTAAAAGTATTATCATGATTAAAAACTACAGCAACAGAACATGTTTTCTTTCATTTTCAGGTGACAGAAAATGACAGAGAGAGGTTTAGGGGAGCGCAGAAAAACAAATGGAAAACTATTTACTTTTGATTTTTGGGACACGTAGTCATGTCAACTTTTTCTTTGCTGAACCAATTCAGGTGGTGGAACACAAAGCAAACAACCAAGACAAAATAAATCGTCCCGTGGGGAATTAACAGTGAAGCTTTGCCGCAAAAGCAGAACTGCTCCTCACCCGTACCTCGAGAGAAAGAAAATGTCTACAGATGACGAGTGTTTGATGTTTAGAAAGAAGCGGTATCAGTTCTTAAAATCACTTTACAGCACAAAGAGAGAAATCCTACCATTCTGCGCTGCGAGGAGAAGCAGACTGCTGGTCACCGCTCGGCCTCCCGGTGACTTTAGCTGACATCATGTTGTTAGCAGAAGAGTCCTGATTGGCCTGCGATGTCATTTTATCTTCAGTTATTCCATGTGTGAGCTCTTTCCATATCTGCAGCATCTCTGCAGGGCTGAAACCTGCTAAGACATAAAACAACGTATTGGATATTTCTCCATTTGAGAGTTTTGTTTTCCATGTTGATTGAGGAATCAGCAAAAATAATACATGATTTATTATCTCTAATACATTAGAAGCTTGGTGGCATATTTTTCCAGAATGATGATATCTTTTTTAAGATTATTCCTTTTCACACTTGCCCTTTTTTTTTAATCACATTAACACTGTTTCTACTGATTCCCGTCTCAAAGCAGTTTGAGGGCAGAAACAGGTAGATCAACTCTTTCATGACCTCATGTAACCTCTTCGCTGTAATCTAGGAATAACTATAATTAATGCTAGAAAGTGATTCAAGTTTAATCATCTTTTTTTAGGTTTCACTTACATCACTGTCTCTTATGAGTTTAGTGCAGTTATGCAACTGATCGTAAAATCAACAAGAAACAGACCTGCCTGTGTGGAGCACTCACTTACAATATTTGATCAGATACGTGTCCATGTTAGTGTATTATTGTGTCCTTGTGATATAGAACAACATACTATGGTAGTCTTATGTGCTATTTCAACCTTACATTTGCAGACATTCAACACTAAAACACATTGACTGTACAGGAAATGTAATCATGCATTACGTCAAAGTAAAACAGCTGACATTTCCTTTATCTAACATGAAGTGGAATTCTTTGCCGAATGATTTAAAGGGCTGTAAGAAATGTTTTATGTTTCAGAAAATGTATAAAGAAAGCGTAATTAGACAGTATGAAGTTGACTATTAATTGTGTTCTGGTTTTATGTTTGAGTATTTGTAAGCAACTGTGACTGAAAGAATATTGCTTTTATTTGACTTTTTAATGGTTATTTCATTTTTTTCCCTTTTTTTTGTAAGAAGGGGAAGGTAAAATATGATTTTATTCTCCCTGCTCCTTTCCACCATGCGCTATTAAAAAAACAAACAGTATAAGTGTACATGTTTTGAAAAGTGTACATGTTTTGAAAAGTGTACATGTTTTGAAAGTGTACATGTTTTGAAAAGTGTACATGTTTTGTTTTAAAATAACTGCCATGTGTGAAATAAACAAATAAATCTGAGGGAGGTGAAGCATAGTGACCTGGGGGGAGGGCAGCGGAGGAGAGGACGGGTCTCTGCGCCCGGAGGATCTGCTGCTGCTGCTGGAGCTGGAGGAGCTGCTGGAACACAAGCTGCTGAGCAGGGAGCTGCAGGAGGAAGAGACATTTCAGAAAATAGTGGGTTAATATTCATGATACTCTGCTCACACTTTCCTCTCTTTGATAATTGTCAGATTATTGATTCTAGGCTAAAATCAGTGGCTTATACTGCATCTTTAAAAGCTTCCTTTAACAAATACCTCCACTTGTATTACATACAAATATTCAACAATCCCAAAAGCAAGTGACAAAGCACACAAAAATGTTCTCCTAATTTGTACAATTAAATAAGATATTAAATGTTCATTATTTGTGTCACTTAGGCGACAAATTGTGAACACATTTGTCTAATTCAATTGAAATTACAGAAGAGCTTTCGCTCGTTATAATAACTCTTGTGCAAAACTAGTAAAACAAATAAATATATATATTAAAAAAAACACTCCAGATAACTACTCACCTCTTTCACCACTTTCTTGCTGGGCTTCTGTTGAAGCAGCTGCAGATGAATCTGTTGTTGCTTCTTGTAAAACTCCTTCAAATGTTGCTAGAGAAACAGTCAAGGAAAATGATTATAACCGAATATCATAACAAAATCCAAAAAAGTAGAATATAGGTGTGCTAAACTTTTGAATTACAAGTGACCAACAGTTAAACATATGTATGCCTCCCTAGATCTTGATGTAAAACACATTTTTTATTTTGACAACGTAGCACAATTTCCCTAATATTTGTTGTTTAATGGCACAGTGACAACAACATTAACAAGAATCACTGAGTTAAAAGCCAGTGGGTAAAGTGGTCAGACAGGCTAAATGCTAAAATGATTGACAACCAAAATACATTTACAATCCAATGTATTTGTTATTTATTTTTGCCTCAGTGGGCCGTGTTTACTTTGATAGCTGTGCCGTAGCTTAGCGGCTATCTTGGAAGGCTGATGCTAGCTATGGTACCTAGCTAATTTAACAGTAACATTAGCAACTTACCTAACTCAATAACTTAATTTTCTTAATTTTTTTCCAGTTTGAAATTTCTGCTCTAGCTTAAAAAGACAATATGTTCCTAAAACATGTCTTTGTTGTTGAGTAAGCTAGCTTATTTCCTAGAAAATGTGTATACCTACATTTACTTGGCTGAGCTAACTGTTGTGCCTATATTAGCTGCTGTTTAGCTGTTAAAACATTTTACAGTAAAATATATTACTGTTTAAATTTAAATAATACAAATTATATTTAAGGACAACTTTGCTAAACTATAGCTCATCAACACACTAATAGGGCACTTTATATTGATTCCTTTAGTTACAATAATTTCAGCAATACATGTTTGTTTTTTAACAAATACTGAAATTGTATCCTGCACAGGTAGGCTATATTTCAGTAAGCCTGAATGCAATGTGTTATTATTAGAAGTAAATAACAGTATGTATATAAATACCTGCTGTAGCAGAAGGGCTTGCTGCTTCTGGTGGATCAGAGCCTGCAGCTGGTTTGGGGACAGGAGCTGCTGCATCTGCTGAGGTGCCATCATCGCCAGAAACACCTTCAGGAAGAAGAGGATACAAAGATGATGAAGGAGGCAGGCAGAGTGAAGGCAGGCGTACAAGTGAGTGAGACGGAGGCAAGTGTCAGGTGTTAAACAGTATTTTTTTCCCCCAATCCAATTACAAAACAGTGCTGTCAACCCTTTGTGAACATCATCATGCTGGATTGTGTCATCGACCCTAAATGAGATGGGAGATAGGCTGACCAGGTAATTAGCAACACAATTGCATGCTTGTTGTGACTCCTAATAGAAGTGTATGGGTATTAATAAAGGCAAACACTCACAGAATAATAACTGACCTGCACTGTGACTAATGGAGTGACAAATAACAGAGTGATCGTCCACCATTGTAGTAAGAGGCAACAGCAATCCCCATGAATGTAATAAGAAACATCACTTACAAATTCAGAAATGAATTACAAATAATGCAAAAAAAGGTTATTCTGTCAATTGATTGTTAAGGGAAATATGTAATTTATTATTTGAACAATATTCTGTTTTTTCTAGAGATGTGAGGTGGTAGTCAAGTCAATATAAAGATATGTGTAACAGCTGTTCCCTGATGTGCTTTGGTTTCAGTGAAGCCTTATGTTGGAGTAATATCTCAGCGGTTTGCACGATGTAATGAAAGAGGAACACATCAGGGACTACGGATTCATTTTTGTCATCAGTCCTTTGACGTAACCTCCTGTGTTTTGACTAGACTGATAAAAAAAACTAGAACGTTTCAAACAATATAGAAATTAAATGAAAAATAAACACAATGGCACAGCAAATGTAATAATGTACATTGCATGATACACAAAAAAGTATTTTTTAAACGTGAGGAAAACAGTACAGCGGCAGTGGCTTTTCCAAAATGTACAAAACCAAACTTTAGTAGGGTACACTTACCTATTTAAATTTGACAAAACAAACAAAACATCTAATTCATTAACATTACAGTATGTGCACCAGCCAATAAACCTTGTGTGTTAAAATAAATACAAATCATCTCTTGCACTACCTAATTTACCTTATTTCCTAACTTAACCATGTTCTTTTTTAATTCAGTTTAAGTGAGACAAAACAAGCAATTTAAATAGGTAAATGTGTGATTTCCTGAAAAGGTATTGATTAAAAATTGTCATTTGATTGATTGTCAAAATACTGAAAACTAATTAATTGTTAATATACAAAGAAAACAATTACTACATGCAGCCGTAGATTTACACTTTCCTGCATATTTTTGTTCAGTAAGGCACTGACGAACAGCTGGCTCTATTATCATGCTTTACAAATGATTAGAAAACCATTCGTTGTGTGCAGATTGGATGCTGCAGTTACAATAGAAATACATTACAGATGGACGTCTTCATTTTTTGTGAAAAGAGAGAACTGGTATTCACTGTAAATAGCCTTCATTTGTAAAAATGTTCAGAGTTTGGAGTTAGCAAAACTTCAATATCACACAATTATCATGTTTGAATTCTTAAATCACACTCTGCAACAGTGGCATCATGACATTGTCATTGAAAATTACAAAAAAAATAACAGGCTTAGAAATTCAGCTCACCAGTTACAGTCAGGGCTAGTAGAACCTTTACTAAGGAAAATGGCAGGTTTTTCTATTATTGTTTATTAAAATACTGTAGGGTCAAAAGTTGTGTGCCTTGTCCAGGTTTAGAAAGTGAATTAAGAGAAAAGAGCAGAGCAAAACTGACAAGACGTGAAAACAGACTGAAGGAAAAGGCGTTTAGCAGGCATTCATTATCCTGTTGTTTCATTGATCCTCGTAGATTAAGATTCCCAAGGATGGAATCACAACAGACAACCATAAAATTACGTCGGGTCATGCCTATTTGCCTTTCACTTGCATCTGTTTGGCCTAGGTCTGTGGACAATCACTCCTTCTCCCTGGCTCTGACTCACAAACTAATAATGAAGGACAAACAGAGTTCTGCGTGTCAACTCCCAGCCCGGATCACATGTCATATGAAATCTCTGCCACTGTCAACAGAGGCTCCAGGTACGCTGTCCTGTCAGAGGACATCCAATATGGAGCAGGTATTACTCTTGACATCTGTTTGCCTAACAATGTTCTATTTCCCACTTATGAAGAGGAGGAAGAAGAGGAGGACGAGTGGGAGGTTGAGGAGTAGTAGGAGGATGAAGATACCTGTTTACGGTGGAGACTCTGCCAGTTTTCAGCGCTCACTCGACTGCAGGAGTCCCCATTAGCTGCTCTCTCTCCTGCACCGACGTGTGTGTGGCTGAGGAGGCTGCTGGCTGCGGTTTGACGGGCTGCCGGGGGACTCAGAGGAGACTCAGGCATGCCAGCTCAGCTCCTGAAAGAAAACAGTCAACAGTAAATAAGCTGAGAGACACACACACTGTAAATACATTTCAACATCATCTCTAAATAACACTTATATGTGACCTTGTGTTAAAGACATCGGAAGAAAAAGAAGTGCCACAGAGGAAGGGGATGCTTTTTAGGAACATACAAAGAGAGAAAAATAAATTATTTGCAATACTTTAATAAACAAAGCATGAGGCTTCACATATAATTAAACAATAGTGATGCAATTTACAATACTACGCTAGATTGAGGTTATAAATCTGTGATGTTTGAAATGAGTTGCATGTAAATGAAATCAGGGAAAAAACACTTATATTTCAGCATCTTTCATTCTTAATTTCTGGATATCAAATGCTTCTACACCTCATGCAAAAATAAGATTGGCATACCAACATACTGTAATGTAACGTACTAAAAGTTAACAAAAGGTTGCCTAAATGAAATATGAATTCAGTATACATACAAATGTTATTTGTCATAGATTATATTTACTTAATGTATATGTTTCCTTTGCAGGGCATGAGTAATGCTTGCATGAAGTCCAACTTACATTAATCATAACAAATCTTTGCGGTGCATGAGTGAGAAAGTATGTCAAGATCCTTCAAATATATGCAAGAGAGCCATACAAAACAGCCCTAAATTGAGCACAAATATTAGTGTCACTTTAGTTTAAACTCCTAAAAACATACAAGCAGTAAAATCTCCTCAAAGCATTTTGATGTCTTTTTCTGTCAGAATGATATTAAAGATACATACCGTTGATAGTTGAATTGAGAGCAGCCAGGCAGAGTTGATGTCTCCAAGTCTTGCAGTTTGGAGTGAGGATGGGAGAGAACTGATGGAGTTGTGTTTCTACCTGAGAGGGAGGAGTCACTGTCAGACAGGGAATTAGAAAAGTGAGAAAAGCACTTCATTACCAGGATTTATTTTAGGCTTGATGGTAACATGCTTCCGTGGTGACTGTCTCCATAAATTATATTCTAATAATATATATCCTTATTTTAAAAAGTCTACTTTTCCATGATATAAACATACAGTGTTTAGTGTAACATAATATACAGAGAAAACATGAGGTTGTGATCAAAGTTCCCTTCCTTTGCAGAAGAAAAAAAAAGATTGTTGATATTCATAGAGTCACACACACTAATAAAAAAACAAAATGCCTCAAAACAAGCATCATTTATTGTCTTTCATGATTAAAACAGAGGGGCTTTGGGAAAAGAAAAGTATAGTTGTCTGTGACTTTATTTAGATATAACAAAAACAGCTCTGCAGCTACACCGCTGTCAAACTGTTATCAAAGAGCTATTTACAGTAGTGTTGGCACTTCTTTTTTAATAGCATATTGGAACATCTGTTGAAAACAAAAAAGTGTTTAATTTTGGCTGTTGATAAATGCAGTGTACGCTGGAGTGTGAAAACACAGCCTGACTGAGAAAAAACAACTGAAATGACTCAACTTTGAACTAGTCTGCACAGTCATGTCTTCATGTGTGGGTAGTACACAGTATTTATTTTGTTACCCTATCATTTTTTATTTCCTATTTTTTTTAAACACACCACATTTTACACTCCTGCAGTGGCTTCCTGTAATGTAAAGGGACAAAATAACAAAAACGTATAATGGTTTTCAGACTGCAATCACATGATGAATGCAGATATAGAGGACCAAAGGCATGGCTGCATAGCATTAGAGACGGATATCAAGGTAAAGGTCAAAGACCCTGAACATATTATTTTATATTTTTGCAGACACAATTTAAGAGTATCCCGCTTGCCATGGCATAAAAATGCAAACAACAGAAGCAGCACAGCTATGAATCTGCAAAACAATAATGTAGTATTGGTCAAAGATTCCTAATTTACACCATACACATGTGGATAAGCTGTACATTAGATATAACGCATGTATGAGTGACAGATGAGCAGAGAGACTGAATACATCTTCTCTTTACAAAAGATGTCTTGTGGACTGAGCAATTAGTGATTGAATTGTAGATATTGTAAACCAAGGTAACTTTCTGCCACCTACTGGATTAGTATTTACCTGCCCTGCATTTGTATTCAAAGTAAAAAGTCAATTTCCTATATTCAGACAGGAATAATCTTCCATGTAGTCTCCACTTAATTCTACATTTCATTAAAATCCTTAAAGACAGTTTTGTGCATGAAATTAAATGAGGTTTTATGAACCGGCAGTTTTGATGGCCGGAGAAAGTTCCCACTTGCCAGGAAACCTGAGCTCTTGCACTCGTGATGTCATTTGACTCTCTCATACTGGGCCATTCCTCTCCCAAAAGGGCAGTCTGGAGGTCAAAGGTTGACCCTGTTTGACCCTCATGCCTTCTCCCAGTTGTAGCCTTGTCACAGGATTAAGTTAGCCTCAGTGGAATATCGCATCGTCTCATGAAACTGCAGGGTTGTTCCCTGCCTGCATTAAAGCGTGGTGGGGTAAAGTCCAAAGAACTCCTCTGGTAACTCCTTGCAGCTTTGTCACATCTCTTCCTCCTCCCAATGACGCTGCAGCATCCCCTAGAATCTGGAGAATCACAGAACGACCGGTCGTCAAGGGCCGTTGACGGCCGGCTCGGTTCGCTTACGGCCGTCACCGCCCTTAAAGTGTTTTTAAATGGCATCATCGACAGAGGTCCACCGTGTCCCCGCAGCGAGGCTACCCCCCCCCAATCGCAGTGTCACACTTTTAAAAAAGGCAGTCTTTCACCAACATTTTGTACTGGACACTATTCCTCCAGCCCTGACCCTGACTCCAAAGGCAGGGGAGCTCCTCCATTTCTCTGTTGATGGACGCCAGGTTGAGTTTCTGAGAAGACAGGTATACTTTGACAATCAGGGGGAGGGCTTTAAGAAGAGCTGCATGTCCTCAACGAGGGATACTTTTAGGGGTTGCTATTGGTTGGGTTGGTGAAGATGTTTTCATAGCTACTGACACAGGGTTCCTGCGGGGTCTTAAAAAGTCTTACATTTGATAATCAGAATGTAAGGCCTTAAAAAGTCTTAAATATGATCAAAAAATATGAAAGGTCTTAAATAAGATTTAGAAGGTCTTAAAAATGATTGGATTTAAAAGGTACTTCTGTGTTGCGATCACGTCTAAATGTGTTTTGGGGGAAATGTCCGGCCTGCAAAGTAACCAGTACGGCTTTTCAGTTCCCCCGAACAATTTGTATTGAAATAAATCAACATGGAACCAGTAATCACTAACTTTGTTTTCCCCGGCCCCTTATCGGAGAACACCCAGCTAGTAATCTAGCAACCAAGCTTCAGCTAGCGGCAGACAGCAGTCAGAAACTCAGGTAGGCTATCTTCGAATCTACTTACAAATAAATATGGGGAAGTGTAAGTTCAACCGTATTTGGTTGGAAAACATCTAATTTGGTGCTTGGTTGAAACCAGTGGAGGGGAACGTGTTTGAAGCCCGCTGCACCTTTTGCAAAACCATTTCCTTTTTTTTTGCAAATGTAGCGTTAGCTAGTGCAGCAGCTCCCGCAACAACAAAGGGCGACGTTTGGGTTTGAATACATTTACTTTGTAAGTAATTATGGGACTTATTTCTTCTTTCATAGCAAGTTTCCTTCATACTTTCTTGCCGAGAAATGTCTTAAATTATATTCAAAGTGGTCTTAAAAGTCTTAAATTTGAGTTGGTGAAACCTGCAGGAACCCTGTGCAGGGCTCCCACGGGGTCTTAAAAAGTTTTACATTCGATGATCAGAATTTAAGGCCTTAAAAGGTCTTAAATTGATCAACAAAATAAAAAAGGTCTTAAATATGATTTAGAAGGTCTTAAAAATTAAAGGTAAAAAAAGGAAAAATCCTATGGAGAAATTGCATTGGTTTTTGTCGAAGGAACCGGAAGTGGTAAAAGGCTAACTTACTTCCGGTTTTTAGGACGTCACTGTGGCACTCTATTCTCCTATCCACTAAGTTGGCGTGACGTTGAAGCAGCGACCCTGCTGTAGTTCTTTTATAGCATAACGTTAGCATTTTGCTTCTGGCGATTAGATTTACGATTTAGAAAATTATAAAAGTAGGGTAGACATGTGGACATTATCCGACTGAACAAAACATGATCCGTCTCTTAAATGTGTGTCGACCACAGACCTTATTTCGAGTTATTTTTCCGAAATCCTATGGAGAAATTGCATTGCTTTTTTGTCGAGGGAACCGGAAGGAACCCATGCGCAGCTTACTTCTGGGTTTTAGGACGCGTCACTGCACCGCTCTATGTCCGGCCTGCAAAGTAACCAGTACGGTAATAGCCTTTCAGTTCCCCCCAACAATTTGTATTGAAATAAATCAACATGGAACCAGTAATCACTAACTTTGTTTTCCCCGGCCCCTTATCGGAGAAACCCAGCTAGTAACCTAGCAACCAAACTTCAGCTAGCGGCAGACAGCACTCAGAAACTCAGGTAGGCTATCTTCTAATCTACTTACACATAAATATGGGGAAGTGTAAGTTCAACCGTATTTGGTTGGAAAGCATCTAATTTGGTGCTTGGTTGAAACCAGTGGAGGAGAATGTGTTTGAAGCCCGGTGCACCTTTTGCAAAAAACATTAAGCGTTTCTTTTTGCAAATGTAGCGTTAGCTAGTGCAGCAGCTCCCGCAACAACACCGGGTTTGAATACATTTACTTTGTAAGTAATTATGGGACTTATTTCTTCTTTCATAGCAATTTTCCTTCATACTTTCTTGCCATGAAATAGGTCTTAAACTATATTCAAAGTGGTCTTAAAAGTCTTACATTTGAGTTGGTGAAACCTGCAGGAACCCTCTCCATGAAATATCTGTGACATTGTCTTGATTTACCTTTCTCTATATTCATTGTTTCTTACAAGTTCTAGCACGGCAAGTATCCTGTCTGTATCAGATCCCACATCCTCTGACATTTTGTTTCCATCCTGTTGGACAAAACTATTATGTACCAGGCAGCCTTTACTTGCTTTTATACTTTTATATCCAATCCAAGGGGGGTTCCCCATCCTCACCTTAAAGTGCTTGTGACACGGTTTTCCCCCATCATCCAAACCATTAATTTCAGTAAATAATGTCCCCTTGAAACCGTTACTGAAGTGATTTTTGAAAATTTGTACTTTGATAACCGTTAATCTGCCCTTCAATGTGACCATATTCTGGATCTTCTCTGGGTCTGCTCTGGGATTCTTAAACTCCCGCGAAAGGTGTGCCGCGTCACAGAGGGAAGACGAACGCTTCCGGAGTCCAGTATCTGTATGCAAACAAACGATGGCGCACACAGCAGCAAGCTCCGACAGCGATTGTAGTTTAATTTTGAATGTGTCTGAGAGCTCATATGAGGATGAAGCATCTGATAGTGATAGCCTCGTAGACGATATTGACTATATGCCCTACAGATTCGAACCATATGCCTCTGAATCGGATGAAATTAACTCCGAGTCGGACAGTGGAGACGACAACCCCCCCGACTCTTCCCTCCCTCGCGCACACACACACACACAAACACACACAGAGTATCCTAAAAAACACATCACGTTTAAAGGTTGTTGTTCTTACCTGAGTTTTCTCTTGTTGCTCGAAGTAGGCACTTCGGGGGCGTTTAGCTGGGGGGTTGGCGAAGTCTTTGGGGCCTTTACGGATTTGGGAAGGCGTGGGAAAGAGAGTAGGCACTGCTGACGGCTTCAGAATCCGTCTTCGCGAAAAATCAATCCCAGTTTCAGCCATCAACAAAGGCCTTTCCTCGAAATTCTCGGCCAGAAAGTGGGCGCTGCATATGTAGGTCGATGTGGGGTTCATCACAGACCAGCCAGCCCTTGTGTTCTGCACGTTTTTCTCCCATGTGCGCTGACGCTTGACATCCGTTGGAAAGCTATGTATGCTGATGTTAAGTTCCTCATTTGCTGTATTGGAACAGCCAGACACAACGCATCGTCGAACCATCTCTACGCGTGACAAATCCCTTCTGTCCCTGTCTGGCTCAATGGGAGCAGAATAAATATGGCCCTTTGTGACGCACTTCCGCCTTCGTCCCGAAAAAGGAAACTGAGTGAAGGACTTTTTCCGCGATATTCGAAATTATTGATATTTATCAATACGGTATCGCAAATTCATTTTTAAACTGATGGTTCGAGATGACTAGTAGCCCAACATTGCATTGCACAACAGTAGGTGGGATGGTGTCACAACCACTTTAAGATACAACACTCTTACTCACTGTAAACATTATATTTGCTCAGTAAGATAGAGAAATACCTGCTTTGTCACAGCTCTGAGATAAAAAACAGCAAGTAGTACAAATACAAGATAAATGGTGATATGGGATAAGCAGATAAAAGAACCAGCTTGTGATTGTTTCTAACAAACTGTGGGGTTTTCACTGCATTATGGGAATGTCAAAGATTGTTCTGTGGAAGTGATTTGGGAGGCCTAAACAGTTTCCAGCTGCCATTTGATCTGTATTAGTCCTCATTTGACCCATTGTGGGCCAAAAACAACAAAACACAAATAGCTACCATGCTTGTTTTACAAATACCATTACAACTCTCCCGGGGAGACATTACAATAGCTACATAAGAACAATGTCAACAAAACTTTAGGAGCAGTTTTATAGGTGTAAAATAAGATTCTTAACAATCAATATTGTAGATTTGATCACAAACGCTCTGTCTGAAGGCGGCAAGAGGATGATATGTTCTCCTCCTGAGATTAGACTACTGTACATAGTTTAAGTCCCTTCTGGCCTATTTATAGTGTTGGCCCTTGCAACAATGTCATCTGTAACTCGACTCCATCTGTTAAGTTGGAGCATGTTGAATGTCAGTTGCCAGAAGCAGAAGCACTGCAGTTCACTTCCCACCAACTCTCCTACCAAGAGCCCCATGGAGATTGCCGGACGACCTTCGGGGGCCTGTAGCCTCCTCGGAGTGCCCCAGCTCGGCTGCTGGGACATGGACGAAGATGATTGTGAGGTGCTGATCGGCATCAGGCCCAAATCATCGCCTCTCCCGAGGAGAAGGAGCTCTGTTGAGGAGGAGGAGGAGGAGGAGGACGAGGGGCCTGAGCCGCACTTGTCCAGCTCCAGGAGAGTGTCCTTTGCAGACGGAAAGGGCCTCAGTTTGGTGCAGGTAAAGGAGTTTGACACTTGGGATGTGCCAAAGCTGCCAGAATGCGACCCCACTATGGGGAATGCTAAAGATCCAGAGGAATACTTCTTATCTCCTGCAACATTCTCACTTCCGTTGTCTACTGAGGAACTGTTTCTGAAAGTCCAGACACAGAAAGTGGAGTTGGAGAACATAGAGTTACTACCAGGGACCACAATACTGAAAGGAGTGGTCCGAGTTCTCAACGTCTCCTACAATAAGGCGATATATGTCCGAACCTCTTTGGACTCTTGGTCGAGCCACTTTGACCTCCTGGCAGAGTACATGCCCGGGTCCATTGACAGTTTGATGGACCTTTTCTCGTTCAGGCTCACCCTGGTGCCTCCGTTTGGGGAGCAGGGAGCCAGAGTGGACTTCTGTCTGCGATATGAGACTCCAGTGGGGACTTTCTGGGCCAACAATAACGACAGGAACTACGTGCTGTCCTGCCACCAGAGAATGAAGGAGAGGAAAGAGAAACCGCAGAAGGAAAATGTAAAGAAAAGCTGCCTAAAGACTGTCAGGTGAGAATGTAAAGTGTTTCACCGGTTGTAAAGGTCACTGGCCATAATAGTTTTAGACACAATGTAATTTTTTTTATTTTCATGACAGGAGAAATGTCCAATGTGCTAAAGGTGGAAGAGCAGGCTGGCCAGTTTCTGACATAGGATTTAAAACATTTAGGCTACAGTTAATCCTGATATATCTCTGGTATTTTTATAAATATAGTATGAATGCCATGAAAAGAGAAGACAAAGACATTGAATTGTGTAGACTAGCTGAACAGGTTTATTAAAGTGTATTATGCAAGGCCTGTATTTGTATGCAATGTACGTTTTAAGCAAACGTGGTGTTAATATCCTATCCTATAGTATTGCTTGATTGAAATTTTAATATTTTTGGTATCAAATCGTTTCATATCTCAACATGTTGCACTTTGTGGTTTGTTCATTGTTGAAAGTCACATAAAAGTCTGACTCATCAAAATGTCCCTGATCCACAGTCAGTCCTTCTCCACTGTGGAAAACATGTCTGCAACCGAGGCTCCATCTCAGGAAAACATTTCAACAGGTGATGATTTATTTCTCTAATTGCGGTAATAAGAAAATATTTGAGGAATTTAAAAATATGCCTTGACGTACATTTTAATGTCTCTTTTCTCCAGATGTGTCAAAACATACAGAGAAAGCGGACACTATGAAAGCAAAGCAAATCTCTACAAGCCAGTCAGAAACATCTGAGGAAAATCAGCAGAAATTACTGGTGAGAAAAATTCAAAAACACATTGTAGTTTAAAATAGTTAACTGCCGTTTTTTCCTTTTTGGCACATTTAAACCAAGTCACAACAATGCTAATGCCAATGTTTACTAATACATTTTATGGTTTGTGTTTGCGAACTTTAGGCCAATGCAATACCATTTTGCTGCTAGGTGAATAAGCATTTATATACTGTGAGCTACAATGATTGACAAGTTACTTGAGATTATCAAAATATTCTTAAAATTCTAAATCTTTTTCATCAGACTCCACATGATATTTTTGATTGCTTAAACTATATTTTATTTAAGTACTTAATAGGACATGTTTGATTAATTTTTGGCTATAATAGGAGGTTAAAAGACACCATGTCATGCTAGTGAGGTACAGGAGGAACAGAACACTTTACATGAACCCTGGTGCAGTTTCTGAGGGAATATCACATGACCAAATAGCACCAGAGTAACGTCATGTACTCAGCACCTAAAGGACATTCAGTGCTGTCTGCACTTCAATTTGTCATGCATGATATTTTAATACTTATTTTTGATTTTCTTTTTATATTTAGGTAAATAACGCAGTCATTTCATATTATTTATTCAGATCATGTTACACCTAACACCATGACTACCGTGTGAGAAAATAAAAATGATATATATCCCTGTTGTTGATGGACAGGCCGAGAGCAAACAGGTCTCCAGCCAAAAAAATCGCAGGAAGGCTGCAAGGATGGCTCGGCTGAAGGACTACTTTTCTCAGAAAAATGGAGGAGCGGACGACACTGAAAGAGATGAATCACCTCCAGAAGCAAAACAGCCAGCCCAAGAGGAAAGCCCAGAAGAAAAGCGAGCAGATGTGCGATCTTTTCCCGAGGAGAGCAGTCAATCAGAAGGTTCTTACTTTGTTTCTGAGTCTCTGGAAACGTGCAGCGCACCTCTCCTTGATGTTTCACATGATACGTCAACTACACGCCACTACGTGTCCAACAGTAAGACAGCGAAATCTGAGAGCGTCACTGCCACAGATATCTCACTCAAACCATTACATCCAAACGGTGAGCCCGCTCCTGCTGAATGCCGAAATATCAACAAGTGCGTCTCAAAAGCTGAGGAAGGCCACTTTGCAGGGAAACCAGCTGACAGTATTATTTTGGAAGTGAGCATTGAAAGCCTTGTTAGCGAGGCCAACAGCTTCACATTTGGAAATGTGGTGGCTCCGCTTTATAATCAGGTGCTTGGCAGAGTGGGAAGTGAAAGTGATCGGGGAAATCCAGTACGGGATACACTCAATGTTGGAGACTTACCTCAGAGTAGCTGTCACTCTGAAGGGAGACAGACTAGCTGTACAGGGCATGATGACGAAATTCAGGGGGATGTGATTAAATATCAGAAATCAAAACAAGAATGCTTAGGTGCCCCTCCAAAAAGTCCTCAAATTGAAGAGAAGGAAAGCTGTTTGAGCGACACAGTAAACAACATCCAATACCATGTAGAAACTCAAGATGATGTTATTCATTTAGACCAGAGATGCACCATCACATCGGAGGTTCCAAAAAACATTGCAGAAGACGTAGTTGTAGATCCACACAGTGCAAACGTTTCAATAACACATTTGTTACAAACACAAACACCCACAGAGAGTTTACATCTCCAGGAAGACAATCTCGCCCAGGACCTCGAGGATCATACATGTGCACAAACTAAAAATACTCTAAGTGAAACTCATAAAGCCATGGCTAAACTAGAAACCTCATTCATGTCACCTCAAACTTATCAGAGTGAATCAGACTGTGTTAGCGACGAGGAAGACACACAGACCAGCTCTATTGGCGAAAATGGCTGTAAGTGTGTAGAGGAGTCAAACGTAGAACAAGATAACGTAGGCAAAACGGGGATAATGTCGACACCCAATGGCCTTTTAGAGGAGAATAAACTACTAGAAGCTTTACACAATTTGAATTCAAAGCACATCAATAATTCTGCTAAAAAAGAAACTGTGAAAATTGAGGAAATAGTGGAGGAAAAGCACACTCTGATATCTATTGAAACTGATAAGAGCAACTCGCATATAGATGATTCAAAACACTCAGCTGAAGTTAAGGTCATAGGTGAGGTAGCTGAGTCAGCGACAAAAGCCAGAATAACTAATCACATACACAGTGATGTGTTCACGGAGCACACAGACTCCCAAAAAATAGAGCATCATGAAATTGTAAATGTCCCAAAAAGGGGGGATTTTTGTATAGCAGACACTACCGAGGTAAACTGGGAAATGATGGTCGAAGAAGAGGAGAAAAGCATGTTAACAGATGAAGAGGACAGTGAGGTCATATGTTTAAAAGCAGTGGAGAAACACCAAGGAGAGTTGGAGGACACATTTAGGGAGGCAGCATCAGAAATCAGAGATACAACACAGACCGATGACCAAAAGATGGAGATCACAACTGCCAAAGACGAAGAGAACAAAGCTGAGGTTGCAGATGATCTAGAGGGCAATAATGGGGTTATAGAGGAGGACATTGGGGAGATCTTGGCTGGAAAACATAGGGAGGAAGTTGAGGAAGAATTAGAATATGTTCAAGAACCACCCGAGGAGATTGAAGGAGAGAAAAAAGATGAACAAGAGGGGATAGAGTTAGAGAAACCCTTTGCAGAGATACAAGAAGTCAATATTGAAACGACAAATATCCTAAATGAAGAGGAAATAAAGGAGGAGGAAGAAATGACGGATGAAGTCAAATCAAGGGAGGGAAACGTAGAACAGGAGGATCCAGATTGGGAGGGAGTTATAGTTCCTGAAATAGGAGAGTCAGACATCGTGCTTCCAGAGATTATAGAGGATAATGAAGCAGGGGGTTTTGAAGAGAAGGTAGACTTTACACAAAACAAGGATGGTCTATCTGCTCTGGTGAACAATGAGCACAACAAGAGAGTAACTGACAAAGAAAATGGACACATCCCAAATGAAATGCAAGAGACAGATTTCCAAAGCAGTGCGAGAGATGATAATGAATCCACAGCTGCAGAGGAAGGTTCCTGCATTTCTACAGAAGAAGCTGAAATCGACAGCGAATCAGCAGAGTCCGACTCAGACGACGAGGTGGAGTTATACATGCACTGTCTGAGGGCCGTTCACACCGGGGCCCAGAGCAAAGACGCAGGTTATGTGCAGGGCTTACGGTCCTACGTAAGCAAAGGCAAAATGCTGTCCACACGCATGCCCTCCATCAGCGAGTCTCTGGATGAAGAGCAACACCTGGGCGGCCTTCAGGACAGCCATGAGAAGACGGCAGACTTCCAGCCCACAGCTCTGCCAGCGACAACTGGACAGGGAAGCCTCAACAGACATGTGTCATGGTGGAGAGAGACTTTTTCCTGCAGCAATATCTCCAAAACATTGTTATACGCCACCTTGTTAGTGGTATTTTTAGTCGTGGTCCAGCGTTATGATTTTCTTGCCTGTTTCGGGCTCTACTTGGCATCGGTGGTTTGGCTCTACCATCAGGGAGAGAGGCAGCCAGGACAACAAAAACAACATAAGAGGTAGAATTATAATTGGCTGTGAACGGTAATACTATCCAGTGTTTCCCCTAGGATGGAGTCTTAGCAGCGGTGCTAAGGCACACGGGCCTAGCAAAATGTGAGCGCGGAGCGCGTGGAATTTTTTTGCGTGCGAAGTGCACCCCGCCAATATGTTTCTATGTGTTTGAAGCTGCGCCGCTGCTGAATGTATATAGGGGAAACACTGCTATCATTAGAATTGATATTTTCTCTTCATTTGAAGATATGTGAACAAGTGGTATTAATAATGGTCTAAATAGAAGAAAATTGAAAAAGGAAATAGTTGGTAATGGGCATTCATTTAGAGTAAATACGACACATATCAGATGAAATGCTGTATATTCCCTATGGGAGGATGCTAACTCTGTTGTCTAGAGTATGTACACATTTTCTTTATGCTTTATTTGACATAAAACTCAGCATTAACGCAGACAACAGGCAGCGTACCATTGCTCACACTGAAATGTAAATACAACTGATCTGTGTGCTGTGTGTGTGTGTGTGTGTGTGTGTGTGTGTGTGTGTGTGTGTGGATGCTATCTATACATCTTTTTTGTTTTGTAGGGTACATTTATTTTTCATAAGTCTTGAATAAATAAATTGTGTTCAATGCTTTTAATACTATTAGTGTTCGCAACTGTTTTGTGTTGTTTAGTAGAAAGAGGGTCACTCTGTTTTACTTTCCTGTACAAATACCTAAAATATGTACTTTCTTTTGTAAAACAGGAAGTGTTGGAGGCAGCCTAATATCATGAGGAGTAGTAGTTAGTTTTGGGACATTATGGAGGCCTCTAGCATTTAGTGAACAACTCACAAATCTTTCCTTTACCTGAATCAAGGTTTATTAGTGTCTTTTAATCTATAGAGGTTAAATATGAATTCCTATACAGGGAGTTGAACCCGGGCCACCTGGGTGAAAACCAGGAATCCTAACCGCGGCTAGACCATATGGGACTTGCATTCAGTAATACATTATCTCACAGAACTGTGGTCATACCCTGAAACCAGATTATAATTGTTGGATTATTCATGTCTCCAGTGTGTTTACATGTCTTAATCCAAGGCGGCAATCTGATCAAAGCACGTATGATGTTATCACTTATGAGTATTCAAATATGTTTGACATCAGAGATATAGACCCTGATAAGATGCTTTGTAGTAGCCTGAAAATCAATATGAAGAAAACAGCTGCTGGGAGAAAATACAAGTTCGAAGTTGTTTTTAAAGATTGTTCTGTCCTTACCTCATCTTGCCAGCAAAATTGTTCTAAATCAAGGACAACCCTTGAGGCGTGTCAATGTGTATTTCTGACATACTGCCTTCAGTGTCAGTCTGCAATAAATCAATACACTTCTTTCGATGCTTGTTCAATGTTGTTGTGTAGTTTTGTCTCAGAATGAATCAACAGGGAGGAAAATTGAGTCCCTTGTGGAAACAGCATAGCAAAAGTTCCCTGTTTGACCTTTGGCTTGTAGCTGTGTTTTGAGCTGAACACAGCTGCAGTAATGTCAGTACAATCCACCGGGAGGAAGACCACGCTCTTCTGCCAGATGAACACGAGGTTGTTTAGCCACCAAAAGAAACACAATAACATTTTCAACAAGTGACATACAGATAACTGACTGTGCTAAGAGCGTAATCACCTTTCCAGACATCCCTTTTAGATCAATTTCCAATTATAGCCTTCACGGACATATTATTTTCTATTAACTCGTAATCTGTGAGTTGAGTTTAATATAACCTTTAGATATCTGGGATTATTTATCGGACCGAGATATTTCAAGAACATTAGATCAGACATAGTTACAAACTTATTCATTCATAGTCATTTATGTTTCATTTTTTAACATGACATCTCCCAGTCAATTTTTACTAGCCGTGCAGTGGGGTTTTTTGTTTCAATGTCTCATCAGAACACACTAAGGGGTAGAGTGACCCTAACACATGGTGTAATTAATATGTTTATAACAGCCAAGTGTTTAATCCTGCAGACTGCAACTATCATATCATGCCTGTCTGATCTCTTTCTAGGACGTATGCAGTATTACTCGAGGGCGGTGATAAATTATGATGAGTGATGTTATTATTATGTGGATCAGCATTTGAAGCCAAGGAGAATTTCAATACGAAGATATGGTGCTGCCTTCACACATGAAGAAACATTCTAATGTTTATTTAGAACATATATATTCACATCTAACATATATTACATTACATGTCACTTGTTAGACGCTTTCATCCAAAGCGACTTACATACTCAATGCTGTGGACAATCCCCCCAGGAGCAATTTGGGGAGAAGTGTCTTGCCCAGGGACACAACAACATGCTGACTGCAGTGGGACTTGAACTTTCTATTCCCTGATTCGAAGTCCAGCACACTATCCACTGAGCCACAGCCTCATATATAACATACAATTCCAATACAAGCATACTAGAAATGATACAATTTACATGAAAGGAATTACAGTTTCAGAGGCCTTTCTCCTGTCTTTGTTACAAACAACTTTTCCTGGAGCATTGATATAAGACCTCACATAACAATGTTCCATTAATACCCACGCACTTAGGTTTTTATGGTGAAATTAATCCCAACCATGACTAAACAGTGAAACCACAGCTAAGAAATCTACGCACTGACTATCATGTGCTGTGTTTTATTTTTGGAAGTCGGGAGTAGTTGTGTTCTGCAATAAAGTGTAAATGCAGTTTGGATAACACAACTTTAGATACAACTGCATTGTCTTTACTTTGCACTGAATTCAGAATTTGAGCAGGACAAAAGCTGTACTGAAAGCTACAAATAATATTACTCTCAAAACTGCTCAAACCCTGCCAATCCTTTGCTTTTTGAAAAATGTAGACTTCAATTTACACCGAAATGTAAATTATCATTGTCAGCAAACTAGTACAATGATAAACACATATTTAGTGGAGATCTGTCTTCAGAAATGTGGGAACCACACACTACTGAAACCATTGGGTGGCACTATATACACAGTGCACGTGAAATTGAATGCACAAGAATGAAATACAACATGTTAACCATATAAAACACGTCTGTATAACTATCCCATCCTGACAGTATGGTAATGCAGTTTTCATCAATGCATTGACTGTTAACAGCAGTGATATGCAGGGCTGTCTACTCTTAACACTGTGAAATAATTGATTTACTATGTGAAAGAAACATATATAAATCTAAATAAAAAGCACACAAATTAAAAGAGAGAAAATAATAGATACCTGTATTACAACTTTAAATATTTAAATGATAATTCAACAAAATTGAAAAATGAATGCATTTTTTAAAGAGATGTCAGAGCAAATAATAAACACAAATAAAATATATAAAAAATATAAATACATAACATATGTTGCATCTGTTGAACACTGAAAGTGTTACATTTACATATGCATTGAGTCATGTTATCATGTCATCAATATTCATATTATAAAAAACATACTCTATTTTTGTGTCATGTCATGAGGTTTTGAGATAACTTCAGTAGTTGTGGTATTTCCGAGCTGCATTTAAATGCTCCATGGAACGCACGCAGGATCGTGAACGCTACCAGGCCTCTGATTGGACGCCGCACTGCCAGTTCTACAGCATGTGTGTCAAAGTCAACCAATCAGCTTGCGTTATGTTGGCTAGTGCGCCGGTTCGCCGGTCGGTGTTTTTTTACAGCTGGGGAAAAGGGGAAGCGACTGGCGAAAACAGCAGCAGCATCGGCGGTGCGGTGCGGTGCGGTGCGGTGCGGTGCTATGGACCTCAGGGACAATGTCGAGACCGGGGAGACGGAAAAACACACCGAGCTGTTCTACGTGCCGATACCGGAGGAAGAACCGTGCAAGAGGGAGCAGGAGAAGTTGTCAGGGGTAGTGAAAAACGTCCACAGAAAACTGCGCAGGAAATACAGAGAGGGTAAGCAGCAGCTGCAGGGCCCCTCGGTCTCTGCATGGCCCTGCAGCCGAGGAACTAACACTGAACCTTAGCTCTTAAATTGTAAATGTAATACTTTCTGTTAACAAAAGCCCCTCTAAAGATGACCTACTCTGCTCCTTGCTAACGGTTTTGTTTTTGAGTCATTGGTTAGCTGTTATTCAGGTAAGTGTAGCATTATGCAGGCCAGGCCTTTAAAGCTGCTTAACAATAACATTAAAAACACTGCTAAGGTTATTTCTGCTTACATTTAAGTCCCTGGTGTAAACATGTTTTATCTCTGTTAAAACCAGTGTGCATTAGTGTAATAGGTTACCAATAATCAGGTGGTGGGAAATGTATTCAGATTGTCTACTGAACTAAAAGTATTAATATTACACATTAAACATATTCCATTACAAGTGAAAGTCCTGCATTGAGAAAGGTACTTAAGTAAAAGTATGTAAGTATAATCAGGAAAATGTACTTACAGTTCTGTAAAAAGAGTAAAAGTACTCTAAAATATAAAAAAGTTAGCTAAATTGAGTAAATTGACTTAGTTACTGTCGTCCACTGCCCATAATAGACACTAGAGAGCCTATCTCTTGAGACAATAAATGACCTATTTCCTTTTTATTGCCTATATATGATAACTCTGTGGACTGAGCAAACCTTTTGTGCAACTTTTACAACCAAATAAGCTTTATTTATGATTATTGTTGTTATTCAGAAATAGACAACCTGAGTAAATACTCCTTTCAACAGATTTGGTCAAAACAAGTACCTCGCAGATTCACTAATGCAGTCTTTGTTGTAGTCTTTACTTCCACTGTGAAAGAAATGTCCCTTATGACTTACTCGTAAATAAAGATAAGATTCAAATTGACACTTTGTATAACGTTTGACTTCAGGGTGGATTTACTTCTGCTTTTGCAATTTGGGGAAGTACAAAAAAGGCAAAAGAATAACCACTTGGTCGGCGCAGATAATGATGCATCTCTGAAACTGAGATTTCAGACCAAATGTTTACCTGCTATATTGAATGACATCTGTCTCATCTATTTTCAATCAGAAAAAAAAACACAACTAATTTAATCTAACACAATTTAAGACTATAATTGTCCCTTACTGATGCAATAATGTCAAACAAAATGGAGCTTAATTCTCTCATGTGCTTGTGTTCCAGTGACGTTAATAATAACGTTTGTGGATCTTTTTTCTTTCTTCTTTTTTTTTTAAAACTCTCTTTTATTGATTTTGTTTGTGGATCTTTCTAAAGCTGTAGAGACTGCACCAGGGTGGACATTCTACAATATTTTCTGTGTTTTCAGATCAACAGCTATCTGTCTTGAGAACTAAAACATCTGTCTTGTTTCCCTTTATTAGTAAGTTTAGATAATAGCATGGTGTAAAATGGGAAGTTTGGAAAAACCCTTTCAGCACTCGTCAGCGCTGATTGGAAGTGATGGAGTCTTTATATTGAGAAAGGAAACATTATTTTATCATTAACTTGTAATTGTTGCATATTTGCTATTTGCAGGCTATATATTTATGCCACAAATGTCATGATTTTAAGTTATCTTGTCTGCTTAGCTAATTTGTTTAGCTTGAATGCTTCTGAATCAAGATATCCATTTGAGTACATCACTGCTCTTAAATCTCAGAAACCACAGGTCGTCCTGCTCTTTGCTTCAAATGTTTAGATTGCTAGATAGAGCAGAACGAGAAGACTCTGAACAAGACAACTTTTAATAGTTTACACAATTCATCAAACTTTTCACAAAGGAGTTTAATATTTTTTGAGTCCCTCGTGCTGTAGAAAATGTTGCCTAATTCTCTGCTATCAGTTAATCAGTGATAAGCAATACACAAATAGGTCAGGTTTTGCTGTTATTGGTGTACTTGTATGTGTTAAAACACAACATAGCCAATGATGTAAGGTTTTTAAATTATGTTAATAAGAAGTCATTTTTGGAGGAAATCAGACACTATTCCGAGTTAGAGGCTAAATGGTTGTTTTTGTAGAATGTAACGGCACAGAGAAGCGTCCTGCTCGCGGACCTCATGAGTGGTTAATAAGTAAAGCATGATCTGGGAGGCTTGGCATTGAATCACAGCGGTCATGCTCCTCCAGCGCTGCTGTTTACCACCACTCCTCTTGTTGTCCTTTCATTTCTGCAAATCTGAATCTGAGGTTTTTTTCCTTGTGGTCATGGGATTTCTCCCTTATCAGAGTGTTTGCCTAGGCTACAGGCTGTTAACTGTGAAGAAATGCTGAAGGGAATTTTTTTTTATTATAACTGTGAAATGGCTATTTGAGTAAGATTGTTTTTCGAACGAACAGTTGCACTTCTGTGCTGGCAGAGGAGAGTCAGCATGTACTGTAGCAGTTAATGTAGCCTGAACTTTTTAAAAGAAGTACTGGCATGTTTTGTTGCTGAAGGGGATAACCAAAGTTGGCAAGTAGGTTGTGAATGTTTGACTTGGTTTGGATTGATTTGTCACACTCAAAGAAGACAAGATTACAATTTAAACATAGTGATACCAGTAGATTAATCTAACTGTGAACGTATCATTCCTTTAGTGTTTGAAGTCTTTGATTTGATTGTTTTTACTTGTTAGTTCTGTCCTAATTTTCAAAATGGTTTCCTCAGTGGGGGACTTTGACAAGATCTGGCGCGAGCACTGTGAAGATGAGCAGACGCTGAGTGAGTACGCCCTCGCCATGAAGAATCTCGCCGACAACCACTGGACCAAAAAGTGTGAAGGAGAGGGACGCATCGAATGGTGTCGCAGGTAAAACTCCAACAGCTTCAGGTTTAGATCTCATGACAGTGAAATGTGACTCTTCTTAATGTGTAGGATGTGCTCTTGGGACATGTCTCTGTCACTTTCACAGTAAAGTTTTCACTTCCACAGTGTCTGTCAAGAATACTTTTTGCAAGGCGGGATGAAAAGAATGTTAGAAAAGGATGAGAAGAGCGCCATGCTCGCCATGGGTCTGCCTGCAGCGTCTGCAGGAGCACAGCCGTACAGCAGCATGCCCCGGTGAGCACACAGTCCATCCTCTAAACATGCTTAAAATGTGTGTTGTTATTGTATTGTTTGGGGTATGTTCAAAAATGGTAAGAACATCTTACCTTTCCCCCATTACCTTGAAATTAAATACACTAACAGGCTTGATAATTACCCCACAGATCAAATACTAATGTTATTTATGAAGAGGCGTTTATTTGTTTGTTTCTTAGATAAAGCATCTTCAGTCATATTTCAGGAACTCGTCAAAAGTATCTTCTTTTTTTAGTAACACATCATAATTGCATAACATGTGCCGTTACCGTAAGAACGTTTTATTGAAAATACTTAATGGGCTCTTGCATGTGATGTTTTTTCTTTGTTTGTTTTGGAAAATAAATCATCTGTTGGTTCAAATCTAATGATATGTTGGTTGGGTTGGGGGTTGGGTTGGTTGGGTTGGATGCAGAAGTCACATGGTTTCAACACTTGTTCCACATTTGTGTTGTAGCTCTATCTCTCCGCTGGGGAAAATGCGCCTGCTTGACGTTGGAAGCTGCTTCAACCCTTTCCTGAAGTTTGATGAATTCCTCACAGTCGGGATTGACATAGTGCCTGCAGTTGAGGTACGGGGGCTTATTTAACGCTTTTGTTTGAAATCCTTGTTGACACAAATAAAGTGCTTTTAGTTTTTTTCCTGTCAGGTGATTTAGTGCTGGCATTACAGAGCAAAACTCAACAAGAGAAATGACTCACACAGGGGTATCGGGGTTGTGGTTTTACAGTATGTGTCAACAAATTGTGCAAAAAGCAGAACAAAAAGGGCCTTGAAGTCTGCAGCTGCAAGTAGAGAAACATGAACAAGACAGTTCATCAAAAAGAGCAAAAGATCAGAATCGGAAATCTTTTATTCATCCCACGCCTGGCATATTTACAGTGTTTAAACAGGAAATAACCAGTTCAGATAAAAGGAAAAACGTTGTATTAAAATACATGTTATCTTTCGGTTTGATTCAATAAAGGATGCACTTTGCTCAGAATAAAAACTCATATTTTTACATAGAATAAAGGTAAATAAAAAAACAAGAAAAAGAAAATGATGAACATTTAATTACAGAAAAGGAAAACAAAAATCTAAGCAGTAATATATTTTGTGTAAAAATTAGAGCTGATTACAAAGCAGTGACTCCTACAGTACATATTTCATTGTAGATCGAGCAAACAGAGAGATGATTTCACAAATATCGATTAAACACACTTGCATACCCCTGTTCATATACTGTACACAAGTAAATAAAGAGGCCAGCACACAATAATAAAATAAAATGAAGAAATACACAACCAGGGTAAAAATGTCATAAGTATCAGCATTTAAAAA
This sequence comes from Dissostichus eleginoides, assembly GCA_031216635.1. NCBI lineage: Eukaryota > Metazoa > Chordata > Actinopteri > Perciformes > Nototheniidae > Dissostichus > Dissostichus eleginoides. The sequence goes on along the minus strand of CM062273.1, from coordinate 11,992,402 downwards.
AGTAAGTGAACATATAAAGTATTTTAAGAGCCACTTATAAGATGATTAAATTGAAAAATTAAAGTGTATTGAGCAGATAAGCAATTACATTAGTATTAAAAGTGCTGACATTTTTTTTTCTTCTCCTTCAGAGTGTGTACAAGTGCGACTTCCTCAACCTCCAGCTCCAGCAGCCCCTCCAGCTGGCGAGCGACGCGGTGGAGGCCTTCCTCCGCCAGCTCCACAACCCCATCGACACGCTGCCCGCCCAGCTGTTCCACGTGGTGGTCTTCTCCCTGCTCCTGTCCTACTTCCCCTCCCCTTACCAGCGCTGGCTCTGCTGTAAGAAAGCCCACGAGCTGCTGGAGCTGCACGGCCTGCTGCTTATCATCACGCCCGACTCCTCCCACCAGAACCGCCACGCCCTCATGATGCGGAGCTGGCGCGTGGCGGTGGAGTCGCTGGGCTTCAAGCGCTACAAATACATCAAGTATTCCCACATGCATCTCATCGCCTTCCGTAAGGTGTGTGTGGCCACCACCAGCGATTTGGTTTCACGCAACTACCCGGAGATGCTCTACATCCCTCAGGACTTCCACTCCAACGAGGAGGAGGAGGAGTGTGCCGACGTGCCGGTGCAGGCGCGCTCTGAGTTTGAGGATGACCAGGTGGCGTGGGGCTTCACGGAGCTCCCCGACACGCCCTATGACTCGGATTCTGGGGAGAGTCAGAGCGGCTCGCTGCCTGGCTTTCATGAGCTAGAAGACCCCATCCTGCTTCAGAGCTAGGCGGCTAAAACCAGCTACCCTGCCTCCACCTCTCTCCTTTCCTCTTCTGTCACCTCCCCTTCAACTGCTGCGCTGCCAAATTTTAACCTGCTGCAATCTTCTCCCACGTCCCCCTCCCTCTCCTAAAGACAATGCAGTTTGCACAGTGCAAAAGAGAGAAGTTTACAGATTATTTTATCATATCCACACTCCTCTGAGAGTACACACACATACACGCACATGTAAACGAATACAAACACACACACTAAGATGGATATATTTTGATAAAAATCTAGGTTTTTTAAAGAGTTGGACAGTGAATGCCCTAGAGATGTCTAAGCTCCCTGCTCCTTGATTTACATACTATCTTTCAATCAGCTTTCAATAACAAATACTCGGTCTCTATTTGAATAAGCTAGTGTGGCAGGCTGCTCAGTGCAGAGGAATAAAAGTGACCCCAGCAGTCTGACAGGAGTTTGGTTGCACTGGAGAGATTTAATGACTGGACTGGTACGCTTGCTTCTGTCACAGTCATGCAGTTAGACTTTCTGAAAAATTCTTGATGTTCATTTAGTTTTCCAAGAAAAAAAAAAAAAAAAGGTTAATCGTTTTAAAACATATCTCTATATTCTTAACAGTCAAAACATTGGTGTTGTCCGGCGTAAAGTGTGACAATGCAATTTTACCTTGGCATCCTCTAAATGAATTGTGTATCTTTTACAAGAACGTGGTATTTGTAGCATTTTAAACATTTCTCAGAACCATATGGTAGGAGTATTACTAGGTTTACTAATGTGAAACTGTAACTGTGTTTACTCATTGTGTAACAAGGTACGATTGTTTCGAAGTAGGTATTAGACTTTTATTGTTCCTCTTCTCGATGTCCTCTCAAATATTAGATATTATCTCCTGTTAGATTTCCGTTACATGTTTGTTCTCCAGTAGAGAAATAGTACTGCAAGTCAAATGGACTTTAAAGCACCAGTATCCTTTGACACCGTTTTGTAACTTTGATGTGAAACTATAGTAAATACTCTGCCTCCAAAAAGATCCAGATCTGAGCTCCTCACAGACAATTCTCCTTGACAGAAGAGATTTGCACTAATTTACTGTTTTAACATACAGAACCAGGTGATAAACTGTAGTAGTTAGCAATAGCAAGCGAAATCTGAAGATGCTGTGTCCGACAGACGGGGGGAGATTTTAGCTAAAGACACTACCTGATATAATGTTAGTGTGTGTTCCCGCCTGTCTGTGGATGGGTGAGATGTGTGGCTGTGGTTGGGTGTGTCAGTGTGAATGAAGGGAATGAGTCTAAGTCGATGTGTTATTGTCAGTGGCACTTTATCATTGATCCCAAAGGGTGTCACAAAATGTAGTTATTTTCCTTTGATGACAACAAGATGGGCCCAAAAATAATAATACCAGTAAGTCGAAGGTGCCTTCTTTGTTCCCATTTACTGTTTGTTGCGAGCAGACTTTTGTGCCCCTCGAGAAAATGAAAATCATACCTTTTTCAAACAAACACATATCCAGCTTCTTTGGCCAAACAGAACATGCAAACTATCCGATTCTCCTTTGTCATATTCATGGATAGCAAGAAACGAGTTCAGTGTTGATGTAATGCAGTGTGTTGTTTCCATTTGCATATCGTTTTCCAGTTAATCCACATCTCTCTGCTGATATGTTCTTTGTTTTAACAGGAAATAATAACGGTTCCCATTACCACACATATTCAGACTTTGAAGTTTTGTGATCAATTGGTGCATTTGTCTTCCAGTTTTTCTGTTGGTCCATTTGCATGATTTGTTTCATCTTCATTATCAACAATGCCGAACAATGTGTTCTTATAGTATGGTTGTATTTCTCTTTTATAAATGAATGTAAATGTTTCTGGTGAGTTCTGTGTGTTTTGTACTTTTTGACTTCCAAACATACATGTGTCAACTCTGTGTGCTGCTTATAAAGTTAAATGGAGTCAGTTGTGAATCCGGAGATCGAGCCGTGAGGTCTTTTGACAATATTTGTCCGTGAATTCAGTAACCAGGCAGTGCACAGATAGACCTTAAAGGGGGCTTGAGCACCGGCCCTTTGGCCTACTATAAAAGAAGGGCCCTTTTTGTAAAATATAATGTGTGTTTTTTTTTTTAGCACATGTAACCCAGTTCACAAAGGGTTAACAACAAACACAAAAGTTCCAAGCCAATCGTTACACAGAGTTTTTAACACAGAAGTGCTTTAGCCAATCAGAATGCAGATCCTCCAGTACCAGAGGCGGGATCCTCAAGACCGAGGTGGCAGTGAAAGGCGAGATCTGCTGCTGAACGGCAAAAATATAACTCAGATAAAACCGGAATAACTCAATATAATATTGTCAAATTGTGTGTGTGTGTGTGTGTGTGTGTGTGTGTGTGTGTGTGTTGTGTGTGTGTGTTGTGTGTGTGTGTGTGTGTGTGTGGTGTGTGTGTGTGTGTGTGTGTGTGTGTGTGTGTGTTGTGTGTGTGTGTGTGTGTGTGTGTGTTGTGTGTGTGTGTGTGTGTGTGTGTGTGTGTGTGTGGTGTGTGTGTGTGTGTGTGTGGTGTGTGTGTGTGTGTGTGTGTGTGTGTGTGTGTGTGTTCACTGAAAGCTGGAAATAGACACAGAAGGACTCCCGCATTGGTGAATCGCGGTTAATAAATAGATAACAGAAAGTACATCTGTTGGCAGCACAGAGCTTCTGTCAGCCTGAGGTTATGTAAAAGTTGAGATAGTCAGTTATCATGTTAGGAGAATTTACTAAAATACACTTCATTTCTTTGCATTTAATTGTAAACAACCGTCACGAATCAGTGTATGAACAAACCTTATTCATGGGATTGTTTTAAATACAAACATTTCAATATTACTTTAACACTCATAAAAATCCTAATTGCTCAATCATTATGATAAAATGGGAAAGTTGTTGGTAAGGAGCATTATCATAATAAGAGAACCAAGGTATATTAAAGCAATGTTCTGTTTGGTATTCGGGCCGTTTTAAGTTTTACTCTGGAAACTTCCACTAATATAAAAAATATCACTATTATAATATTTTACTGAACAAAATATGAAATAAAAAAACGATATTTTTAAATGTGAAAATACAAATATTTATTTTTAAAGAAAAGTAATGTTGCATTTCAGAGATTTTAATTTACAACTTTATAAGATCTGTGTTTTATAAACGTGTACACGAAACAATTTAACTGAGAGATTGGGAAGATGTGAAAAAAAAAGTTATGCATATATGAATTTTCAGTTGATACTTTTCTGTCGAGGGAATTTATTCATATCTCGTACACCAAACTAACGTTATAATGTATACTTTTTTTGAACGGGGCTTGGCCCTTGAACGTTGGCGGAACACTTTTAATCCTTATCGCTTGCCGTAGTCGAAGCTAGCGTCATGGCGCCTGTCATCTCAAAACTTTTGACACGACAAACTTTTACATCAACTTTACTGACAGCTACTTTCGGTTCGCTTCATATCACACCTTTATAAACTGAGTCGGACAAGAGATCAAAGGAACACAACAGAAAAAACAACACGACAGTCAAGATGTGAATATTTCTGCCTGCTTAGCGTCACTTTGTGCAAAGATGCTTCGGTCGTAGCTAACGGTTGTTAGCTAGTTAGCCGAACTTAGTTTGGCGTCGTAACGTAATGTCATAACGGTTAGTAATCCCGCTCATTACTGTGCCTGTTTTTAGATTCGGTTAATTAGTCTTTCATATCAAAATGTTTCGTTTCCTACGCTACTGTGTCAGCCACTGCCTCAATGCAGCGATGACCCGGCTGGAGGAGGTCAACGGAGAGGTGAGCATGTGGTCATCTGTCCGGTGGCTGGGCTACCTGTCCGGGCTCAACCTGCTGCTCGCGCTGAGTCTGGGGCTCTACGCCCGGTGGGAGAGGACCGCGGACACCACCCTCCTTGTCATCTTCGTTTTGGCTCTGGTTGTCCTCGGAATAGCGGGTGTGGTGGTGTACTACTACTTCAACATGGAGAGGGTGAGCCTCAGTCTCCTCCACCTGTGTTTCGGGTTCCTGCTGGGGCTGCAGTGTTTCGTCAACAGCCCCGGGGTGCAGAGCGACATGAAGGAGCAGGTGGCCAACCACCTGCTGCTGGCCAGCATGGGTCTGAGGACGTTGTGGGCGCTGCTGGAGAGGCTCTTCGGATGCACCAGGTACCGTCCCGCCTTCCTCACCTCGGCAGAGAGGCAGGAGCTGCTGGGCTTTGCCACCGCCAGCATGGCGCTGCTCGTCCAGAAGTCCCTGAGTGTGATGGTGCTGCTGGTCGCACTGGCCACAGTCATGATCGCCCTCCGGATGAAGGCTCTGCTGGCTCTTCCCAACTTGATCTGCTTCACTGTCATCACCGCCTTGCTGTTCTTCGAGTCTCTGAGCATCACCATCAACCCTTTCGCCCTCATCTGCTTCTTCAGCCAGCTGATCTGCGACCCCCTGCTGGATGTGTACTTCAGCGGGCTGTCTGTCACCGAACGCTGGCAGCCTTTCCTGGTGTGGCGGGGTCTGTGGCGCCGGCTGTCCCTGCTGCCTCTGCTGGGGGTGGAGGTGACCTTCATCATTCTGGCCGCTCGGAAGATGAGACACGTGGACCAGTGGTACCTGGTGATCCCGGGCTTTGTGGTCTGTGTGCTCTTCTGGGCCATCTGCCACATGGTGTTTGTCATCACAGTGTGGGGCTTTCACACCAAGCTCAGTGAATGCCAGAGGATGTGCTTGTCCCAGGGGTCAGGGATCAGCGGCCTGGACAAGGTGATGGCCTCTAAAGGCATGAGACATTTCTGCCTGATCTCTGAACGCCTGGTGCTCTTATCGCTGGTGTCGACTGTGGCTGTTGCGGCTTTTTGTTGGCAGGTAGGTGCAGCAGACAGCATAGATCTTATACTTTGATAGATCAATACCACACAAGAAGTCTTTAGACAAAATAACATTCGGAGAGCTGAGGAGAACAATTTGTTCAAAATGTTTTGTCCATGTAGAATTAAAGAAGATCATTGTGTTTTTTCTTATACAACCGTTACCAAACTTTAACTTGTTTAACTGGGATCCATCATCACTGGTTGCATTCACCTACGCTCTTACATTTACGTTTCATCGTATTAAAGACACATTGAATTGCTCAGTTTCCTCTATATTTTGATTTGAGTGGTAGTTATATTTTGCTTAAATGTTACACAATTCATGCAGAAGCAGATATTTGTTACAACTGTTTCCACAGCATTTGCCTTCATACATCATACTGTTGTCAGTGCAGTGTATGCCGGTATGTAATCTCCTGTGCTCTGCAGGCCTCCAGCAGTGTCTTTGTGAGCGTGTTCCTGCTCGTCCTGCCGCTGGAGTCTCTGTTCCACGGCCTTTTCCACGAGTTGGGGAGCAGCCTGGGAGGAACGTGTGTGGGCTACGCAGTGGTCATCCCCACCAACTACTGCAGGTAGTGTGGACCATAACTGCTGGGAGAGTGGGAAACTATCAAAATGCTAATATAGGGTCTTTATTGCCCTACTAGGGAATTGGACAATAACTAAACAATATTGTAATGTGATGACGGTTCTATAAGGTAAAAACCATAATTATTCCTGCTTCAAATTAATATTTTGTAAACCATTATTCCTGATATTTGAAGTGTCAAGTTCAGTTTTCCACAAAAAAAGTAAAGAATACATGTTATGTGTCATTTAACTTGGTCTTATCCATAGTTAAAAAAAAAATGTTGAAGTTGGCTTTGACTCATTAAACGTGCCCTGACCTGTGTTGAATGACTGAAGGATTTAAATAGACATGATTCATTCCCTTTCTCCCTTGTGTTTAATGTTTTATTATCCCCCCCCCCCCCCAGTCCTGACGGCCAGCCCATGCTGCTGCCTCCGGGCCAGGTTCAGGAGTTGAACCAGCGCTCCACAGGCATGCTGAACAACGTGCAACACTTCTTCGCCCACCACCTGATCGAGACTTTTGGCTGCGACTATTCCACCAGCGGGGTGAGCCACGACGCTCTGCAGGCCAAGATCAAATCCTTCCTGGAGCTGCGCACAGCAGACGGGCCGCGCCACGACACCTACGTCATCTTCTACAGCGGGCACAGCTACGGCTCTGGGGATTGGGCGCTGGCAGGTGAGAGGGAACTGTCATTTCTTTAAATGACAAATTATACGACAATGAGTTTTTTAATTAAGGTATTATAGCAAACTATACTTTAACTTTTTATATGAAATTGATAATGATTTAGCCTTTTTATTTGACAAACTATACTCTGAATCTTTTACAACATTTTTCCAGCATACTATGACTTATGTTTTTTTCTTTACATACTATACTATTACCTTTTTTTAAATTACATTTTTATAACATAGTATACTAAAACTTTCTTTTACAACATTGTTATAATATACTATAGTATAACTTTTTTTTTTGTCTATTACATGTATAAATTACATTTGTATTACTTGGTATACAATTACTTTTTTTAAACTATTTTTTTCTGCATACTATGTTTCTTAAGATCTGTATGGCCCTTATGATATGTATATTTATAACATACTATATTAGAAAATGTTATGGCATACTCTACTTATATTTATATTTTTTATTACATATAATAATATGACTATTCTTATGACTTTTTGTGAGTTTCTTTAAGGCATGCTATATTTGTATTTGAATCATGTGAGAATCTTATATTATCCTCCTCATTGTGTGTTCCTGTGTGATATTTAACTGGCTGCTGTCTGTTCCTCTACAGGAGGGGACACTCTCGGTCTGGCTCAGATCTTGGAGTGGTGGAAGGAGAAGAACGGCAGCTTCTGCTCGCGCCTCATCTTAGTGCTCGACTGTGACTTCTCGCTGCCGTGGGTGACGGAGGTCAGGAAGGTGGAGGGTCTATACGTGGCCGTGCAGGGAGCGACGCTGGCCCGAGTGAGGGACGTGGAGCTGCAGGACCCCCCGCAGCTCGGAGACTTCACCGCCCAGTGGGTGGAGTATAACTGCAACTCCCACAGCAGCACCCAGTGGTCCGAGAGGGGCCGGCCTGTCTCTGCTGTGTACGGCATCTCCAAACACTGGAGCGACTACACGCTGCACCTGCCCACAGGAAGTGATGTCACCAGCCACTGGAGCCTGTACTTCCCCCGGATCACCTACCCGGTGGTGCAGTTGGCGCTGTGGTGCGGGGGGCTCAACGTGCTGTGGCTCTGCAGCGTCTGCCTGCGATGTCTCAAGAGAGTCAAACTCAACTGGTTTCCCCCGGCGATACTGGACACCGGGCAGGGCTTCAAACTGGTCCGATCGTAGGAATATAAACAAAGCTTTTTTACTATCAGAATATATTTCAAACTGTGTGTTTTCTAAGAGTGAATGAGTGTCTTGGACCCCAAAAAAAGGCAGCTGTTGTTTTGCTAACCAGTATCCTGTAAGTTACTGAACATTAATTACCCAGTTACTGATTGGTCAGTGTGAAATGTGTCTTTTTAATACCTGATTTTATATACTGCAGTTTTTCTATTAATGTGTGTTTAAGCTTTGAGTTAGAGATCCTAACGTCCCTGTCGAAAAGATATGTCAATGTGTGGCACAATAACTCTGTTTTGCACCTTTTTGCAAAATCGAAATGGCTGTCTGACCAGATTGATTTTTGTAAATGATATTAACAGTCGTGCCTTTTACAAGAACATCCATCTCTAAAAGTGTATTTATTTTCGTTTACCAAAGAGGCTGTTGTACGTTTTCCAATTATAGATCTCAGGCATAAATCAGATAAAGCATTTAAGCAGTCTAGAGAAGTTTCTAGAATTTAAATTTTGCTTGTGAAATGATTCCTTTTACACGCTTCCTGTGCTATGCATTTTACACTCCTGGCTCTGAGTATACATGCACTGCTTTGGGTCTTTTGTAATGAATGCTTTTGTTTTATCAATACTCGCCAGCTGCTTCAGGGAGTCCAGAAAGATTTGTGTACTGTACTAATGAATGCACTACACACAGAGATGTGTGCGAACTACGCTATTTATGTCATAAAACAAACCCCAGGAGTTAAATGCATCTCTTGATGAGATCCATTTTCTTCCTGGAGTTTAGCACAGATCAATGGCTATGCAAGATTATTCAGGTGAAAGTGAAACTATGCAATAAAGAAGAAGTGGGACTTCACTGCTCATCATGGATTTATTAGTCTCCTCATTTCATACGTTCTGTCATAAACTTATTATAACGGGACCATTCATGTGTCGGACACATAGACTGTATATATAAGGTCGGACACTAAGGAAATGACATCAAATCCTCCATTCATAAAGGTCTATGTACAAAACTTAAATGGAAATAACTATGAGATTTATTGAAAAAAATACACATATTTACGACTTAATTTACATTGACTTTAGTTTGGTTCAGATTAATTTGTTAATTAATCCTCACCTCCCCCGGGAAGATTTGTTTTTAAATATTGAAGTTAAAAGCATCAATCTGGTGCACTTTGAGAGCAACATGAAGAGATCTATGGATACATCTCTCAACACCCATATGAAACAGAACTGGAAGCAGATGTTCTTTTTCTTTATGGATATTTTACAAATCACTCACCTTTTAAACTGTATTCTTGTTTTACTGTCATATAGTATTTCATAACTGTTTTTCATTTATTCTCATAAATGGTGACCAAACCGTTTGAGACCCACTGAGATAACTAGACTAAAGTTAGCTATCTAAACACAGAGAGTCCCTTACCTCACTGAGCTGTAGTTATCTCTCAGTCTGAGGAGAGAGCTCTCCCTCTCCTTGTTTTAGAAACAGCTTCTAATATCCGTTAGCGCAGCTAGCTAACCAGATGCTAACAACAACAATGCAAATAGTGAGTTTGGTAGAAATATACTGTATAATAGTAAAGTTATTGAAGATGATGCCATATTATTGAAGATTTTACATTATAAATATTCCCCAATATTATTCAGAAGCATATTCTTCCAAACTCCTTGTTGTAGTATGACCAACAGAAGACTATTGATGTGTGTGGTGAGTTTGGTAGTAATAAGCTGTATAATAGTGATTGAATATTATTGTATTCTCTTTTTTCGGAGTTGTACTTTGCAGACGGTCCCTGAGCACTCGTTTCTTCTCCGGCTGCGGATAGAGACCAATGTAATGTGAACTTCCAGCTTGGAGGACGGCGCGTATTGTCTTTTTTTGATCAAAATGTGATTGTAGTTCGTTGTCAACCTTACCACGGTACTTAGGAGACGTCATTTGTGTCTGAATAACGTTTTGTTCATGAGTTATTGATCCGTGAAATCCGAATCTCCCGATATAGTTCCAACTTTACTGAACTAAGCCAGAAGACCGTCTCATTTCGTAGACCGCTCGGTTTGCTGTTCCTTCACTTTATTTGTATATACATTTATTTTGGACTAAAACTTAGCGTGAGGAAAGGCATGTGTGGCGTGACTGCGTGAGATATGGGTTAATTGCGTGACTCTCACGCTCAATGCGTGAGGGTTGGCAGCCCTGATAGAGGTGCAGGATAAACAGGTGGGTTATCAATCTGAGATGGAAGATTTGATGATTCTCTGCTATTCTGACATGAGCGATTGCATTTATATGCTTTTTTTACTAAATTAATGCTGTGAGGAATTAAACCTAAAGTTGGGCTCGTCCGGGATTTGAACCCGGGACCTCTCGCACCCTAAGCGAGAATCATACCCCTAGACCAACGAACCACATGCTATCCATTCAGCAGACGCTTTACAAGTAAACACATAAACATGATTTAGTACGAACCCGTTTACAGGCCGTTCGGAATCAGAAACAGGTTTATTGCCAAGTAGGAATTTGGCTAAAAAACACTGCAAATATTGACTCTTTGCATAAACTTAATGTAACTGTCAATAAAAGCCTTTGACACTTGTGTGAAATGCTTGTAAGTATACTTCAGTATACCACAGTAACATCTGACAGAAAGATCTAAAAACACTGAAGCAGTCATTCTCTAAACTTTCGGCCACGTGGCTGTAAACTCACATTTCCTTTGTGATTTTTAAGAAAACAAGCTAAATCCATACAGGTTTTCAGTGGATTTTATTGAAAACATTATAAAAGTATGTGGTGCAGCAGCATTTTGTCAGTTATTATGATCTTTAACATGTTCAAATGTACACAAACCAAGCTGAAAAAATTGCTTTTACAGCAAGTTGCGAATGATCGTTACCATGGACAGAAGAACACATTGAAGTCAGAGCAGTAACAAATAACGTACCGCCCCCGCGTGGCTGCAGGTGGAACTACACGGAACCCTTAAATACATTTAAGGAAAAGGGTCCTTTTTGGGGGGTGGGGAAACCAGTTTATATTCAGTTCCATAACTCAAATGCAATTCAGATTCTTAAATCAATCATTTGTGATGTGCAAATTCTTGGGTTGGTTTAAGTCTTTAGAGATTTCAATTAAAAACATCTACCAATCCAAGGCATAGACACTGACATTGAACCCCCGTGTCATTTAAAGGAAGAAAGGGGAATAAAGTAGACTTCTACAAAGTTCACAAGCAACTGAATCAGCACAGCACGCGAGGACAGACTTTGCCCTTTCAGCTAAACATTGTTTTTAGGGTCTCACATTTGCACAGCAATCTCTGTATTCAAAAGAAAGAGGGGAAACATTTACAGACGGGATGAGAATGAAGAACTTTTAGTTTAGTGTTTATGGTGAAATAAACTGAAATATGAGGTCTCACTTGGAAAGCAGATTCAGCTGGGTTACATTCAAAAGAAAATGACTTGAGGGTCATTAAACATCAGTCCAGTTTACAGGAGGACCATTTAGGGCGATCGTCAATGCTTTGTCTGTAGCTATGAAGCCACTGGGACAGGACGAGTGACACACCTTCACATTTACAGCTGATTCTCTGAACTTGACAAAGACTAAAGCTTTCTGAGTGACGTACTGTATAGGGAACAAGATTTGAGGTCTGACTACAGTGTATTTTTCATAGCATTACGAAAAGCTCAGATCATCTGACTAAGGCTGCATCTAACTATTTTAATGAATCTGTTGGTTTTATTTTTCGCCAACAGATTTTCTTTTCTTCTTCCTATAGATGGGCAGAAAAAAAATGAAGAAAACAACATTATATTGGTATTTTCTGTTTCTAAATCATGGTTTTGTTTGACCAATTGTCCAATACACAAATATACTCAGTTCACGTAAGAGAAGCAGCAGCACTGGAGAAGCTGCTAAAGAAGAATGATTGGCTTTTTGCTTGAAAATAAATCACAGAAACAATCCACCGTGAAAACAAGATTCATATACAGTCGACTAATACCTCCTTATGTTCTATGTAACAGACAAAAAAAATCAACAAATACTGAGACAATTACACATTTTCAGACAGTTTAAGTTCCAATTTTGAAAGTAAATGTTTTTTTTGAATGGTCTGACCCCTAGAAGGTTCCCTTTTTTAACATAGAAATGGCTGACAGGATCCCGGTGGCTCTGGGACTGCTTTAGTTGAAATGTAGAAAAATCTGAAAGAGATTTATCAGCTGTTTAAGTGGCTCGGGTGGGTCTGAGTGGCATTTATGGCTTTAGCAAGAACAGGATCTAAGCTTTGGCTTGTACACAATACACACCAAAACACAGCTTAACCGCTTTCATTTAGTTTCAGCCACAACAGCACATGCTCTAAATGAAGGGTTCATTAAAAATCCATTTGGCATGAACCTAATCAGATGTTAAGTGTACGTTCTGATGTGCCTGAACGAGCGTTAGTCTTGTTACAGTGGAGAGATCTCTGCCATGTGTGCTGAGCCAACATGAGTCCATCAGACAGGATTAATGCTTCCTATCGGTGTGATTGTCATGGATTTGTTTATTTAGAGTGCTGCATTTCTTTAAAACAAGGAACTTCTATAAGGAATCTATTATGGTAACAGTAGTGATAACAAAGGAACTACAAAAATACTCAAACTATACCCCATAAATCATGTATAATCAGCAGTTAATCACTACAATATGGTACATCTTGATTTTATTTGTTATATTCTATTAAAGAAGGCTTCGGCCAGTTCTCTCTCTTCTCTCGTCAGACTGAGCGAGGATCGCCCCGCGTTCACAAGCACCTCGAGGCTTTGTTTCCAGGAATGAGTAAAGATGAAAAGATGATAACGTCTCCCTCGTGTAAACAATGCACCAGGAGACCAAAACCTTCAGGAAGATAACTCGAAACCAAAAAATAAAGAGAACATTTTGTCAGTATTTACCGAGCTGGATTTGAACTGCTGCTTGGCATTATTATGGCCAATATTCCCGGTTGACACTGAACATCAGTAACCGTCACGTACAGAAAACTCTCCTTTTTCTCACCTGCACCGATGCTACTGCGCACGACACACGGAACAAAGCGTATTTACAGTGGCGGACATTTTCTAACACTCACCTCTTGTATTCTAAAAGTGTGCAGGTGAGAGAAGGGATTACGATTGGTCACAAATCTACATTATATACTTCCCTCGGCCACCTCCTTCCACAACTCCACCTCTTTGATTCAGCTTTTTCCTAAGTGTATAAATAATACACTAACTTGTGTATAATTCCCTCAAAGGCGGTTAAAAAAATAGAATGAGGTAAATCCCTGTAGTAAGACAATAACTAGACGATGCATCGAAATCAAAGCACCCCCCCCCCTCCTTGCCTCTGTTGAATGGCTGCTTGGTTCATGTAGGCACAAATACAGTCTACTCAGCACGTGTCCATCAGTTTGCCTCTACATGTTTCTTTGCATCTGCTTCAGTTTTCTTGTTTCTCTCTCCCACCAAACCTCGAACGTTCTCCTTCAGTTGCTGCTGACCGACGCTCAAGACTCGCCCCCCCCGCCCCCCTCCCCCGCTTCAGGATTTTCTCTGCCGTACCATCTCCGAGCTGCCGTTCAGTTTGCTGCGTCCAGAAGGGGTGGAGGGGTTGCCGTTGCCGAGGGAGCGGTCTCGGTCCGAGGGGGATTCCTGTTTGCGTCGGCGGGTCTCTTTGTAACGGAGCGTGATGTCACTGAGAAGATGGAAGAAAAGAAGACAGGCCATTAGGAAAAACAACAACACCATCTCAATGCGTTTTCTCATAGAAGGCCATTTTAAAAAGTTTCTGTGGTTTTCTAAATAGGTACCAATCCATCGTGAGGGGGAATAATATTTGTTTAAACCTTACCACAACAACACTTAAACGATGATACTTATATTTTGAATTTTCTGCAGGGGAGGAATCTGTTTTCAGTGTGTTTCAGTCCTTATAAGCTGTAATAACCCCCATCGACAAAAAGGATTTTCAGGTGTTATTAAAATGCCACGAAAGGCTGATAGGTGTAGCAATTTGTTGTTGTTGATATAAGGCATTTCATTTCCTGGAGTTAGGTTGGTTGGCGTAACAGGATGTGGGCCAAACTGCAGATGAATTTACTTAAATAAACATTCACGATGATAATGAACTTTACCCATCGCTGTTATTTGATAACCACTAATAAATATGCAAAGAACATGGTATTTGTTGAAACGGTGCTCTGATGCTGCGGCTAAGTTTACTTTATTCTAAGGTAATGATAAACAATTGCTATCTATATATAAAAGAGGTAAAACAAAGCATTACATTACAATTTCACCCAGGTCTGAGTAACTTGAACACAGCATGCTTTAGTGTCTGTGGTCGTGATGCACTGTACTGATAGGCTGGAAGAGGTGCACCATGGGAAGTGAGGGAGCAGATCTATTGGCATGCTGACAGGCACTGTGTGTGTGTGTGTGTGTGTGTGTGTGTGTGTGTGAGCTGTGCAAACACTTTTTTTTGTTTCATTCAATGAGCCTTTGTGTCTGCTGTCTACAGGTCTCTATGACTGATTGAACTGCAGCTGAGAATAAAAGGATGTGAAGGGAAATGCAAAAAAATGAAGGTGATAAAATTCAGAGCAAAAGTGGCCCGCTTTTTTTGGCTTTTCCACTAGGGGTAGTTCCGGCTCAGGGCTACTTTTTCACCTTTTTTCTGGCCCTCCAAAATCGAGGTTCTTACCGGGCCAACAACCGGGCTGAATATGCTAAACTACTGACGTAAACACTCGACTGCTGAATGGTCAGAGAGAATCGCTGGCAAGGGGGCTACAACGACAACAAAATGAACATATTTTAACGTGATTTAACTGAAATACACGTTTCAAAATGATGCCGAAGTAACAACATACTGATACCGGTCTGCAGACAGACGAAAAACCTTTTAAAATGCGTGTTTTCTGAATGGAGATCGGATCGATCAGGCTAAGCTAACGCAGTATATGCTCCGACCACACTCACAACAGCCTACAGACATAAATAAACCAGCGGCTGTATTCGCCATGACACAGACCGTCTGTGGTTTGTACTTGTTTAACTTTTGTCTAGTTTCTGAACAGATATGAGGAGCTGTGAGCTCTGAGTGCTAACAGCTAACGGCTGATGTTTTGGTTTTGTGGTTCGCATTGAAGATGACGTCACGGCAGTTTTACGCAGCGTCCCTCCGCCCGCGTACACTGCGTTACTATAGTTACTACCCCAGTTGGTAAACTATAATGAAAACGCAGCATAAAGTGAGCCTGGCCTAACAAGGCCTAACCATACCGTACTAAGCCGTGCGAGGTCCTGCAGTGGAAAAGCGCCATAAGAGTGTCATGTGGCAAAAGGACTCATGTGGAGTAATATTTGTGTTTTATAGAAGATCCTCATAATATTTATGAAATATTGTGTATTAAACAGGGAATAACATAAAATACAATACTGCCCTTGGAGGTAGAGCCTCTCTCCTATACCTACCTCACTGGAACTCAACATTATTTCTGAGCATGAGCAGGAAGGGAGGAAGGGGGAGGCAGGAAGGGAGGAAGGGGGAGGCAGGAAGGGAGGAAGGGGGAGGCAGGAAGGGGGAGAAAACAGATGAGAAGCTGAACATGCTGGGGGCAATGCTACCCTAATGACAGGAGGATCAATAATCAACAGAAGGAGAATCGAACCAAAGTAACCTCAAATTGTCGCTGCATGAGGTCATGAGTATGACAATCCTCATATGAAGAAATGAATCTGTTTATTGTGATTCAATTGTACCCTTTTTAATGCAACAGAGAACAATTTCTTGTTATACTATTGCTGTATTTGAATCGTCTCTAATCTTATTTGTGTGAAAGATTTCATAATAAAATAGTATTCCCCTTTCTTATGTCTTTAAAGTATCTTTGTGCCTCCTTCCCCCCTGCCCTGTAACACCCCCCACTTCTTACCGGAAGAAAAACCTCCACAGGGTCCAGGTGAAGATGAGGAGGATCCCCAGGAACCAGCACTGCGTGATGAAGAAGGGGATGGGCAGCATGATGGTGTTGGGGTCGTATTTGACCACGATGAGGAACTCCGTCACTGTGATGGCCGCCACCAGCCACGCCTGCTGCCCCAGCTTCCTATGGAACTTCCTGTGGGGACAAAACAGACCGGTGTTTTAATGGTGAATAACAGAGGAGTTTTAACTGTTTATAGAGAGGCGAAGTCCCGCCCATCTACTTCCGACCCATGGGACCTTATTTCGGAAAAATTATGTATTGAAGTCAATGGGGAGAGAAAACGAATCTTTCGATCCCGTTTGAATTGTGCCACGAATTACACATGATGTTTGTCAATCATAAAAGAAAATGTCCACGTCAAAAAAGTCACAGTTTGTCGCAAAACTGTTGAAATATAATACTATGAAAAATACGCAACTAGAAAGACTACAAATCCCAGAATCCCGGTCCCGCATGCTGGCTCTTACGGAACCGACTGACTCCCCTTGTGTGTATGTACAGCTCTCAACATGCCCAGACTTGTAGTGATTTTCACCTCCTTTAAAACTTTCGCCTCATTCTGAAAGAAAGAAGTGAAATGTGCCAACGTGACGGCCGTCTTGGTGTGTGGTGCGAGACGGGAGATGTAGGTCATTGAGCGGTTTCACACAAAAAAAAGTGTTACTTCACAGTTTTACGACACATTTTTATTTTTTTGACTTGCAAAATGATCTTTTAAAATTGACAAACATCATATGTGTAACTCGTGGCACAATTCAAACGGGATCGAGAGATACGTTTTCTCTCGCCATTGACTTCAATACATACTTTTTCTGAAATAAGGTCCCATGGAGGTCCCCCGGAAGGGGAGGGACTTCGCCTCTCTATTGGTTAGCTTGTGATATAAACCACCCCAAATACACATATTAAGATCACATCATAGTGAGTATGAAAGAAGACACCTGCATAAAGAGCTTTCTACACACAATAAACTATATACATGGAACATAAATAGCTACTATACTCCTAGAAGTTGCCTAAAAGCATTATATCTTTATAGTTTAGCTCATAACATTATTATTATTAAGATCATCAGTTTCCACGACCCTTAAAAGAACATCATTATAAACCTGATAAAATAATAGTATCCAACTTTAATATTGTTATTAAACTAAAGGTTGCATGCATAGTTAGTCCTTTCAAAATAACTAAGCAGTGAGCTTTTCAAATAATGTACTTTCTGTACCTTTGCATCGCACAGTTTGTTTGAACACCACAGATAAGCAACTGTACACAGTATATGATAACTGTACATTTCCATCATACACGGCAGCCTATAACTCAGCCCTGTCTCTAGGCCAGGGGTGCCCAATACGTCGATCGCGATCGACCGGTCGATCGCAAGGGTAGTGTGGGTAGATCGCATGGCATTTTAAAAAATAGAAGAAAAAAAAAAAAAAAAACATTTTTTTTTTTTTTTTTTAAAGTTAGCCTATCATCCATCCTTACTATGGCATTTGCCACTTGATTGAAGTACAGGTAAGCCAGTCTGAGTTGTATTGTGCCATATGGGTTCATGCAGTTATGAGGGGGCCTCACCTCCTCATCAAATGCGGCACACTATTATCCGCTTAAGCGGCGCAATTAGTGTAAACACGCCACGGTTTATCCACGGTGTAGTCCACGGTGTAGTCCACGGTGTAGTCCACTAGCACCCCCCCCCCCGTGTGCTCACAACACAGATTGGGCAGGGGCGGCCCTGTAGGTAGATCATTTGGGCTAGGTCATTTTAAAAGTAGCTCCCAAGCTGAAAAAGTGTGGGCACCCCTGCTCTAGGCTATGAAGTTGCCCTACCCTGTTTTCCGTGCATGGTATTCTATATAACACTCCTTATGGATTGCCAGTGTGTGTGGCAACTGGGAACTTTCAAAAATGATATTCTCCACTACAAGAAACGTTGTCTGTTGTTGAATGCAATGCAGTTGTGTGAGCATATTTGTCAGACAAGCAGAAACTCCTGCTTTCTGTAGGCAGATGTGATAAGAACTATCAGGGAGGTGAACACTGCCTGCTGCTCGGAGGGTTTCTCAACACCCAGCTCACATAAAGTGCAAACTCATGCATCTATTAGCACTGAACTGCAATTTAAATGGCCTACAGTGAAGCTAACAGTAAGTGTGAACATTGACTTTACAGGACACTTCATGAGAAGGATCTGCACTTTTATTAAAACTATTCATTCACTTATTAAAAGTGAAAGCCAGCAAGTTTTCCTTACGCAACAGACCTTATTATGGATCAGTAATGCAGACACTTTGTGAATGTACTCTTTCTATATGAGGGGTTGAGTTGAGCTACTTTTCATTAAACCTATAGAAATGCAGAATTGCCCCTTGGTTGGGAATGTATGTGATCAACCGATGAACATAATCAAACCCTTCAACTGCTACTCACGGGTCATCCATGAAGTCGTAGATCTCCCTCATGGCTACTCCTCCTACGTTGACGAAAAAGACGAGGCGGAGCAGCACCAGGTAGTGCTCCGGAGGCATCCACAGCACGAACTTCAGGTAGAAAGTGTTCAGCTCCGCCAGGAGGAACTGGGCGAGAGAGGAGATAAGAGGAGGGGTCTTCATTTAGGATCACTGACAAGAGGATAATAGAAGAGAAGCTAGTAGGACACCACGCATGCCCTGCGTTGATTATCTCTACATTTGTGGGTAGTGACTCAGGTTTTGATATATTCAAAAACGTTAATGACTATGCCTGATGTTGGAGAATAATTTGCTTAGGTATTCAACCTTTGACACAGTTCATCATTTTCCTCTTTTCACTGTCTCCTTTCCCATGGCATAGGTCTACGGCCTTGGGTATTGCGGCTATCTCTCTTAAGGAGGGTTGCAGCTTATGACCGAGCACAAGCTGACATGAGATAGTTTATTGTTCAGGGACATCTAGAAGCCCTTCTTTTCAGGAACGTAGGTTCCCTGGCGCACATTCTTTTCTATGGACGACAGCTCTAGTTAGATTCAGGGTCCATAATTGTTTAGTCTCGCTGATAAAGAATGTTGATTATTACACTCTGAACTAGTTAAAACCTCGAGCTACAGGAGGGTTCTTCAGAATTGATTATGGCATCTCTACCCTGTGGTCAACTCGTGGCCCGTGACATGTCTTGTGAATTCTCCGGCCAAAGCTCCAAATAAACCGTCAGTGTTTGTCATCAAAGCTCCCGCTCTCCTCGTGTCTCTCTGAGTCCTGACTCCTATTGCTTTAGAAGTTTCCCCCACACCTGACATCATAAGTGCATCAACTCATACTTTCTAAAAAGAAAACAGTCATGAAGAATGCAGAATGCCTGAAGCTAAATAGCTTCAGGAAAACCTGAGCTCAAGTGATGTCGCAGAGAGCATATTGTATAGCTTATTCTACAACCAACTATCAAAGTTTTATTATCATTGGTTTCCATTTTGACAAAAAGTACCATTGTTTATTTTGATAAGGATAATTCTTACCATAAAGATAATTCCTAACACGGCGAGCCAGCGACGAAGGTTTGAAGCAGGCTTCCACTCAAACTTCACCCAGCTGTACGGAGTGAACTGGAAAGCTATGCGCTTTATCTTTCCCCTTAGAGAGAAACAGTGGATCTAGTTAGAACACACATACATTTTCAACACAGCAATATTGGCACTAACTCTAATTAAAGGGGCTTTACAAGCCAACTACTTCACAACGCTGTCAAAAACAATATCTTTAAATATTGAACCTCATGCCACATATCTGTCACACAATAAGTGAGGAGGGTTAAAGAAATTAAAATGTCTTCTATAAGAGTAAAGTTAGTAGTAGGTAGTGGGGTAATCACCCTGGAATAAACCACATTTTGCTTCAGAGAGTCAACAGATGTCAGTGTTTATTCGTACTTGTATGTGGGGATATTCCACAGCCCCTGCCACTGGTACGGCTTCATGGACAGCCAGCCGAGGGTCTTCATGCCGCAGTAGATCCCCAGGCCGTTACACACCAACACGTCCATGATCCACTAGAGAGATAAACAAAACAATAATATAAAAGGGTCAAACCAGAATTACCACCTTGCAGCTCTACTCTTCCGCCAACTGTCGTATTGTCATCACTTTGTCATTTATCCATCAGACATTTTTATGAAGTTGTCATGTGAAGCCTATAAATTATTGAGTTATAGTCAAGAGCTGTGTTCTGTGAGGTTAAGTTGACCTGGAACAAATTGAAACGCCTCTGGTCTTGGCAGATGGCTGATAAAAAAAGGTCTAGTAACACTCCAATGTATTCCACCTACACCAGTTTGTTGGATCAGATATTATCTGAGGACTGTGTTGGTGTTTACAGATCTGCCTGACTCTCCTATTTAGTTCTGAGCTAGGAGGGTAAAATTATACTTTAGCATTCCTTAAACGCTATAGTGTTTGGTGAGTGAGAAAACACAAACATAGTTGCAGACAGAGCAAGTGTTCCACTGCAAATCCATTTCATGCAAGCAGGTTTTTGTCGTTAACTCAACTACAGTTATACTACATTTTGCATGAGTCTGTTCACACCCACAAGCCTTGTCTTTTCTCACTGTGACCTCCAGTGTATTCACAGTGAACTCCATGCTGAGGCACACCTGTAGACTCTTAGGTATGCACAGAGGAAGAGCGGTAATATTTATACTTGCATGATCCCACCAGCACTCTGAGAAGTTCGGCAGCTGGTGCTCCAGGCTGTATTCCAGGAACTCAAACATGACACTGATTATCATACACATCCACCAGTCCCGGATCACCAGAGTCTGAGGGAGAGAGGAGGAAGTTAGTAGGAGGAGGTGAATGGTGGGCAGTGGGAGGAAGAGGTCAGCATGATACCTTCAAAATAACATTATTCCTTGCTGCAAATGCAAAACAGCATACCAGCGCTGTCAGTCTGTGACATACAAGAGCAGGATAAAGAAAACACTGATCCGAGTTGCGAAGTAGATTTTCTTTTAACATATAGGAAAATCTGTATATATATTTTTGTCATATTGATATTGTACTTTTTTTTTTTTTAGATATTAATATTTATTGTTAACATTTTTTTTTTTTTTTATTGTATAATAGTTTTACAGGTTGTTTTCTTATTTCTTATTTTAGTGAGTCAGATTTATGAAAAGCACTTGCTTTAAATGTATTTTTATGTATTTTCTGCTAAGAAATCGTTTCCATTCCCTTGCTAAAAAACTCAATCAAGCTCTTCTAATGTCGTTTAGTTTCATCAGTTGAAGATGGTGATCTTTGGACAATAACAGTATATTTGAGATGAGTCTTCTCCACACACACACCTTGATATACCATCCCAGGAAGTGAGCTGGAACGAAGCCGTCTATCTTGTCCTGTAGAGACAAACCAACAGTTTATTTAACAAGTTCTCTTCACCAAAAGTGTCATCAACTACTTTTATCATGTTCAAATCTGTCCTGAGAATCAATAAAACATGTTTCACTGTTATCTGATATTTTATAGCGCAAACAATTGATCATTAAAACAGCAGATCAACCAATAACAACAGTAATCATTAGTTGGAGTCCTACTCTCTCTGTTATAATGAGTAGGACATCTAGGTCACATTGGTAGTAACCAGACATGAGCACAGTGAGTTCTGGGTCACTGAGCAGCTCATACCTTGGCTGGGCATCATAAAAACACAGAAATTGAATAAAATGCCTCCAAAACCAATGTGTTTTTAAACAGCATAGCTCAACTACATTGAATTACTGTGCAGAGAGAAATGCTGTCCATAGTTTTTCTTAACCTATGAGTCCAACTGTGTCTAATATTCAAAATAAATTAAGTTTATTCAAAATACATAGTCATAATTCGACAGTTTTAAAAGGTTATTGACATAAGCTGGCTGTAATTCAGTGCAGGATGTGGTGAGTTTGACCCACTCTCAAGGACTGAAATCAGGCCAACAGTAGAGGCGGGGGTGGGGGGTCATCGTGGCAGCGGCCCCCAGGGGGGGAAGAAGGCCTGGGTCTATAATCTGCACCAGACACAAGCCTCTGGAGCCAGCCAGCACAATAACTATGGGTTTGTGCATGTGTGTAAGAGAGAAACAGGGAGAAAGCAAAAGGAGAAAGAGACAGGGAGGGAGAACTAGTGTCAAACGGGAAGAGGAGGAGGAGAATGAGTGTGTGAAGGGATGAGGGAAAGAAACAGACTCGTTTAGGCTGCCTCACTACCGGAGGTCATCAAGGTCATTTCCTTATGAGTAATAATAAAGGGCAAAAAGTAGCTAAATATATATAAGACCAATCCATAGAAAGTGGCCTGTTAGAGTTTTTAATACTCATTAATGGCACTGCAAATGTTAAAGGTCCCCTATTATACTGTTTTTCATCAATATATTATAGGTCTCAGATATATACAAAACATGTCTCTGAAGTGTTTGGCTCCAAACACCAAACAGATCATTGAAGCATCCCATAATCCCCTCTGTTTCAGCCCTGTTTCAAAAGTGCTGATTCTCTGTCTGTTACTTTAGATGAAAATAAGGAGCCACTCCCCACGCCCCTCTGAGAGATATTTGGTTAAAAAGAACACAATGGTGCTCTAGGAGGAGATTCAGGTGATAAGGTGGGGGGTTACCTTGGTTGGTGATTGGCTAATGGTTACTCAAGCCACAAAATCGTTATGACATCACAAAGTGGCCAAAATCTGATCAGCTCATTTTCAGACAGGTTTTTATATAAATGGATCAGGACAAAAAGTGAGCGAATCTTTTTTCCTGAAACTTTCAGAATCTCTTTCCACAGAGGGGACACATGTTGATGTATAAAAGAGAGGAAAAAGTGGATTTTGCATAATAGGTGACCTTTAAATATGTGTCAAACAGAAAGCCTTTACCCACATGTTCTCGCACACATGAGTCACACCATCTTTATTACTGAAAAAAAGATATCAGGTGCATTGGTTACATACATTTTAAAGGACCTTAAGGTCTTCCCTGGATAATAAATGTTACATTTACATTTAAATAGTCTTACCCAGATGTTGTGGAAGGGGTCGGTGGTGTTGCCCGGGTCGTACATGAGGCAGTTTCCTCCATAGTCGCGCTCCGGCAGCGGGACCCCCAGCTTGGGGTCGATGTACTTCATGAACTGTCGTCCATCGTGCACCGTCTGGGGGACAATGTGAGGAGGATTATGGAAAGTGTCAGCAATTATGTTACATGAAACTTAGCTTTCATAAAAACAGAGCCAAATTGCCATCATTGAATATTATAAAGAACACTGACATATTGAGAATATTAAAGAAACAGTTATAGTGTTAGTAGCTTAAGGTCTACTGAAACAAGTAAAACATAATTTAGCAAAGATACTACAAAACTATAGAAGAAGTTCTCACTGCAGGAAGAGGCTTCTACAGTGTTGTACACAATTGGAAAACATTATTAAACATCCCTCTTCAATATGCTTAAATTGAAATCGACACAACATGTCCTTTTAAATAAATGCTTTTATAAATGATACTTCTTTGTGGTACATCATGACAGTTTTTATAAGAGGATTTCATAATGCTAGACTTTTCCCTAGCATGAGGAAAGAAAGTAGATGGCTTGAATATATTAACAGTTTTAACAATATCCAGACACACACACTTCTTTTAAGTATTACCATGTTAAGGTTCTGGCTCAGTGACATTTCAATTGAACTGGAAAAGTGCAAAGAGGCTTCCACGTGTGGGATGACGCCAGCAGAACAAGTAGCACATTGGAGAAGACCTTTTAACCAAATCCTCTATCTGGGCCAGTGTGAAGTCCTGGCTTAAAGAATACAGTATATGTACTCTGCCTCATAAGAGCAGGATTGACCATCTTCTATTTGGCTAGTGGACACAAATCCTTGATTTAAAAAACGAAAGTTAAAGGTCACCTATCATGCTATTTTTAGGCAATAGCATAGGTCTCAGATATAGAAAAAACATGTCTATGAAGTGTTTTGCTCAAAATACCAAACAGATCACCCATTCTAGCCATGCCTCATATCCCTCTATTTCACTTCCTGTTTCAAAAGTGCTGATTTGGGGTATAAAGCTTTAAAAAAAAAGAAAAGGAGGGGGCTGAGCTCATGCGGGAGATTCTACCGGCAGATTCTGCGGTGATGAAACGCCATATCATGGATTATCAAGGATTATTTCTGAAACAGTATGGAGCTCAAAGGCTTTCTCTCTTGCCAGTTATACCACAAGGTGATTTCCTTTTTATTTCCTGCTTCTTCACACACATGCTCTCTCCAGTACAGGTTAGCTCTGAGTGTTAGCGATGCTAATGTAAACATGCACCGACCATATTACGTCCAAAACAGTCGGGCATTGTTTCTGATAGCAACGTTTCTGATAGGGCCGTGGGTGTAAAGCCAGCCTACATATCCGATATTACGTCACATCGGACGCAAATCTGGATCAGCTCTGTTGTAGCCCCGTTTTTAGAGATTTGGGTACGGAGGAAAAGAGAGAGGGTTTTATTTTCTGACGCTGCTTGAGTTCCCCGACACACCGGGGACACATATTTATGTATAAAAGACATCAAAAAGTGCATTTTGCATGATAGGTCCCCTTTAAATGTGAATGTCCACAAAGTTAAAATAAAATAACTTTTTCTGCCTTGTTCTGGGGGCAGACACTACGTCACAAATAAGGTCCAGTAGAACGTGTACATTCTGAGAATAGGTTTCAGCTTTCATATCACCAGCACACCAACCTGGAAGAGGATGAAGATGAGGAACAGCTCGTAGACGACAGAGACACACAGCCAGAACCTCCAGTATGCTACAGAGAGAAAGAAAAGGGGTGAGAGTTTCAGCAAGCTACTCACGACAATGTAACAATTAAACATGTTGGATGTCATCTGTGAATAGATAACTTAAGTTTGAGTTTCTCTGAAGATTTAGGGTGGCAGATAAAAGATTATTAACATGTTATATAGTCTGAATGTTATCTGAGTGATGCATTTAAAGGGGCCTTATTGTTCTTTTGGGGGTTTTCCCTTTCCTGTAGTGTGTTATGTAGGTTTTTGTGCATCTAAATGGTCTGCAAAGGCTAAAATCCCAAAGTTCCCTCCAGAGGGAGTTTCTCTCCCACACCCCACACATGGCTGTGTGTGTATAAGTGCCAAATTAACTTGTGATTCTAAGATGTGCTGATTTAAATACTTCTGCATTATAAAAAACCCTGAATAATAGCTTCATTCCTAATAAATACTTCACAGAGTGTTTCTTCTATCCCCAAGGAGACAGTTGAATCCAATAACATTTGAGTACCACACAGTCAGAGGGATTGCAACAGAGAATCTGGCATCCTTTAAAGTTCACTTGTGAAAGGACTATTAATGGATGTAATTAAAGCCCACAGCTATCATAGCCAACCCTTATAATAAATGACCTACAAAAGGATTAAATTACAAATGTCATTATTCTACAGTAGTCGTTTCTTGTGTATCGATGTGTGGGATGTCCCAGCAGGTGATCCACCCGGAGTGGCAGGGTGTAAATCTTAAAGTCCCTCTGGAGCTTTTCCCATGATAAAAAGCTGTGTAGCTTCAGCAGAACAGCACCGAGGTGAAAAACAACTCAACCTACTTGGCTGGCTCGCAGGTCAGGGAGCATGACGCAGTCCCTCCACACACACCGAAACAAAAAACCCTTCTGTTCACCAAAAGGGAGGGGGGACGAGGGCAGAAGTAAGGCAACAGCCCAGATTCTTGCCGGGCTACTTCAACGAACAACATTCAGAGTGCGTCTCCATCTGACTTCCACACCCTGCTATCTTCCTTCCTTACCCTCCCTCTGGAGCTATTGGGAAACGTGAACTGCACTTGTATAAATAGAAGCATCCCTTTATAGTTTAGCAGATTAAAAAAAGAGTTACATAATGTCACAGTTTGAAAAAATACTCTCCAATCAAAAAAATGCTTTGACACATTATCCATGTCACCACCAATATTCATAAAAACTTTAAAACAACACTGATGCTCTCAAAGTTAAAATCAGCTGAAACACCTTGTAAATTGTAGTTTGATGTCCCTCTTTCTGCATTTAAAAGCAGTTCACTGAACTCTTGGAGTAAGTGCTTATTAAGTGTGAGAATGCTCCATTAACACCATGTTAAAAAAGATTGATTGAGCGCTGATGTCCTTGACTTATATAACTGCTCTAAGCCAGGAGGGACGTCTACAAAATGTGATGATGTTCATCAAGTGTGTTTCATTTCTTCTCTAGGGGATTCGGACCTATCCTATGCCAGGAAAATACCCCCCCTTCTTGCATTTACTCAGATGTCTCCTTAATGTTGACAATCACATTAAGCAAGCCATAGCGTGTATTGATTCCCAGCACTCAGAGGATCTTATCAGCCAACATGAGACTCTGAATTGTTGGTATTGATTTATTTAGAGGCAACTGCTCTTAGGTACCCCTCTACACAGGAAGGTAATGGAGTTATCGATAATACACATCATAATGTCCGACAGCACATGGGCTTCTTCTGATAACAGCATGCCGTACAGTATACAGTTCTTGTTGATTACTGTAATGGCAGATGTATTTTCAACATGTCAGTTTTTAATGTGTGTTTTATAGTTAAAAGGCTGTTAATAGATGGGTTTTGACCTTTCCCATTATGTAATTCATTCTTAATCTTGGCATGCCTTGCACCGTTCTGTATGTTGTTTAAAACTGAAGAATATTGTATTGGTGTAACTGAGATACATGTCATTAAGATGATTTAATAGTGCCATAAAACAGGGGTAAATCATGTTTGGACTGTGCCATTCTCACCTGGATGTGGTCTGGTGAAGGGCCCATCTTTAGCTTGCGTCACTCCAAAACAGAGAAACACCAGGATGCTTGCCACAATTCCTCTTCAGGGCCAAAACAAAGAAACACAAAAACATGCAATTTAAAGTTCTGTTATACAATACTATATTACTATAAACAAAACCAGCAACTGATTAATGAGAACACTGAAAAAAACCTGTTTCCTATTAACTGCGATGTATACGTTTCCATACTGTAATGACCCAACTTAAAACTTGATTTTCTCGTTCAAACATTGCCAAAAAGCATACATTTGAATGAATTTATTTAATAGATTTATCTGCCAGCTTTACATTGATTTTCGTGTAATGAATATAGGAAAAACACAATACTGTAAAGTTACAGGAAACATAGAACTAAGCTAGCCAGAGATATGCTGGAAAAGTGGCAATGAAGATTTAATACAATAAGAGATTCAAGAAGATAAAACAGTGGATGGTGGATTTACCCTAAAAGTGATGTTGGAGCATCTGATAACAGCGCAGACTATTAAAGGAACCCAGCTTTCTGTTCAAACTAAACTACATTTGCATTAAACGTTGTAGACTATAAAAATGAATCTAAGGGATTATAATGACTATTTTGTCAACGTACTGTACAACTAGTTCTATGGGATCTGTTGAACAGATGTCTTTCTGTAGTGAAGAAGCTCTCGGGTATTTATCCTGACAAGCTGGACTGTGCTGACTGCAGCAAATCCCGTTAAGAACCATCCCATAATCCCTCAATAACACCAACATACAAACAACAAACTCTGTCACAAACACACTTATCATGTATGCAGTTTGCTTGTGCTTTTCATGCCTTATACTTATAAATAAACGCCCACACAAAGAGAAGCTTTTGCTTAAAAGCTCATTTTAAAATCTGAAAGCCGTTCATTACAAGCGACTTGTTCTTTCTTTTAGTTCACTTGAGGTCATTAAACAAAGACAGCTTTTTCTTGCATCAAGCAAAACTCTTATCAGAGCCAAGTTGTGTGTTGTTGGAAAAGAGAGAAACTCTGAAGGCTGTTATCAGACCAGCGTGAAAAATATGTGAACTCGTGATCGACATGATGAAGATGAGCTGCCGAAAGTAAACCAATTCAATCAGTTATAAAAAAGTTTCTTTATGTTCACATGTATGTGGGATGTTATCAATACCGCTCCAAAAAGAGGCAAAATGAGTGGTATTACAACACTATAGCCACTTCTTCTGTCCAAAATAGTTTTAATTTTAACGCCATGCTTTTATTTTCAAAAAGAATCTTTGCATGACTTCAATTTCGCTGAACTTTAACACACAATTTGAGTCTGTAACCAATTGCACAACAACTTGAGGGTGGAGGGAACAGAGAGAAACAGCATTACAGTGTTCCTCTTCATTTCATAACGTCACAAACAAAACCAGCCACTTTGCTCTTTTGACTTCTGACACACTGAAGGGTAGACAGTGCAATACCTAAGTTATTTTAATGAAACAGTGACCTGATATTTCTGATATTCCTTTGCATGGCCACCAGGGTTTTGTTTTTCTGTGAAAAAATGTGGCCTTGAAAGAGGGCCAGCTGGGTTCAAAGTGAGAGCTTCGGAGGAGGGGAGTGGTTCATTCTGCCCCCCACCCACGTTGGTGTGGCTCTGGCTTCATGCCAAACGGTGCTAAACGTGAGATTAACATTGTGGTTCTTATTGGCTGGTTTTGTTATGGGACCTATTCATCAGGGTTTGAATGTGACATGATCCACAAAAGATTGACTAACACTCAAACTGTTGCCTTTGTACTGACATTTTACCGAAATACAGTTATTTCAAATAAGAAAAAAGGAGTGGTGGTCAATGTCTGCACACACACACACACACACACACACACACACACACACACACACACACACACACACCACACACACACCACACACACACACACACAACACCACACACACACACACACACACACACACACACACACACACACACACACACACACACACACACACACACACACACACACACACACACACACACACACACACACACACACACACACACACACACACACACACACACACACACACACACACACACACACACCTCCTCCCTGAGACGGCGGGACGCGGCGAGGCTGTGAGTCGGTGTGTGAGCACACACACACAAACTCCAAGCCAGGCTGCGTGTGTGTGTTCGGGCTGGGTTTCGCTGTCTCGCAGGCGGCCATTGGGCTCATAGGGAGGGGGGGGCAGGAGCTCCAACAAGCCGTTTAGGACAGAGAGTGAATAAACTTTACAGAGATGCTGTATGAGAAACCAATGTGAGTTTGGAAAATTGCACAATATAAATCTATTTTAGTAGACCTCAACAATGGAATTATGATCAGTAGAAATGGCCATGACATGGGACCTTTAAAGCTATAATCTGGCATACACATATTTTCTTTCTTTAGATCAGGGGTGCCCAACCAGTCGATCACGAGATGTGTCTAAAAATAGAACAACAATATTCTGTTTTATCGTTAATGTCCTATAACATAATCTTCCTGTGCCAGAATAATGCACTTGAACGCATCAAAGCTTTGTGATTGGCGTGACCCCATGTGTCGGGGCGTGGCTGGTGGGCAGTGGGCACTAGTTCGCTGACGTTGTCCGTGGCAACAGGAGTGACAGTCCGCACACACACAAGACCACAATTATGGCAGAAGCAAAAAAAATATATAATTTTCACTCCGAGTGGGAGGATGATTATTTTTGTATCTATTCCAATTCAAAGTCCATCTGTCTCATCTGCAATGCGAGCGTGGCTTTACCGAAGAAGGGTAATTTAGGAGCGGCATTTCAAAACAGTGCACAAACGCTACGAGACGGAATTCCCTCCTAATTCTGCCCTACGCTCCCAAAAGGGGAGGGACCTGAAAGGACAGCTAAATGCACAGCAGTCCATTTTCACCAGGCCCAACAACAAGAGCAAGGCTGCTACCATAGCATCTTATCGTGTCAGTCACGTTCTTGCGAAACACATGAAGTCTTTCAAAGACGGCGAAGTTGTGAAAGAAGCATTCCTGGAGGCTGCCGACGCGCTTTTTGGGGACAGTAAAAATAACAGTAGCATTTCAACAGGTTTTTGATATAATAAAAACTCAAGTTAGATACCATTATTAATCAGCTGTAAGTTTTAGTTTGTTTGAACTTATTCATTATAATTATTGTACAAAATGGTATAAGAATGAAAACATTAAGATCTGTTCTGTTTAAATTGATTATAGTCTATTATCAATTCAGGTTAAGAAACTAGTGTTGCTTGCATCATATTTTAAAGGCATTTCTTTTTATACTCTACTAAAATGCAACAAAAAAAAGGGTTTGATTCTATTAATGTTGTCTTTTTTATTGCACTTTGGCAGCAGATTCCTGTGTAGCTTCAGATCTGAGTTGTCTTATTAGTAAGGCTAATTTATACTTTTGTAGCAACACTATTTTTATATAATGGCAAAGAAAGGGTTCAGTGTATTTTCTTTTTTTCCTGTGTGGCAGCACTGTTCAATGTTTCTTGAAAACATTACCCACTGTAGTATGTGACGTGTGAATAAACTCCAACTCTCTATCAACAACACTGTTGTGTAACTTCAGTTAAATACTTGTATGTGTGTAGATTAGAAAGAGGTAAGATAAAGGATCTGCAGTATTTTATGAAGTATTAATCGTACAAAGGTCCGTTTTATAAAAGTAGAAGTGTGTATTGACCTGGTAGTAGGCTGTCAGTAATGGCTACGCCTCTCTATTTGGACTGGTAGATCTCGGCAGACTGGCAACTTTAAAAGTAGCTCTCGGTTCTAAAAAGGTTGGGCACCCCTGCTTTAGATTAATGGATTTGTATGCATGGTCCTTAATCAATAAAGTTATATTGATAATAATATAATAAATGTAACCACATCCACATATTTTTATTTATATGGATGTTTTTTACATTTATATGAAACTTTAAATATCTGTGCATTTATTTACATTGAGATTAATCCGACCCACAGGGAAGGGAAACAAATCCAAATGTAAACCCAGGATGACTAAACATTTAAAAGACAAAAATAAAATTAAAGTTATATATCTTCGATGCTGATCACTAATAAAGTTTCCTCTAAAGATAGTTTAACTTCAGTCCCATCAAAAGGCCTCAGTGGATGAGGTGGACTGTATGAGTGCAGCCGGATGGTTCCTGCAGGGTTTTTAGGAAGTGACGAGCCCACTGACCTCTTAGTGTTGTAGGCCGTGTCCTGGGGGGTCTCCTCCAACAGCGTGACATAGACCAGAGCGCAGGTCAGGATGAACAGCACCGTCACAGTGTGGGCTCGCCTGCAGAGACAGAGCGACAGAAGGGACAGACAGAGGGATATTAATAACACGTGCCAAGAGGAAAAAGCTGCTGGAGAGAAAAACACTGTCTGACAGTATTTGAGGTCACACAGGAAAACGAATAGCAATATTAAAGAGGACGTATAATGCTAATTTTCAGGTTTTCATAAATTGTAGGCCCCTTCAATACACTGTAACAATCAGAACAGATTGTTGATCATTAAAAAAAAGGATTGTAAAGATCCTTAGCGTGAGTGTGGAAAATCTGTGTGTCTAATAACAGAAGAATATATAATGAAGGAAGTCGAGATGAGAGAAAACAGATGTCTGGTCAGAAACTGGGTTACTTCAGCGGAAAATAGTTACAAAGAGGGTGTGTAGCAAACACAATACACAAAGAGGTATGGATTTTACGAGTCAGTTCAATGTTTTCTATCACTTAAATGGAGCAATAGATGTCTAAAAATAGTCTGGACTTCAGCAGGATCTGTTAAACTTGCAAAATGTTTTTGTATTTGAACTTGAGTTTAAAGCGAGTTGAGTTTTTATGACGTTGGCCATAAGCGTACATCTCCCATATCATCCGGCGGCAGGAAACAACCCTTAGCCTTAGCCGTACGACAGTTACACACTACAGAAAATCAAAGATCATACATACATGCTGTAGCGGCCAAAATCATATAGAAATAAAACGGATTATTAACTTAAAATAATACAGCCGCTGAGGCACTAGTTAGCGGATCTTACGCAGGGCAATGATCATCCAAGTCCAGACAAGAACCTCCATTTGTGCATTTGATTCCAATAACAAAGTAATATGAACAGGTTTCCTATATCTCTTTTCCTTTAGCCTTTCCTTTGTGTGGCTTGAAACACCCTAGTAAAAAACCGTTTGCCTACTAGTGCTCTGGCTCCCACCACCACCTGTCTCCAATATATACAATTACACCAGGTGCCCTAATCACAGTGCCCAAACATGCCTTCAAAATAAAAGCATAGAAACTAATTTAACTTATGACACCAACTAAGAAAACATTTACAATAAACAGCAAGAGAATAAATGTTAAACTATTAAATAATATAAAGAGATATATAGCTCCAACACGTGCTATATGTGGGATGTATCTGAACTCAAGGGGCAACGTTTTATTAGTCCACTAACTGATATGAGCCACAATCAGTGTGTATATATAGTATGTAATGGACTACCCCAGGAATTCTCAAAAATAGAAATCGGGATAAGCCGTTGAATGGTCTTTGGCAGGCTGACAGGGACACGCAAAATACTGTATAGAGCAGTGGAGGAGTTATATTGATGTTTTATACTATGCTTGGATGGATCGGACAGTATTTATTCGTGTCCAAGGTTGTGTTCAGGGTCGATTGAAGCCCTTCTGAACGTTTGACCTTGTGCCTGTTCTGTGTTTGTTTGCTCAGGGATCCCCAGCTGTTGAAAGCGCTCCATGCAGATCAGTTCAAACACCGACACCAAACAGCACTGTGAACCAGTGACCTGCCCATGAACCACAAAGCTCACTGAGCAATAAATAAACAACGGCCAGCAGTGTCAATTAACCTAATGAGATGACAAGTATCGGGCATTAATGAGAATTGCGACCAGTGCTGGTTTATGTAAAGACGATTATAAAGCAATTTGGCTTTGATTGCAGCAGCATGTTACGGGTACAGAGCACATTCCTTCTAAATTGTTGCTGAACTTTAGTGTTTGGTCCCACTATACAGTATGACAAACACATATTCATTAAGCTACACATCTCTCTAACTCAACTTGTCAGCGTCTTGTCGGAAAAGGGTAATGATTACAATAGTGTCAAACAGCGTTTCCGCCAGGGGGGCGTCTTGCCGTCATTTGACGACCTTATTCAGCTCGGAACGCCCTGAACTCGAGCCGAGGGCGTCCAAACAAATAAATAATTTGAGAGAAGATCGAGAGTTTTCATAGCTTGAAATGACCAAAAGGAAAAAGGACCATGACATCCCTCTGTTGGAGGGCAAAGGAGTCTGGTGGGATTCTTTTCGCCGCCAGCAAAGCGTGTTCCTGTGACGGAAAGTGTATTGCCGGCGAGCCTTGATGGGGGGTGCTAGTGGAGCACGCGTGAACTGCGAGCGCCGGAGCCTCGCAGCAGCGAAACTGAGGCTCCATGGTAAAACGAAGAGTCGTTTAGGAGCCGAAAGAGCCGGCTCTTCTTAGTGAGCCGAGCCAAATGATCCGGCTCACTAAAAAGAGCCGGAATTCCCATCACTAATACGTAAAGAGATAGTATCTATAAAGGGACGGCTCAATTCAAAATTCAAGTCAAGTGACACGACGTGACACGACGTGACGTCACACCCACCCCCCCACCCCCCGCTCTCGGGGTGGACGCCCTCTCAGCCCTGGTCTGGCGGAAACACTGGTGTCAAAGTATGTCTTGTCATTTTTTAACCGCAATCTTCGCAAAATCTGTCATAAGCTAAAATCAAATTGACAAATCAGGGATGGCGCTATCTTGGTCAGGCTCTGGTAAAGACACGGAGATAGAGCGACACGTGGGGTTCCCTGCAAGGCCTCATTGGTTTAGCATCAAGTGTTATTAATTTATAGATTACTTTTTTGATAGAATCAAATTCTGTGGCAAACACTGCCCGTTTCACAATACTGCATGGTATGAAAATTGATGGTTACCCTACCATGTGCATTTGCTTTTTGACACTATTGAAGACAACTGAAATAAGTGGGTGTGATTGTTAAAAGCAGACAGGAGCAGTGCATCCATCTACTGTTTGTTGTTAATAGTTTATAATCACAACATTATTTTAAAAACTCACAGTTGATATTATTGTTCATTAACTATAGAATGCTATAGTGCTGTTAACATGTCAACTTAATTAATCATATCACCTATTATAGTTAGATGCCATCATTTCATCAGGTTTATAATAAGATTATTATAATAATGATATTTTCATTACTTTAAGGGCCATAATAAAAATAATCTGGTTATGGCACGATATTATCTCATATCATTTGTAACCCTATTAAGTAACAAAATAATAAATCACCAGCAGTTTTATTATTTAAGGATACTCAATCATACGATAAGCAATGGTTTAAAAGACCCTCATTTTGTATTGAGATTATTGCTGTCATGCATCAACCTAAAGAGCGCCAACCGCTCTCTTGCTCTCCGTCTCGGGGTCTGAGTCACGGAGACGGCACGCCAGGTCTCGTTAGCAATTTATCCCAGATTAACCCCCTCATCCAACCAGTTTGTCAGGAGACACAGGGGAGGGCCTGGCTCCTCTCTCTCCCAACAACCACTCACCACCACCGGGAGAGGAGAGGAGCGCACGACACCAGCCTGAGCTCAGAACCAGATTCACCCCTTAGATGGAGGCTGAACATCCAGAGAAAACAAGCTACAGGTTAAAGACAGTCTAAGACGATTTGGGAAATTCTATCACTGGAAGACACAAAAAGGCTGAAGCTGGAACTGAAGTCGTACAACGGTGACGGTTTAATTTGAAAGGAAGGGTACAAACAATGTTGGTATAAAAAGTGTTCATGCTGTGTGCCGCCACTATTTCTGCTAATATCTCACGGGGTCAGTTTTTTTACTGACTCTTAAACTGGTCATAAACATATCTGCCAGAAGTCAAAACATGTCTAAACTCCAAAAACAAAAAGGGTGCCACATACAGATGTAGAATTATAGAACAGATCAAGGTCAGGATGTATCAAATAAAAAAGCTGCACATTTGAAAGTAAGACGTTAAAGGTGGGGTAGGTAAGTTTAAGAAACCGGCTCGAGATACACTTTTTGTTATATTCCATGGAATGCTCTTAACATCCCGATAGCAATGAATATCTTAAGTGCAAGGGCACGTGGTACTGTAAAAAGCACGATCAATCATCTGAGCCGGCCCGGCTAAAATAACTGGATGGCCTACCTGCCTGTCAGCCTTCCATCTGTGCACAAACTTATCTCGTGCCCTCATTGGTCATGTGCGCGTTCGTGTGTGTTGGAGGAGGGGCTCTGTAAGGAAGTGGCAGATTTTTTCCGATTGTGTATTTTCAAATTCTAGCGCACTCGAGCTGGTTTCTCCAAAATTACCTACCCCACCTTTAATATGACAAATAATTCCAACTAAAACCACAATAAATGTAATGTTGGCAAGTCAACACTTTTTAGTTTAAATACAATATAATATATTAATAGATAGGAGTTAGCTCCAAATATGGTCATATTTAACAACGATCAATCAGAGTATATGCAAAGCAAAGCCTAATGTTGTCATGCAGTGAATGAATAGGCTTTAGTAAATCAGTGTGTACCTTTACCAAGCTTAAAACGTGACATTATTTGTTATAAATGCTTGATTTTTTGTTTTATATATTTGAACAGAGTATAATCTGTTTGTTATGATCTAAATTTGTTATAAATCACATGTTCACTTGCCCTGTGACATAAATCCTGTTGTGAGTTTAGTTTTCTTTAAAGTGGCGTTCAAACTATAACTTATGAGTTCTTGTCTGAAAATTTATCTAAAAATACATAACACTTTTTAATCTTAACACTGTCAGCAGTGAAAATGCACGAAGCAGTGTCAGTAGAAACTAAAATGTGTGGGCAGCAAAGCTATTTAGGGAAACATCAAAAGTAGTGTGCCAGCACAAAATGTGGTTTAATCAGGCGGACTTTTATAAAAGGATCTCTCTGAGCTATTCCTCTTTCCTCAGAAAAAAATATTCCCTCCACTCCAATCTGTGCTAATAAGGCAAGCTGCATGACACATGGTTATCTTCCTTAACAACCACAGGAAACTGACACCATCAACAAACTGTTCTTTGGTGTATCTGTGTAACACTTGGGAGACTCCCACAACACAGCCAATGTGCTTCTGTTCTGACCGCATGATAGGAAATGAACTTCAAACCACTCAGATCTACAGTTACTTCCTTTATTTCAATTGGGGATTTGTGGTTAGCTAAACACTCTTTCTTCACAGTTATCCAAAGTCAAGTGTCCACTAGGGTTTAATTTGAGGTAGCGGGTAGCATTAGCGCATTTATAAAAAAGATTGACTGCCTAATGTGCATTTCTATGTCTTATGACAGATAGGGAGGACTAAGATGCCACACATTATACATTTAATTACATTTTCCCCGTTTACACACATGCATTCTCAGCCAGGTTGCCATGCAAATCCTGATTTGAACTTGACCAGAAGTTCAACAGCTACATTCTTCATTATCAATTACCTCAGACTGGGACTGCCAAGCAAACAGCAAGGCAGAAATTCTGAGCAGCATTCACATAAATAACGAGCAACAAAGGGCGTCTGTGGCTCAGTAGGTCACTGGTTTGATCCCCAGTCCCTGCAGTCAACATGTTGATGTGTCCTTGGGCATGGTACTTAACCCCAATTGAAAGACTGTGCCATCTGTGTGTAAGTGTGTGAATGTATGTACAAACTGATGAGCAGGTGCCGCACCTTGTATGGTAGCATCTGCCTACAGTGTATGAACGTGTGACCTAAAGATTGTCAATACTGTATTTGCATTTTGCATCTTATTATTTGACTAAACAACCAATTGCAGTCTAATTTAACAACTCTGCATTCAACCATAACCATTATGTTTTACATATGTGTTGAAACACTTTCAGTGTAAAGTACAAAGTGCTGATTAAACCGTATGTTACAGTGCAGTATTTAGTCGACCTAATTGATACGCATATGGTGGCTATACTGTATAATAGAAATCATTCTATACTGCAGGATGCTGGCCTACTTTCATATCCCGAATAGATCAAAGTATTTGAGCGTCTTTGTTCCTGTTAAAGCCTCCAGTAATACACTAACAGGAAACCTAGGAGGTAGAGGCGGTAACACAGTAATGAGGAACCCTCACTAATTGTTTCTCTCAGGGAACACCAGTCTCCTGTGCTGTCAACGATATTGGATAGCTTTGCAGATTCTTCCTGCCCTTTGCTTTCCACACAGAAGCACGGCTTTACACACAAAGCACAGATGAGACGGGCATACACTTACTCAGGATTATATATTCTTCTCACGACAGGTTGATGGCCCATGGTGGCAGTATTTTCAGCAGGACTGCCGAACAGTATGTCACTTTTCCAGACTATCCTCGTGCCCACACATGGTAACACCTGCATCCTGCACATTCCCCGCACTTGTGTATGCATTTGTGTCAGTGTGGGTGAATACAGGACTCACTCCTCCTGTTGGCAGCATTGACAGAATACCTGTCTCCACTTCAAATCTGTCATGGATATCTTTCTGCTGAAGCTGCAGGCTAGGATATTGGCTATTGGCTTGTCGACAACAAGCTCTGCACTTGGATGTGCAATGTAAGCATCAATAACATCCTGGCAGGCCATACACCTTTATATCTAACACCTTGTGGACGCTTAGTATTTCCATTTGATTCTTTTGCATTTGAATAAGTTCACATTTAATCTTGAACACAGACATGCTATTAAAACACACAAGATTTAAGACAAGGTCACTGTATTTGTCAGGATTAACTGAGATCTCCTGGGCCTGTCTTTCAGTTCACCTTGAAAGCTATAATAAACCACTGCTGTCACCCATTTTACTGCATGCACTGAGAATTAGAAGTACTCTCATGTAGTCACCGATCAAAACAAACCCCATCACCTCAGATGCTGCAGCAGTCAGTATTTGACATTTTCTATTCCTGACATTGCCATAAAAAGCACTCACCAGAAAAAGGTGTTGGTCCCGTCGTCGTAGACTTCACAATCCACTCCACAGTTCCTCCAATTCATGCTCTCCCTGGAAGTCTGCTTCATCACATTAGCCTTGATGTGTGCGCTGTGATCTGGACAGCCCGGCTCCACCGCACCGTCGTTGACCTGCGCGGTGGCGGGGGCGGATGTGGCGCACTTGCTGGTAGAGCTCATGGCAGCCACGCCGCTTTTCCTCGACTCGGGCTTGGTCATGGCTTTTGACTGCCCCTCGGTGCTTTAAACTGAGTTTGTGCAGTGTGATTTATCCCTCGGCTGGGCTCCAGTGTACGGTCATCCGCGTTAGCCCCACCCAAGACTCTGTCAGCATCCTGGGGAGGTTTGGAGATAATGAACGTTACTAAAACTAGGGAGGAGAGAATAAAACCTGAAAATCATGCTGAACACCGCCCTGTATAGTCCAGTACAGTATGCATACAACATGTGAGTTAGCTTATTCTGCTCTGCCACCGCCTACTTATTATAACCACGAATTTGTACAGAAAACTACCGAGGTAAGACGGTCATGTGTCAGCAATGGCGACCACTTTCTGACATAACGTGTTTTAATTGATGCGTTCAGGTGCTGAAACAGGTCACAGTAATGTCTACTCATATTATTCTCGTTCTATCGAGAATACATCTATAGATTTCACTTCTCCTGCATTACTTGCACATTAGTCTTCCAACATTCTCTTACACTATTTTATTTCTATTCTGTTATTTCTTGCAGAATTTATTTGTTTATAGTTTATGTCTTATATATATTTATGTTGCATTATTGGAGGAGCCCGGGACTTCCATGCCATATTTACACTACCTACTGTGCATATGACATTAAGCCTCTGAAGCCTTTGAACCTCCTGCACTGCCTTGATGTAAGACAGCTTTGCTAACCGTTAGCTCCATGTAGCAACCTATCTTTTGACTATGTGACCTTGCTAACTAAGCTAAGTTAAGGAACAAGCTTTTTAACGATTAACCAACATATAAACATTATTAATCAAGGCTTTTGTTTACACGTGCTTTGTTAGAAACTGCCTTTGTGGTAGAAATCTTCACATTTAAACTAACATTACTTACCAGTTGAATTTAAGGGATTACTGACTGATCCGGATGAGTTCAGTGAGTCAACGTAAGCTGCTAACGCTACATCAATACACACGTTTGAAATCCCGTTTTGTTAGTAGAAAGAAAAACACATTTCGCAGTAAACTGTGTCCCACACTCCGCCTGGAGACTGGCTTTACTGAAGCAACAACAGACTCGATCCAGATAGATTTAGCTTCACTCCAGACACACATCATATGGGCATGGCGTGTGTTTGGTGTCAAGCTAACGGCCGCAGCAATACCATATCCGGTTCAATGTTTTCAAAATAAAAGCTGATCCGTTGGTATGAGTTGAAAATTGTTTTAATTTGTAAGCACAATCTTGAACCCGGAAGTCTAACTCTTGTTACTTTTAACAATGTCGTTAAAGTGATATTCTGACTGTTCTGATGTTCTGTGGCGCGTTACACTGAGGATCATCCTTTTATAGAGGCGAAGTCCCGCCCATCTACTTCCGACCCATGGGACCTTATTTCGGAAAAA
Source organism: Dissostichus eleginoides (assembly GCA_031216635.1). Classification (NCBI taxonomy): domain Eukaryota; kingdom Metazoa; phylum Chordata; class Actinopteri; order Perciformes; family Nototheniidae; genus Dissostichus; species Dissostichus eleginoides. The sequence continues at coordinate 11,952,756 of CM062273.1, read as the reverse complement.
TTATGTATTGAAGTCAATGGGGAGAGAAAACGTATCTTTCGATCCCGTTTGAATTGTGCCATGAATTACACATGATGTTTGTCAATCTTAAAAAATAATTTCCATGTAAAAAAAGTCAGTTTGTCGTAAAACTGTTGAAATATAAGACTATGAAAAATACTAGAAAGACTACAAATCTCAGAGTCGCGTAAATGAGCACGTTAGTTAGCATTACAGCCTTAGCCTTGTCATTTTTATTAGCCTTAACATGAAGTAACATTAAGTAACCAAAAATGTTAAACAGTAAGAGTAGTAGTCATATTTCGTGAACCCTTTGAAGAGTACTGTCACACCGGTGTGATCATTCTATAATACACCGTTTAAGCCCGGATGCCCCCGGGGGAGACATGCTAACGCTAACGCTACATTAGCATCGGCGATCTTTTCTACTTGGTGGAAAATGGTTAACATTGAACATTAAAAAGATCAGGCAGTTCAGGGAGAATCGAAGGAAGGCAGGCAGCTTTGCATGACATTCTTCTGGAAGTGTTTCATTGTGGTGATAGTCAGAGTTGGGTGTAACGCTAATAATATTACTTTTGTCGGTAACGGAGTAGTGTAACGCGTTACTTTTATAATTCAGTAATCACACTACAGTTACTAACATTGCCCCGACACGCGTTACTTTGTTACTTTTATAAAATCAGTCATAATCACACTGACAGACAAGAGGGGTTTCCGCCGCAGGTTTATAAGTACGTAATCTGCGCGACTTGCGGGTCCACATCTCCAGGTGCAGTGCTGCATAAACATGGCTGAGTCAGCGATAACTTTCGAGGGGTGGAGGTATGCCCATTATTTTGAGTTCGTCCGAAGAATAGACAGGAATGTGACGGTGAGGTGCAAACTGTGTCCAGGCCAGAAGCTGTTATCACCACGTCAAACCTCAACAAACACCTGCAAAGAACACATGCTAAGGTGAAGCTAATAGCTAAGGACCCCCGAACCCAGAGTGAGGATGTTGTGAGTGCGCCGCCGCCGACTCCGAAGCAGCAAAAATTTGAATTTGAAGGACCGGTAACCAAAGCAGAGATGGACAGGCTTGTAGCATCCTTCATAGTGGAGGAAATGTTGCCCATTTGCACAGTGGAATCACCATCAACTGTTAGCTTGTTGTGGTAGGCTGGTAGCCTATTTTATTAAAGAGCATATCAAAATAAAGACTTGTGTTATGTCTTCCTTATTGCAATAGTAATTGGGGTGCAAGTGGAGTCTCGCAGAGGCAAAACTGTGGCGCGCTTACACTGTAGGTGCGCCGCAGTCCGCGTGATCTGCCTGTAGGGAGGGGCGGGCCGGCCCGGCCCTGCGAGTAAAGTAACGAGTAAAGTAACGAGTTACTTTATGTAGAGAGTAACGAAGTAGTGTAATATATTACTTTTTTTTAAAGTAATATGTAATATGTAATATATTACTTTTTTTTAGTAACGACCCCATCTCTGGTGATAGTGATTTTTTGGCAAGACTGTAGTGACGGCCATCTTGGTGACGTGTGTTGTTGTGCGAGACCAGAGATGTAGTTCATTGAGCGGTTTCACACAAAAAAAGTGTTACTTCGCAGTTTTACGGCAAAAACATTTTTTTTTAACTTGCAAAATTATCTTTTAAATTGACAAACCTCATATGTGTAATTCATGGCACAATTCAAACGGGATCGAAAGATAACTTTTCTCTCGCCATTGACTTCAATACATAATTTTTCCGAAATAAGGTCCCATGGAGGTCCACCGGAAAGGGAGGGACTTCGCCTCTCTATACGATTTGTGTTCAGCAGTGGATGAGTTAATGTTAAAGTTTTGCTATATTGCTGTAACAATAGGTAACGTACAACGAATTAACACAGAGAAGTGTTTAAGGAGTTAAACTGCTAAAATAGTTTATCTAAAACCGTCACAACATGTTTTGGGTAATTTGTATGTCGTCACTTCCGTTCATCCTACATGATAAACAAAGAGATGTGCAATGATGGCATTTAATAAATAAATACAAATGATTTATTCAGTATTTTAAAATAAATATGAATATTATATTTTATATATTTAAAAATACAAATATTTTTAAAAATAAATATATATAAAGCAAATAAATATATATTTTTTCAAAGCAAAGAAATTCACAATTTTATAATAAAAGTTGCCGAATGCAGTCAGCGTCCATATCTATTATGTATTTGTTATTCAGTAATTGAGCATCAAATAAGCCAGGGGTGTCAAACTCAAATACACAGTGGGCCAAAATAAAAAATCGGTACTAGTTGAGGGCCGGACTGGTTCAATGTTTATTGCAAAACTTATTGAAATGAACTTATTGCACATATTAAACCTGGAACTAACAAAGCTTAAATTATTGCCTATAAAAACAACATTAAACATTAAATAATCATGTGGCATTCATTTCTTATGGCTCTATCTGCAGCTTTTCCGGAGTCATTTCTTATGATTACATTTTTCCACAGGCCAACAACAGCTTCAAAAAAACAATTTCCCTCAAAGAAAAAACAAACATGCCCTGTTGTCGCAAGAAAAAGTGCAGAAGGAAACATCCATTTAAACTCAGTTTGCTGCTCTGTGATGCTAGTTCAAGCCAGATACTTGGCATCTCATCTTGGGTTGCTGTGATAGCTGACCCTTTGAGTTTATCTTGTAAGAAAGTACAGAAAGAGAAAGAAAAGCGTGTGTTTAAATAGATTTGTATCACAACTGTGTGTGCCATGTGTGTGGGTGTAGTACCCACAGCCAAAGGCAACATGCTCTGCGGTCAGGATGAGGCCCACTGAGAGCTGAGAGCCATAACGGCCACCCTCATAAACTGAGGGCAGAGGTTTAGTTATTGTAAAGGTAAATGGATGACGGGAATAGCCCAAGGCCTTAAGTATTTGTCTAACTCAGTTTATAATGTTTGACTGCATGCCATATAAAACACTTTGCATTCAAACACAAATAACCCTTAAAGGGATGCTGCTCCTTTGAAGACATTTATTGTTTCAAAACAAAGAATATATGTTTTTTATATGTTTACATCTCTTTGATTCAGGGCACAATATATAAGTCTTTAAATCCCATAACAATAAAGAAATGTTAAAAATGCAAAACATTCACATTCACCTTTAAATGAAGCTATAATAACAGGAAGAAGAGATTGAGCCTATTCAAGGGACAGCACCACTTTACACAAGTTAAGCAAAGTCTTATCTTGAAATGAACAGCGCTGGTCTAGCACAAACAGTGCAAAGCTTGCAATCCATCATTCATTTTAATGTAGGTCTTTGCTTCTGCTGAAGTAGTATAAAAACATTCCAAGAGTTATTTTTAACCTCTGAATAATTCTGTTAAGGTTATACTGCATTTCAGAGCTAGTTTTGGGCTGTAAAACATCTCCCTACGATTCACAACATCCACCACTTTTATAACTGCTGGAAAATAGACTAACTTGAGGATTAAGGAGTTCTTAAATGCTTTGTAAGAAAGAAAAATAAACTTTTTCCTACCTTGTCTTACAAAAAGAAAACACAATTTGCTCTGTTTTGGGTCACAACAGTATATCTGATGGATGCTGGCTTTCTGATTTTGTTGTGAAAAGTATGACATTAGTAAATAAATAACCGAAATGTCAACATCAGATTTTGTGTTAAATAAATGAGCTTAAAATGTAAATCAATCAGTTTTCTGTCTGTGTTTTCTCTCTGCACAACTAAATGCAACAGGAATATCTAATGAAACGATCACGTGTGGGCTCACTGCTGTTAAACGTTTTGCAAAGGTTCTGATGAGATTACAGATAAACGCATAATTTCGATGGAGTGGATCATTGGGTAGGAAACAGTGGCTAACTCATCCGGGAAGTCACTGTAGTGGGGTGTGACAAACGATGGCCAACTTCAATTGAAAGGCAGCACGCAGACAAAACTGCTTTATGGGTTTAGCATACGGTTTGGGGATCAAATTACCATTCATCCTGCTTCTGAAGGGGCCTGCGGGGATGCCTGCGGCCCCCTGTCACATCAAAGGGAGGAGTTTGTTCAAGGTATTGGTCTCCGAGGGGGTCAGGGTTTCAAAAAGGTCTTGTTACTATCCATTTAAGAAAAGGTTCATAAGTAAGTTCAACTGTATCATATATACTGCAATACAAGATTAAACAATGTATTTTTAATGTCGCATATAAAAATGTTCTTGGGTCAAGGTCTTGCAGAGATTTATTGCGTCTTTGACAGTTTCTGTATCACCTTCGACTAACCGCTGTCCAAATGGGTTTTTATCAACATCGTCTGTTTTACTTTGCATTAAGCTCACCTCAGGGTGTGTCCACTTCTGTCAAAGAGCAAGTGTGTGTGTGGTGTGTGTGTGTGTGTGTGTGTGTGTGTGTGTGTGTGTGTGTGTGTGTGTGTGTGTGTGTGTGTGGGTTTAAAGATGAAATAATCAAACGGCTGCAGCTGTCAGAGGTAATCAGGCCAGAGGACATCACTTTAGTTGACTGACCTGCTGCTCCAAAAAAAGCTGAGATTATCCTTCTTCTGAAAGAATTTCTCTTTGCATCTTCATGGTCTCTGTCAGAGAGCAGGCTTTAGGAGCAATTCATCGTTCTCTTGTCAAAGCTAATCAGTGACTAGTGTGAAACTGAGTAATGAGATGAGACAGGTAAGTAAGATGATTTTCTGTACAAGAATAGTTGAATGTCAAAACAAAACCACAGATTCTGCTGATCATCATGGCCTGTGATCTACTTCATTGATTACAAGGAAATTAGATTAAAGTGGTTACTTTATTTAATAATGTATGAGGTACAATTTGCTTTTATGCATACTGGCCATTGAAAAGGCCATGTTAGAGTTTTACCACCAGAGGGAGCCAACACACAACACATAGAGATGTCTGACTGCCTTGATCACAGAGAGTTTATCATGATCATGATTAAGGTAAAAGTGATGGCAGAGATCATAACTAGGTGTGGCATTAATCACAGCTCAACTTAAAAGATCAATCATTATAATCATGTCTCTTTATGATTAAAAGATCCGCGAAAAGCAATAATGCATTTGAAAGACAAAAAACACTCTAGATGAGGTGTATAGTAGCAGTGTTGTAAGTGTACTCACCAATTATTTTGATGCATATTGTGTTTTATTATTTATTATTAATCATTTAAAATATATATTTTGTGTCTGTGAAAGTGAAAATTGATTTATTTTATTGTAGGGTCTGATTATTATATTTTTGACACTTTAAAATACTAGTATCCTACTAAAATGCTGTACAAATCAGATGTATTTTTCCAAGTAAAAAAAGAAAATGGCAAGATAAAATGTAAAAAATAAATAATTCAACTTTTCTTTTTTTCTTTCAATATCACGATAAATATCGTACCGTGGACTTGTTATCGCGATATTATCGTATCGTGAGTTTTTGGTATCATTACATCCCTACAAAACACATTTCTACAGTAACCATTTAAAGATTTAGAGGCCTTATTTTCTAATGCACAATAGCTATAGCTAGACAATGAAAACCCCAGGCTCCTCAAAAAATGCACCATAATGTAGACTTAAGACAGAAAAAGTATTAATATACAAATATTAAATTATCTGCTACTCTTGACTTATACAAATAGTGTGCTTTGATATGGAGGGTTGTATATCAATTGCTGCCTTTAAATGATTAACTTTGCACACTTGTTTTGTTTTGTGTATTATTGTGGTACTCTAGTGATATATGTATTTTCGTCTGTGAACTTGCATATCATTTGCTGTTAATTTTAACTTTCTATTTGTATTATATTTGTATCTTATTCTATCCTATATGTTTAACTCATGTGTAATGTTTGACAATACTGCTGCTGTGACAAAAATAATTTTACCATTTTGGGATGGATAATTATCTATCTATCTTTGAACAAGCTCATGGTGCAGTACCATATTTGAACCACTGAGGGTCACTGTGTACCTTTTATTCACTCCCAAGGCGTTGCCTGTCTGTCCTGACTGAGTTCTGAGTACAACAGACTGCAGACATTATGCGCTCAAAGTTATTAATGGCATTGTTCTGATGTAAGGACAGTTATATTTTAACCCTCAATTAACGTAATGTAGATACTGAGTAATGATGCATGCACGACCAATAATCTATTCCACCATATCTAACCAGTAATTATCCTATCGTGTGCACACACATTAGTGGTGACAGCCTGATTGTGTCATGGCTGCAGTGATTTATAACTTTGTGGATACCCTTACTTTTCCACTGAAACTGAATACCTATGTTAATTTAGTGTAATATGCCATGTCTTGCAGTTGTAATTTACTACTTGACATGATTACAGCTTTTGTTAAAGAGTTTAAAACGGCTCAGCTGAGCTCAAAACGTTTTTGTATCTGTGACCTTGCCTTGGCTCTTTAATGTTGTTTACTTTGCTCACGTGCGTAAAACCAAAGCAGCTCTCAGTGCACACGGCTGAGTGAAGACGCTGTATGACCCGAGGAGCTCACAATGTTATTGTGGTGAGAGAGAAAAAAGGGAGTGTTGAGATACGAGGGTGCGTGTACTATATCGATACACTTTAAGGGGTTAAACATCGGACAGAGAATTTAACCAGCAAGGTTACATTTTCATAAACATTTGTTTCTCATTATTATATTGGAGAAAACAAATACTGAATTAGATTTGTAAAATGGTTCAACAACCATTTGGTGCTTTCGTGTAACATGAAACGATCGATGTTAGTCCATTATCGAACACAGCAGCCATTGTGAGGAAGAAGGAAACACAATTAAGTCCGATAATAGACGCACAACCAGCTGCTTGGTTATGCACCCAAATCTGATCAGAAAACGCAGCTCTATCAGCCTGACACTGGGAAAGTCTGCAGAGTGTTATCGAAAGGGTTGACGCTCCGTGAGACCAAAACGCTGCGCTCCGCAAGACGCACAGCCAAATGGGCACCAGTGGCCGATGGGAAATCACGGTGGGGGTTGTGCGTGTTTTTGGAGAGGGTTGGACTTATTAAGGCAACCAATGAGAACGTCTCCTGAGGTGGCTGCTCTGACAGAGGAGTTGTTCTGAGGTTATATACCCAACATCTTACTGAGAAGGTACATTTAAACTGAACTACGTGGTGGAGAGAGACGAACGAGAGAGGAGAAAGAGACACATTTTCGGCACGACAACAACAACACCACCTGATACTGTCTCATCAGGGATCCAACAGCCAAATAGGGCCTCTTATTTTGTGTTTTGGGGCTTTTTTGGAACGATTTTAGAGATGTCTAACGTCCAGTTATCGACAAGCGCGCTGGAGAGGCTGGTGGCCAGGAGGACTTTCCCCCTCTACAGGCGCACAACCGTGTGCCGCAACCTCTTCGGACCAGTGGATCACGAAGAACTAAAAACGGAGATGAAAAGCAAGCTGCGGGAGATTTCTGAACGGGACCAGCAGAGATGGAACTTTAATTTCGAGGCCAACGCCCCGCTGGAAGGGGATTATGAGTGGGAAGAGGTGTCCGTGGAAAAGACCCCGGTGTTTTTTCAGGACTCTGTGCAGAACGACAGGACCAGGGTGCCCGAGACACCCGTGAAGAAGAGGCCCTCTTTGGACTCTGTTCTCCCGGAGAGCCCTGATAATATGGATGTACTGGAGCGCCTGGCTGTTCCTGAGAGCAGCACTCCGTGTCCGGTGGAGGTCAACCAGGAGAACCGCACAGACAAGCTCAACTCAGGGAGGCCGGCGCACAGACAGTGTGTCGGACGGAAGAGCACGACCACCACTGACAACAACACACACATCACAGGTAAATATACAAATAAATACATCTCTTTTATAATATGTTTATGCTTTTCGTTTTCATGGCTAAACCCCGTACTTTCCCCTGCCTGTCTGCTCCGTGCGTAATTTCAGCTCTAGTGGATTCATGTGTATTTATATATTTTTTTTTCGTTTCCTCAGATTTTTTCTTGAAACGAAAAAGGTCTGCTGATAAAAAGACAAGTGAAATGAGCGCTTGCCACCACTCCAAGTCTCCTATCTCTGTGGAACAAACCCCCCGAAAGAGAATCCGTTGAAGGTAAGAAGATCTCTCATGTTTTTCTAAACTGTTCAAATCAACAAATCTTGTTTTATATGTCACTTCTGTTTTGTTACACCTCGGGTTATCAAACTGTTTATTATCAAGAGTCGTGTTGAACCGGATAGCTGCCTTTAAATCAATTATATCTGTTTTTTTCCTGCATTGATTAAAAATGATTACGTGAGCCAGAAAAAGCCCAGGCAGTCTTATCTGGGAGGGGGGTGGGGAGAGTTGCGGTGGTGAAATCGCAGTAGTAGTGATAGTAGTAGCTGTAGTAACACCAGAGGTTGGGGGAGGGGGATGTGCGTCACGATATGGCGGGAAAAGTCTCGGCTAAAGGGTGACGCCTGCTTACTTCCCCTGTTTCCTCAAAAAGCTGACTGGCGTCTTTACTCGGAATGACTGCTGCGAAATACTCAGAAAACTTACCGTGTTTTTGTTTCCTTTCCTCAGGCGTTTTGCACTACTTGCCTGCACATTTTTGAGGATCAAGATGGGAATGTTTTTTCCCGCTACTTAAACGCTGGAGAGGAGAAAACAGCGGACGGTTTGCGGGAGAAAGGAGCCCCATATCCGACCGGCTGCTCCGGCTCGGTGCGCCCGGCGGAGCGACACCAAACCCGGGCATAGACTCTCAGGACTGAACGGTTTGGAGAGGGAGAGGAAAAAGAGGACATTTCGCTGAATGACTTCTATCCAGTACAAATGTAGCATTCATGTTGCTTTTGCATACAGCCACTCGACAGTGTTAAATGTTTTAACATCTGTGCAATCCTAAATTACTTTAAAAGAATTGTCTACACTGGCCAAAAGTGTACAGCTTTATAGAGACAACAGCCTATAAATGTTTATTTTCTGTTCTTGTTTTTCTGTTAATGTTTATTATTAAGACTATTCTAATTTATTTCTTTGTGTTTCTGAGCCGTTTTTTGTGTTTTCGTACAAGTGCCCTAATTATGTCTTGTAAAAGATGAGAATAAAATATTTTTCACTTCAACTTTAAACACATTTGTTGGTGCATTTTTGTCCATTTTCTTTAGTTCGGCGTTTTTTTCTTCAACTGAGAAAAAGAGACATTTATATTGTCTGGTTTCTGCCTCGTGATCTAAATTTAGAAACAGCTTTATTGTGCATTTATTGAATGCTAGTCTTATTTCCATTAAGAGTTATAATAATAGACCTGCCTTTTTAAAGATGATTCATTCTATTTAACTGCAAAAAAGCCCAATACACACCACCGAGAATCCAGGCAGTGTGATGGCACACGTCCATGTCTCTGCTCCTCCCCCGGGTTGCAGGTATATTTCTGTTCTCGGAGCTCCGCCTGTATCTGTCTGCATTGGGCTGTAGTACACCTTGCGGGGGGAAAACGCATTGAGACGTGCAGCTCTGGGCCGCATGGCAGCTGCGGGATATAGGCTGGGATTTAAAGGCCCTTTCGCCTTCTCTAAAGAAGCAGCAGCTGCCTTTGGATCCCCGCTTTGTCCGCCACGAAGACACCCCCACATCCACCCGCACTCCACTCTAAAGACCCACTCATACACACTGTTTACTCCGCCGTGGATACACCGGGCGTGGAGGCCACCTGCTAGAGCTGGAAAAAGAAAACTACTAGTCTTTGTAATTGTCCTATTGAAACAAACCATTCACCAGGTCATACTTGCAAGTTTACCCTTAATTGAAAGAAGCCAAATGCAGCTGTGTGGATGCGGAAGCGCACTGGGCCTGCAGTGCCTGATAAAATAAAGGCACATTTCATAATTTCCCTCAAGTTCTCCCTTCGTTTGAATAGCTTTGACTATCTGACACTAATGTTTTGATGAAAATTGAGACTTTTGATGGCCAGAGTGACTTTGTCAGCTTCCATGCAGCCATAAGCTCTGACGGGCTTGTTCTGATTCCCAACACAAAGCCCTCTCTGGCTCCATTCTTTCCTTTTTGTTGCCATATGGCAAATCCATGTAGACATAGCCAAGACCCATTCAGTCAGCCGCAGAATGTCCTGCATCAGAGAACAAAAGACACTTTGTCTGGCTGCTCTATTGATACGAATGGACGAAAAAAATATTATAATTAATCTATGGCTATATCCAGCTAATTAACGCCCATATGCCCACGGGGAGCTGCGTGGCCATTCAGTGTAGTTTTAAAATCTCAATAGTTTACATGTTAAAGACAACAGCTGTTCATGTGTTACTTTAATGAAGTCCCTTCTATGTTGGATACTGGACACATTCAAGGGCTCAAGTCCCCACTCAGAGTTAAAGGGGTCATCTTTCTTTATGTGTCTCTACAGCTGTGCAACTATATCAAATGTGTCCCAATAAATAGAAGTTTATGTCGCATTCGGTTTCTAAAAACGGTATTGAATTCTGGCAAATACAAGAGGGGTCATAGGTTAAGGCCTGAAATTATTTGAGTGATCTTCCCTTTAAACAGGAATTAAACAAATCTAGTTGTATTTTAACCAGTAAATTACTTTTCATCAGACTGTCCATGCATTATAAGTGAGATGGCCACAGAATATGAGCTTCTATGCCAAGGCCTTGACTTTTGTGACCAGATGGATTTAAACAGTTTAAATGCAGCTCCTTAGAGTATGACAAATGATATCTTAATTCAGTCCTGCTGTATATATGATGCTCATAAAGGAAAGAGATGACAGCTAACATACAGAGCTCATTAGCAAACCCACTGCTAGAGAATATAATGAAACAACCAGCTGCTGCAGGAGAGGGAATCTGCTTCATGAGCTCTTCAGTCTCTCATCTGACCTTTAGCTCACAAACACTGTTAAATTTGTGTCTGTCATTATTAAAATCCTCAAATGTTATTAGCTTCAATCAATTAATTAAATCATACCAAAATACTGTGTTATATATTTTCTTATGAGTTATGTATTGACAAAGTACAAATTAAGTACATTCTGCGATCACCTTGCAAATAAGAGATGAATGTGAGGAATCAATAATAGGCTTTAACAAAAGCAACGTTTGTTTTTCATTAAAAGCAACTGGACTTCCTTTATTTTATTAGATCGAAATTAAATGTACTTAACAAGATTTATAAAACATTCAATTTTCAAAATAAAATAAAAAAACAGACCTCTTTTATTGTATCATTTATTTGAAACCAATAATAAAAAATGTGATTGCCAAAAAGAAACGAATACATCAATATCCATTGTATAGCCTATTTACAATATACATAGTTACATACTCATGTATAAAGGTGAATTCGAAATAAATACGAGTCTATTCGATCGTTATTAATAAATAAAGACGTTATGAGTGACGTAAATAAACCAATATGGTCGATCTTTAAGATTAATCAAATTCAAACACTGCAATACGTCTCATGTCTGTGCCTCTGCTGAGTCTGTTTAATCTAACTTTATTAGAGTAATTAATAACATTGAATACCAACAAAAAAAAAATCGTAATTTCTCAGTGAAATACGTCACTGGTTCTTCCAAAAAATATTTCTCCTTTATGAGTCTGACGTAGCAAAATATTGCGATGCAGCCCCTTTGAAATACACGGTGGCTCTAAGGTTTCAGGCAAATGTAACAGCTGAAAACAGAATATCAGAGAAAATAAAACTCTTGAATCGCATTTTCCTCTCAAAACACACACTTAATGGGACAGTCTGCAAAGGCTGCAATTAAATATAGAAAAGAGGAAAATCAGCCAAGGGGAATTAGCATTTTCCATGACCATCTGGCATCGGCGCAGGCGACAGGGAACAAAGGCGAGCTGGATGGAGAGGAGAGCGAGTGTGCCATCGCATTGACCTGCAAATGAGGCTTTGTCACCGAGTTAAAGCTCCCTGACCCTCTTTACCCCCCTCACCAAAAAAAACCTTTTTTTTTTTTACCTTTAGCGCAACGAATGAAGATCTGAGTGTGTTTAGGAGCTGCAGATCAAAACAATGACTGAAAGGTGAAAACAACCAAGTCCTGCAGGTCTGCTTTTTTAATTGAATCTGTTCAATTATATTTTGATGTAAATCAAACTGTTTCCAATGTTTATTTCCTATATTCTGTCAATTAAGGTGAGTTATTAACGTGAAACGAGGCAGAATTAAGGTAAGTATTTCCTCTTGCCATTAGGTTGTTCAAAGAACAGAAAGAAACTTAAAAAATATGCTTATCTTTTGTTGCAGGCTCAGCTTTGACACCCATACACACGGGCCTGTTGAGCTACTTTACGCCCCAACAGGCCTCCTTTATAATCGTAGGTGCTATTGTTGCACACGGCTTGCATTTATTTCACAATTAATATACAGTTAAAGAGTAAAAATCCGATTTATTAAGACTTTTAATTAAAACGTTATTCCTGTTTTTGTATCCTTTTCTAACCAGACTTGCAATGACATAAAGGTGCGTGTGCAGTGGGTGTTTTGGGGTGGGTACAGGGGGGTGGGGACTGGGGGTGTGTGTTTGTGGGATTGTTGAACACCTGTGACCCCCCCCCCCTCACTCCACTAGTGAAGTGGGCAGGCAGACAGAAGCCCACGTGTTTGCATAAAGGTGATTGTATCCGGAGGAAGGATCTGCTGTGTGTGTATGTGTGTGTGTGTGTGTGTGTGTGTGTGTGTGTTTGTGTGTGTTTATGTGTGTGTGTGTGTTTGTGTGTGTGTGTTTTTCGGAAACGAATTGACGTTGTGTCTCCAACGAGCCTCAAGAAAAAGTCCTTGCTGAAATATTGCATGAGATTAACCATAATATGGTCACACATAAACTAGTACAAAGTACAACAGAGCTTCTTAAAAGTATATATTGAGTAAAAGGTATCAATTGACTCCCTCAAATATTTAATCATACATCAGGAATAAAACAATTAGAAATAAACATTATTTTAGTGGCACAAACTTTAAAGTGTATATTATAGGACTTTAATCTTTTCAAAAATTCGGCTAGAATGAGGCAGATCTTCGGTGTAACCTCAGTATTAACAGTTTGTGTATTTTCCCATTGAAATATACACCACATGTGTCGTATATCATGGTGTAACCGGAGCTATTGTGACTTAAAAAAACATAAAGGACAAAAAAACAGTATTCCAAAAGGCCCTTTAACCAATATACGCATTTTGTAGGTCAATGTATTTTTGTTTTGGGTTCTTCTATACGCATGGCCCGGTGTTTTTCTTTTTCTTCTCTCCTGGGCCTTTTTCTCTTTACATCCACTCAGTATTCATGCTTGTGGCCAACAAAGAGCACGGCTCAATCCGCGCAGGAGGCGGTGTGACAGGGAACTCGTGGCAGCTTTTCAAATATCTTCTTTCGGTCTCCTCCTTTTCTTTGCATAGCGACTTTGGTCTCGGTTGGACGGGGTGAGGAGGGGGTTAATCAGCCTCCCACCTCAATCTCTAATTCACTTTGCTCTCCCCACGCATCAAGGGGATCGGATTTAACACTGGCCAGAAGAAAAGCAGACCCTTTACAATGTTTCACAACGCATTGGAGCGAGCAGCTTAATGTCTGGGCTGCGTCTGCGCACATACAGCCTGCTGTATAGGGAGCTTGTTGCGGTGAAAACGTATTAGTAAAAGTGTGTTTTACTACCTTTTAAAACGTGCTTTGAACAGTTTCTGCAATTATAAATGTGCATCATTGAATAAATGTTATGATACTTCATTATACACATGTTTTATCACACTTGTAGCTACATTAAATGCATGTTTTTATAACATTAAGGCCAAACCTTTCCTTTTATTTCAGAAAGAGTAAAGGAAGGTACTATCTGTAGGATTTGCATGTGGAATAATTCGCTTTACTGACCTGCAGGATCCGAGAGATTTGCAGGCAATCGATGCATGTACACTGCAAAAAAAAAGGAAAAAAAAAAAAGTGAATCTCAATTTTACCGTATAAGGTTTTGATAAAACAGGTGTCTGTTGCATACTGTCAATTAGATTTGTGTTTTAGATTATTTTCTGTCAAAAATATATTAATACAGGAGGAATCAGAAACTTTTCCACCTCAAATACATTAATCGAGGCCCTAAATTCCCACATTAGTGCAACACTTGACTAATTCACTTAAGGTGGGCATTTTCTTCAGTGTAAAGGCCATCAATTAAACGTTGTCTCTCCTCTCTATAGGACCGCCAGTTTTCCCGCCTGAAAAGGTGAAGAGGTCATGCTATTGATTTGCATGACACCACTAAATTCCATGATGCTAATTCCAGCACAGAAACATTAAGAAGTGCTCGCATCCCTGACTTTTACAATTTACACTGATGAAACATGGCTTGAATTTAATGTCTGAGAAAAAAAATGTCTTCATTTCAATGTTTCTGTGGAGTCATATTGTAACTATAAGTGTCCAATTATTTGAAATAGCAATGTATTCAATCCCTATCTGTACTATGGCAAGATTGAAGCACTACATGAGGATGATTTTGTTAAATAAACTATACAAGACTTTTCATGTCAACATGTCGCACAGGACACTTTTTGTTAAAGTGAACATACATGTCTTTTAACCAACTCTTCAACACTAAACAAACACTATCAGTTGAAGGACCTGCTCATTTATGTTAGCAAGTGTCGGAGCTGCCAGGGTGTCCTTGAGAAAGACACTGATTTGTGTTTGATTGATCCTGTATGACCCCGAGCTGCAGTCACACAAGCACTGCTTTCTGTAGCACCATCAATAGATTACCATTAACATATGGTGTGTGTGTCTCCGTGTGTGTGCATGCTTGCTTTTGCATTCCCACAGAGGACACACATCAGTGATGTTATGCGATTATTGATTGCCTTTAAGACCCAGATGTCAGGGGACTTTCAAAATCAACATAAAGGGACCATGCAGCCACTACAACTTCACCATTTAAATATCAATGCATGAGAGGAAAGAGAAAGTGAAGGCAATTTTAGAATATAGCCTCTACATTTGAGTGTGTAAAAAAGTTTTCTGATAGCTCCTTATAGCTGTTTTCAAGCATCATCAATGGAAGCACTCTGCATTTCCCAATCCCTTAATAGATCTTTAACTCTCAGTTTCTGTATTGTAAGTGAGTTCACAAAGAAAGGGATTCTGTAGGCATGAGAGAAACAGTATTAATACCACCATTTAAAGGCTGATTTTGATGTGGCAAGTGGCGGATTAAATCCTTTACTGCAGCATGTCCGTGGTGGGTTTGTCGTGTGTCAGCGTACAGAGGAAACCGTGTTGAGACAAGTTGTCAAAGCAGCGGCTCACGCTCAGTCAAACAACAACCTACTGTGGCCCTTTGAGTCTCACACACACTGTACCGATCAAAAACTGCATAGCTTCAGTCTGGAGTGATGGCTTTACAACCACAGAGCCATATGCAGCTCTGCAGGAAGGGGCCTGCCTCATTGTGACAGTAATTGGACAGAGAGGAGAGAGGAGGAGACGCAGATAGCGCGATGACACTTGAGAAATGAGATCTAACTCCATCCCAGCGCCAGTCCTGACAGCCAGAGTCCTCCACCTCCATTCTTCTACTCTGTCCCTTTGTCTGGATCCTTTTCACTCCCCCTGAACCAAACCTGTTCCCCATCACATCCCTCCTTGCATGGGATGTGAATCCTATGTTGAGCGGCTGCTATCTCTGTTTTATCCGACCATCCATCCATCCCTGATGACTCTCGTCCTCGCTCCTCTCCTCCCTGTTCCTCTGTATTGGCAGTTTTCTTTTCCTTCAATCATCTTGGCTCATAAAACTTGGGGAGGAGGGCTAGCAGGCTGTGTTTTCAGGGCTGGCTTCACTGCTATGGGGGCACTGACTCGGACTAATGCTATTCACGCCTCACTTTTGCTTGCCAGGTCCCATGAAAAGGGATGGCCACGGCAGCCTTTATGAGACACACAACAAAGGGCCATCATTCATCAGGCTGCAGAGCACCGGGGAAAAGGAAAGTGAGGGTTCATACCGTTAACTAGCATTTTCTATCATCTCTAGGAAATGGTTCCTTTATTTTTAAAAAGAGAACCTGCAAAGTTGATATGAGAGGATGAAATGACCTTCCTTTTTCATTTTTGTTTATAGAAAGGTTGATTTGTTCTTTATGGTAATATTTTAACATGGTCCTGAATCTGTGTGTGTGTGTGTGTGTGTGTGTGTGTGTGTGTGTGTGTGTGTGTGTGTGTCAGACAGACAGGCGTGCACGATGGCTGAGCTTCTGGTGGCGATATAGATTTATAGTCGTACTCCCAGGTCACCAAGCCACTATTAATCTTCACCTTTCCTCGGCTGTTCCTTCACATTGAGCCAACAGCTTTAGAGGCCCGTTGGCAGCTCACAACAATACCCAGAATGCCGCAGGGCCTTGTCGGGCTGTCCTAATTTGTGGCTATGGTCCCATGGTTGAATTCAGCCGCCGCTGGCTGCTTGACCTGTTGTATTCTGTTGGTGGATTAGCAACATCTTTTAGTCTCCATGCAGGGCCTCACCATTAGGCTGATACACAGTCTGCAATTACACAGCGGAAAGGACTGCCTAGACACCACCACACACACACACACACACACACACACACACACACACACACACACACACACACACACACACATTTATGGATAGATGGAAAGAGAAGCAGGTGATGTGGCGGTATGTTGCTATGAAGAAGATTTAAAAAAGAGTGAGGGAGTCTGAATGGATAGGGAAACTGTCTCAGTGTGTGTTTTGGGGTTTTGTACTTACTCAGTGGGTATTCAGCCGACATTGTGTACATGGAAATCGATGTATCGAGGGGCTGAAGAGCAGCTTATCTTCATAGGGCTGGCACTGTACCCCATCAGAGCGCCAGAGTGCCAACAGAGGACAGACAAAGATGAAAATGGGCGAATCTTTCCCATTTCAATCCATCGCAGGGTGTCATTCAGAGTGGCACTGAGCAATTTTCCTATAGTGTCTTTCATTTTAGAAAACAAGCTCCTTCTACGTTTGGCAAATGGCTGACATTGTAGTAATGAAATGAAGTTGTTTTAATATAATGGATCATATCAATTGGACAATTATCAGGGTAGAACGACCTAGTGAGTTGCAGTGTAGAGAGTCTATGATCCAACATATTTGCACAAACCGCCACCTGTAGCCAGAATATGATGGCTTTTGCTCCATCTGAAACGAACCATTCTTGCTTAAGTCCGTCTCTTGCAAGATACTTAATCTTTAAAACTTTAACATACTTTAAAAAGCTGGAATAATCTATGAAAAAAGTATATTAAAGGAGTCTTGATTTTACAGGCTGAGAGTTTTCATTTGAAAAAGGATTCCTTAGGTTTCCTTATTTATATGTTCTGCCAATATTGCTCCATCTATTTTCGCTATCTTGGAATAATTAGAAACATGACTATACTGCCAACCTTCTCTTAGACTAGATGAGTTCATTGTAAAGTGAAGTTGTTCAGAACTGTGTAGTTGTTTGCTCTTTTTTGGACTCTCTTTTGTTTATCAATCTACCTATCATGTCAGGTTGTCACTGTTTCTTAAAGGCCTGACAGCAGTGGAAGTTGTAGTATTAGTAGCAGTAGTTGTACACTTGTCTATTTTTTTCACTAAAACGGCAACAATAACATTTATTGAAAGAAGTTTTAAGCAACATGGCACAAACTAAATAAAATGCAGGGTTACAGAGCTGTGTGCACAGATGCATTTGCAACAAAAGACCTAAACACAGATAACAACAGGCAGATATGCAGCAGGTCAAGCGCAGATCGGAATTGGCAGAGCAGTGCAGCGTCTTACAATGCACACAAAGCCTTGAACGATGGGAATAGGGAAATTGGCAAACCTAACATGGTCCCCTGCCATCATCCCTCGCTCCCTCCCTCTGTGTCACAACAGATGCTATGTTCCGTAAAGACACTGTCAGCTGCGCAAGAATGGGACGAAATTAGTTGACAATGACGATGGGGACTGAAAGACAAATAAAAAAAAGTCAGCATCTGAGTTAACAATGACGACACAGCAGCACGGCGGAGGGCAGTGTACGTACAGACCTCTCTCCAGGAATAGGACCTTCGCTCTGAAAGCACACCACTACCACTACCCCTCCCTACTACTATTACTATAGTACACACACACACACACCACACACACACACACACACACACACACACACACACACACACACACACACACACACACACACACACACTCTTGTCAGCTGCAGGCCAGGCGCTGTCTGGGCCCAGATGGTGGTGAACTGCATAACTCACTTATCTGTCTCTGGCCTCTAAAGGAATGCTTAAAGGCCTCTCCAATTCCCAGTGGATGTCACCAAAAAAGAGGGAGAGGGTGAGGCAGGCCATCTGCTCCCAGACACCGGCTACCCCCTTTCCTGTCCGTCCCCAAAATTCATCCCCCTTTTTTACCTTTAACCCCCAAAAAACCTTCTTGTGATCCCTGATCCGTTCCTAGAGAGTCACTGGGGTGGAAGAAGGGGCATCAACATCATTTGATTTGCCTAGGGCAATACATACACCAGGATAATGTTGTCAATTACTTTGTTTCAAATAAACAGGACGTCTACTTACTTTTAATCAACTGATTGACTTTCATCTAATAATAATCTGTATAATAATATGTGTTTTAATACAAATGTATTAAAAACACATATTTTATTAACAATGCTAGTGGAGATCAGTGGTTCCCTGTTCCCCTCAAAAATTACAAAACTTGTAATTAT
This sequence comes from Dissostichus eleginoides, assembly GCA_031216635.1. Lineage (NCBI taxonomy): Eukaryota > Metazoa > Chordata > Actinopteri > Perciformes > Nototheniidae > Dissostichus > Dissostichus eleginoides. The sequence goes on along the minus strand of CM062273.1, from coordinate 11,933,997 downwards.
TATTTTTCATGCTTTCATTTAAGGGTGTTTAGAGGTGATTCAAGTAATTCACGAAAAAAAGTTGGGAAAAAAAGACGAGGGTGATGATTATGAAGATTTTCTTTATCCATTTCATCCTTTTGTGACAGTGTTGATTACTCTTAAGACCCCCTAAAGCAGGGGTGTCAAACTCAATTTAATCGCGGGCCACATCAGCATTATGGCTGCACTCAAAGGGCCGGATGTAACTTTAAGACTATAAAAATACATATATAAATATATATATAAAATAATGTATTATATTACATTATTGCCTCTGCATTGGATTATTATTGGATAGGGTAATAACTTCATAATTAACTACGTCTGAAAGCAGAAGTCTGGGGCAAATAATTGCAAGTCTCTTCAGTGAGAATGTCCCAATATGATTTAAAAAGAAAAGCCAAATTCTGGAAAAAAGTCAAAATCAAAAAACAGAAGTGACATTTAAAAAAAATTATTCTGAGAAAAGGGCACATTCTAAGAAAAAAGGCATATTTAGAAGAACAAAAGATAAGAAAGGCTCACATCAGTGACTTACTTCAAGGCTATACAAAGTGACAGTAATAACAAATGCTAGAATCCTAAACCAAGTTGTGAGAGATGTATTTTCCCGTCTTTTGGGAATTTTTAGTTTAGGAATTTTGTTATTCCTGACTAATCAGTGTCATTACTGGAGAGGCTCGAAACAAACGGCATCAAAATGCACATCAAATTTTTGAAACAGCTACATCTGTGGTGCAGCCTTTGGTTTTATTTTAAGCCTTGCTCTGCATGATTCGTTATTTTGCGTGTTTTGCATACATGTGTTGTATGAAAAAATAACTGAATAACACACATTCCTTTTTTACACAAATATGGACAAGCCCCCCTTTCCTTACCCTCCAGCAAGACAGTGCTACAAAGAGAGACTGCATAGTTTGTGCAGGCTACAGTACACCCAGGGGTCACTGGGTTCAGTCTATACAAGCGTCTGCGCAGGAGCCTTCACATCGCTTCACATCGCTCCGGATGATTTGCTGACTGGGGCGTTCCAGAAAGCCTGCATGTACGCCTGCTTTTCCATTCAAACACACTGGAAATAAAAGTTTTTAGTGGCCATATCATTTAAATGTGGTGCCAATGAATGCCATTTGCGTCACAGGATTTGCAAATTTGCATCAACTTGTTTTAACATTTTAAGATTTTACAATATCCTGGCATGGTGGTGGTTGCGTTGTTTATTGCTACAAGTTTAAAGCTCTGCTGTCGGAAACACAAGAAAGGAACAAAGACGTAAGAACTCCAAATAAAGAGGAAAAGAGACATTTGAAAAATGTAAAAGGGTGATGAAAGCTACAGAATGTTTTGCCTTCATCACAGTGCCAAATCTTCACTTTCACTCTGAAAGCCTCAAATTAAACAGCACACCCTCCTCCACTTCATATTGCTGCACTGTTTAAAGAGGCAAAATCTGGTGAGTCCTCCACCACCCACTGAGTCAAGTGTAGTTCAGGTGTGTGTGTGTTCACCACATGTGCTTGTGTGCATGCTGGTGTGTGGTCCGTCCAGTTTGTGTAAGCATAATCAGATGGGTTTTTCGGTCTTGTACGTGCCTGCATTTGCACAAGAAGAAAACAATGAATGTGTGTGTGTGTGTGTGTGTGTGTGTGTGAATTGAGAGAAAGTCAGAGGGAGCAAAAGAGAGGAGATAAGGCAACAGGAATACACTTGCAGCAGTGTAGTGGAAACCATAAATGAGTACTTACAGCGGGTCAAAACATTTTGGCTATGAGACAGAGCATGACAGATCTGATGAAAGGTAAGACAGTATTATTATCAGTTTCAGAAATGTACCAAAATTATGCACACTGCAAGCTGATTTTTTTATATCCATCTTAAAGGTGGGGTAGGTAATTTTGGAGAAACCAGCTCGAGTGCGCTAGAATTTGAAAATACACAGCCGGAAAAAATCTGCCACTTCCTTACAGAGCCCCTCCTCCAACACACACGAACGCGCACATGACCAATGAGGGCACGAGATAAGTTTGTGCACAGATGGAAGGCTGACAGGCAGGTAGGCCATCCAGTTATTTTAGCCGGGCCGGCTAAAATGATTGGTCGTGCTTTTTACAGTACTACGGCTTCCACAGATGACATTTTTTTATGGATTTTTTGTCAAAGCACTTAAGATATTCATTGCTATCGGGATGTTAAGAGCATTCCATGGAATATAACTAAAGTGTATCTCGAGCCGGTTTCTCAAACTTACCTACCCCACCTTTAAGCAGCAATTTTTACAACCCCCTCCCTTTTTTCTTGGTCTACTCACATTCTCAAATGTTGTCTCGTATACAAAAATATGAGTATTACGACGTTATGGACAAGGATACATTTTACAGTGTTATGGCGGATTTAGATATTCGACCGTATTTAGTCGAATCAGGCTTCACACTTTGTGTAACAAAGTGTAACCTTTAGGGACCCAGAGCATCAGAAGCGTGCTCAATGCATACTGGTTATGGAAGGCACTGAATACATGGCTCTGGGAACTTGAGGATAGAAAAGTGTTTTAGGAGCAAGACCACATTTTTCAACTCTGAGATCTAGTTCTGAGATCATGTAAATCAACTGGATACATACCAAATACTGCTTCCAAATGCTGTTATAATGCTGGAAAAATCTTTATATCAAACAATTTGCTCTTCAGACACATCTCTGGGAGTAAATAAAGCTATAACCCCAAGAACCAAAATGCACCAGTAAGTGTGTTTTCTTTAACTTGTATTGAGAACTTCTTGTACTGCTCATCTACAACAGTAGGATAAATATTCAAAACCCTTGTGTAACCAATTGTAAAGCAAGCTGAATCTCGTATAGCCTCTCTTTTCTAACAGTAGGTTAACCAAAGTTCCCTGCACTTGAACAGCCCCACTCGTACAACAGATAAACGCTGAGTAAAGTCTCGGGTCATGACACAAGTCTTGTACAGGTCAGGACAAGCAGCTCCATCATGAGGCCTCACAGCACCACCAGCTCTGAGCAGCTTTCCGTCAGCCTCCTACAAAACGTGTGTAACAAATGGCACCAGCTAAATGGAGAGGCAATAGGGTGAGGGGCCCTCTGTGAAGTGTGTGAGTGTGTGTCTGAGCGTGCGTGTGCAGGAGCGCGTGTGTGTTGATAAAGAGTATCCAAGCAGACAGGCCGTGGTGTGTGTGGATTTTGCAGAGTGAATGGTGATTGTGTATTTTGAAAAGAGAGGGGGTGTCTCCCTGTGTGAGAGTGAATGTCAGGGCCCTCTGTGAGAGGGGGCGTGTGTGTCTGCTTGTTTGTGTGTATCTGTGTGTGCATGTGTGTGTGTGTCACAACAGGCCAGAGTGGGTGAGAAAGAGCAGTCTGCCGGTTCAAGTATGCCCCCATGTGACGGATGAGAGAAGTAGAAGGCTGAGACGGGAGGATGGAAGACCTCTCGCTGCTTTAGGAACATCACATTTGAATCTTTTTGTGTTGATGTGAATAATGTTCAGCTTTTGTTGGCACTGTATTTTTTTCAGATACCTAAACAGAATGGTAACACATGTCATACAGAACAACAACAACTGTCTTTGCAAAGTAATGGACCACCTAGAACTGCCAGAACAAATTAATTGCATGTAGGAAAATCATGGAATACTAGAGATGGAGAACAGTTTTTTCAAAGTATATCTCCTTATTTATTATTTATGATGGTGAGAACACTATCTTGCATGAAAGCTCATATAGTGTAGATGTTTAGCTAGGTCGAGATTTGGGGACTGTGAAGGCCTCTGTGCGCAATATGGAAACATCTGGATCAGTTTTTTCCCCCATAATATATTAAGGGGTTTTGCGGCAGTAGCTCAATCTGTAGGGTCTTGGTTTGAGAACCAAAGGGTTGTTGGTTAAAGTTTAAGATTGGACCAAGTAGAGTGTACTTTGAGACGTACCAGTTTGCCTACTGGTTTTAAAGTGCCCTTAAACAAGGAGACACTTCACAGTCTGCTCCTAATACTAAGATGGGATAAATGCAGGGACTGACTTTTACTGTGTGCGCAGAGATGTGTACATGCACATGTGTGTGACGGTTAAACCGGTCAAATGTGTGTGTTAATGCTCCTTCTAGTTGGAGTTTGCCATTAAAAGCTGAAGAAGCTGAAGCGGTCAAATCTTGTGATTGCCTTTTTCAAAGTGCACAGATAACCCTACCCCGTCAAAATACACGCAAATAAAGAAAAAGTGGGTATCAAGTGTGTACTACACAGAAGTGTACCAACCGATTTATCTAAATTGTGAGACACCAATAGTTTGGGTTGAAATAAATACTTCTTATTGGGTTAAAATGACTGCTTTACTGAGGTTGGGCGGTTTGGGCACATTAATAATAGGCGACCTCCAATGTTAAAGTCTCAATGTTTTGTTGACCAATGTTGTCTCCCATTAAAGCCTTCAAGGAGAGGCTGTCCAAATGTTTGCACCCTCTCTATGGCAGCAGCCTTTTCACCCCATCTTTGAGTGTTTCTGTTCAGATGTGGTTGGACAAAACGTTGTAGTCAAAGGAAACTGAAAGACGTGTGACACTGAAAGAGGTCCTTCTTCTGCAACTCCACTCGGCTTTAGAAATCTTTGAAGCAAGTTACAGCTCATTGTTTAGCTGTGTGTCCTGCAACTTCACTGTTTTGTTTGTGGCAGTGGGCAGCTGCCACAAACAAAAACAACTCTAAAAACGTACTGTAATTTACTTTCTTAGAACCAACAGCTGAAGATAAAAAATTGAGGATGAGCAGTGGAGATGAACCGCATGATGCACTGCAGTTATAAACCAGCAATGTTAAAACTATCACTGGTGTACTTGCTTCTGGAAACGTGTGGTGGAGATGAATGTGTTTTCACTGTGGATCAAGAGCTTTGACTCCTTGGTAGCTGAGTGGCTTGTTGACCGTCTCAGGAACACATCCAATCCCTGCTTCTACTGCATCCAAGAGGATTTGCAGCCCCTTTGATTAAAGTACCCCAACAAAGAAGGACAGCGTTAAGATTTAAAGCCCCGAGCGTGACACTGTGTGAGCCTCAAGAGACACTTGCAACACAAACAGGAGGGGAGGCAAGCAAAGTAAGCAAACAAAGCCTCTGAGACTGAGATATTGTGTGTTTATCTTTTGTTATGAAAACACAAATCAGTCTTTTTGTTTTGCTCTTCTTTATCAGATGGCCGTAATGAGCCGCCATCTGAGTGGTTCAATCATAAGGCCTTAGGATCAGAGGGCGTGTACAGAAACTTCAAAACCAACAACAACAAAACAAACACACCCCGAGAGCCTCTTTTATCTGCATCCTTCCCGTCCGCTCATCACGTTGGGATTGTGATTCAGTTTCAGGACGAAGAGAACATCGTTATCAGGCCATTATTCTTTAAATGATTCCTAAACCTTTTATCTCTTTATCTAACAAACCCTACGTCGTGGAAGCAAATCTCCTTGGACGGAGAAAAAGAATGTCTATTAAAGTCTTTCATCTGCCCACAACGTCACATCTGGGCTGGGATCTGACATCAGTGCAGAGGCCTCTGTCAGATGTGGGGCCCCAATTAGCTATAGCGTGGCGGGTTCACCGCCTCCCACCCATCCCCATTCGGAGCGGGGACGGACAGGAAAAAAACTGAACTAATAGCGCTTGGCTGCTCTTTATGAAGTTGGAAGTCATGTTGCTTGGATCCACGCCCACCTCTTCAACTCTGAAGTCTCACTGAGGCGACAACTACACACTATAAACACCACCCGGGCTGGATTTGTGGTCGCTGCGATCAAAGTCTCAAATGGGGATGATAGATCTGGTGCTGCCAGTGTGTATGTGTGTGTGTTAAATTGTGTGTGTGTGTGTGTGTGTGTGTGTGTGTGTGTCTGTGTGTGTGAGGGAGAACATGTAATGTATGTTGCTCCCGTTGTAATTCTTTATAATTGCAACCGCTGTACAGTTTGATGAGCGAACATGACGCTAATGTGCTACCTTCTGACGCACTCTGAATGTGTGTGTGTGTGTGTGTGTGTGTGTGTGTGTGTGTGTGTGTGTGTGGTGTGTGTGTGTGTGGCTGCTTCTTACAGTCTCTGGTTATGTATGTCCAGTTCAAGCAACATCCTGTTTAATAATAAAACATTTCACGACGGAAATGACATTAAATCATACAATTAAAAAAATTCAAGCCAACATGGAAATAAAATACACTAATTAAAAAAGAAAAGACGAGCTTTAAAGGATGTTTAAAAGGTATACATTGCAGGAAAACATAAAACAGGAATCAAACAAAGACAAAGAAGTTCTTGACCTGGGTGAAGCAAAAAGTTAAGTTATTTTTACTTTTGAAGATATGTTATGTCACTGAGTCACATGACCTTGTGCTGTATGCGTAACAAACAAAGACATGTTAACCCAAAACATGACCCTGTTTTCTAGATCTAACCAGGCTGTTTAAAAAAACCGTAAACCCTTACAATCCAATGCATTGGGTGTGAACGTTTATTTGAAAATAGTTTATGGAAAGTTATAAGTTTGAACAGACAAAAAACAATGTATTAATTTAAATTATTTGAGCAAAGTGAGTAGTAATTTAGTCCGTCTTTGCATCCATCTGAAAGAAGGATCAGTACAATACTCTGCTGCTCATCACTGAGCAGCTGCACTGGAGCGTTTTACGATAAAGTGGATCACTTATCATATCAATGGTACAAGTGGTGGCAGAGCAGTGCTGATTGTAGGTTGTTGTGGTGCCTCAAACGGCTGCTATAGTGTCTGTCTGGTCAGCTGGCAGTGCACTGCAAATACAATTTGTCATGATTTTGCCACTGATGAGGGAAATGAAAACATATGGATATGATTGAAGCAGGATGGCAGGTAGATTTCTAAACTTTTGTGGACTGTGACTTGTATGTACACGTTTTTTTACACAAGTCCTGCTACGTTTTTTAAATGTTCCAGGTACACCAGTGTTTTAGGACACTGAGCTCCTTGCCATATTCCTCCCTTTTCCTTCTTCTCCCGTTCCTTCCCGTTATTGTTCCCTTTGTCCTTTCTCTTCCTTCTCCCTGTGTCTTATTCTTCTTTATCCTGTCCACTATTTTGTTTCCTTCACCGTCTTGTTGCTCCCTCATCCTCCTGCTGCTCTTACCTCCCATGCAGACCAATAATTTAACTCATCTTTATTGACTATTTTTCACTCTTTCGTTTGGCTTTTCTTATGCCTTAAATTTTAAAATAATGTAGTTTTCTCTGCCTGTCTGTCTCTTCTTCCTCATTTTCCTCACCCCACTCCATCTCTCTTTTCTATATCTTTTATGGTCAGTCTTGCTTTTACTCTCTTTGGCTCTCTCCTTTCCATTTATTGTCGCCAGCTGAGAAAAACAGAGGAGTCTTTTGGCACCGGGCCAGAACAAACACTGATATCCAACCAGCCCCCCTCACTACGCTCTCCTTCTACTGGCAGCTGTCCATAACTAAACACACAATGTTACAGAACAGACACACACACACACACACACACACACACACACACACACACACACACACACACACACACACACACACACACACACACACACACACACACACACACACACACACACACACACACACACACACACGCTCTCCCTGGAGTGTCCACTGTAGGTGTTTGCTTGGCTGACAGGCTCTCTATGATTGCAGAGGTCTGTATTCTACACTACAGCCTGCAGCTGTGGACTTTCCAAAGCTTAGGGTGCAGCCAAGCAGAAACAACAACAAACTCCGGACAGGCCGAAAATAAACACACACTTTTAGTCTCTTACAGTCACTCTGCAATTGTACTAATGACTGTTTTTCAGACTATACGCAGAGAAGGTTTGGAATCCCAGGAGTAAGGACATGTCGTGCAACAGAAACAATTAGTCAGATTAACTATGATGATTATGGTATTCTACCTAATCATGCACTGTCATTAAGTTCCTCCTTTATAAACTCAAAGTCACACTTTCACTTCCTCCTTTAGTGCTATTTTCATATTCTGGCATATCATTGCCATCTACTACTTTTCACTTGTAACATTTTTCAGTTTTTGCCATGTTGTTGTTTTCTCACGGTAGCTTTTCTCATTACCTACACGTCGGTTTTATTGTCCTCAAAATCTTTTGATTCACTCCAGGAAACCTGGGATGTGTCTCTTGTGTTGTGCTGAAGTATATTAGAGCAATAAACTGGATGTTCTGCAGCCCTGACCTCTGACCTCACTACAGAGACAGATGATAATTGATTTGGTAGGATGAATAAAACAATACAGATATTGAGTTATCAGTTTTGTTCTGTGTGTGTGAAAAAAAAGAGGAATACAACAGATTGTCCACATACCAGCAGCTTCCAAAACATTGCAATATGACATTTATGGAAGGTTGCGCTTGAAATATATTATATTTGTTTTTGTATGTATGCTCTTTCCAACACCTATACTCTATTATCCCTGTGTTTGAAAAACATCAACAACGATCATATCAAAAACATGTTTTTCAAAGACAAAACATGTTGCAACATGCTGAGTTTGTAGAAAAGGGAACAAAAAGTGTTTTGCAAGGTTTTTGCAACCTTAAATGCATCCTACAATCCACCAATCACGGTTACATGTATACAAAACACCAAAATTATATGAGGTGTTTTCAAATTATATTGACATTTCTCATTTGGGTGTCGTTCTTATTGATAAGTCTTCTGTCTGTCATATAAAGAGAAACATCCCCCAACAAACAGTGTTGGAATAAAGTAATCACATTAATCATCACGCATACTCAGGTGCTGTAATTAGTTTGATTACTTGCCACTCAATTTTTAAAACCCCAATTTCCTGACTTTAAACACTCTATGGCAGGGGTGTCAAACTCAAATACACAGTGGGCCAAAATAAAGAAATGGGTACTAGTCGAGGGCCGGACTGGTTCAATGTTTATTGCAGAACTTATTGAAATGAACTTATTGCACATATTAAACCTGGAACTAACAAAGCTTAAATTATTGCCTTTAAAAACAACATTACACATTAAATAATCAGTTGCATTCATTTCTTATGGCTCTATCTGCAGCTTTTCCTGAGTCATTTCTTATGATTACATTTTTCCACAGGCCAACAACAGCTTCAAAAAACCAATTTCCCTCAAAGAAAAAACAAACATGCCCTGTTGTTGTGAGAAACAAAGTGCAGAAGGAAACATCCATTGAAACTCAGTGTGCTGCTCTGTGATGCTAGTTCAAGCCAGATACTTGGCATCTCATCTTGGGTGCAAGTTCATCAATGTTTGGGGTCAGGCTCTGAGCTGAGGAGATCCTCAGGATTGAGTGAAGGTGTGCGTGCAATATACCGGCGGGCCAGATCTAATAGTAATTAAAAATTATCCTGCGGGCCGAAATTAAATCCACCAAGGGCCGGATTTGGCCCCCGGGCCTTGAGTTTGACACATGTGCTCTATGGCTTCTAGTCTTCCTGTCAAATGTGTGATTTATGCCCTGTACCTATTAACTGCCTACAGTCGTGATATGTTATACCCTAACAAAATGTAAAGGAGTACAAAATGTTATTTGCAAAAATGTTTTTTTTATTTTGATCTTAAAGCCATTTTTAGTAATTTTCTCGTTTATTCAGATCGAATCTCACAGATTCAACCCCCTCCCCCTGCACATATGTCTCTGAGGTAAACCTTCAATTGTTTCCACACACACATGCTGACAGCTCGTTAATGACAGGTAATAAAGGCTGTGTAAACACATCTGGTGACGCTGAGGTACCAGACAGTAAAAGGCTGTAAAACTGGCCCAGTACAGAGCACCCATTATCAGCCCAGTGTCCTCGCTCCGAGCGCCCACCCTCAATGACAATTCAGTTGCTCGTCACCACAGTTTGTTTTTGTTTGATTGTTTTGTCTCTTTTGTGGAACCTTGTTTGAGGGATACCCTTGCATTTGGATGTCCTGCCCCCGTTCTTGTTTGGTCATTTTGTTTTATCACCTAACACCCAATTGTATGCCATAAAACTCTGATGTCAAATGATTAGGAAACATCAAAAATCCACTAAAAACATCACAGTTGAGTTAAAAACTGAAGAAATACATTATAAAAGACAGATTTCTTCTCTTAACACAAGCGATGCAAAGCGGTTATTCAAAACACTCTTTTAAATTGTTTTTATTACACTTAAACACTAGAAATCACACATGTAGACACACTTTTCAACAGTGAAATCAAGGGGTTAACGCCCTGCCCCCGTTACACCTGTCCACACACACACAAAGACACACAGACACACACACTCCCATGTATCCTGTAGGAAACACAGCAATTAGCTGATGGGCAGGAGCATCTCCATCCTAAACTCGCAGGTCGTCTGAGCCTCGTATGGGCACGTCCGCTGGGAATAGATGCCACATGGCTGATAACTAGATCTACCCGACGCCTTGCACAGATGGCACTGGGCGTATCATCATTACTGCAGAAGTGGTCACGAAACAAAATGCAACCAAAAGCAGTCATGAAGAACAATCAATAACAGTGATTAAATGAGATTCGACACAAAGGAAAGGACGCCAGGACACGGAGACAGAAGGGTTAAACACGTCCCAAAGCACCTATTACTATCTGCCTCTGATGGTAAATCAAGGCTGTTCGATTAAAATTGGTGGCTAGTGTCCAAAGGATGCCTGCTAATAACATGCAGATTGATTTAACTCAAACATTGTTGATGCAAATTAAAACATTGATTTCAGTCTCTGCATGTCAATGAGCTTGGGTGTCTTCTATTTGAAATTCAAATCTAAACTTTATTGCTGAAAATGAAGCCTGGAGATGTAGCTCTGTCCAAACCGGTGTGTATTATTTAAGGGTTTTCCTTAAATAACTGACCTTAAGATCAACCTTACCAATCTTACTTCCTTACTCACTGATACATGTGTCACTGAACATCTGCATTTCAAAAAGCTGCTGCAAGGCAATGCTGTGAACAGCTGTTATTTTCAGCCACACCGTATTTCACATTCGCCCCGTGACCTATTTAAATTCATTTTAAATGATAACCCTGGTTCCAGGTCTTGTTAAAATGTAGTGTAGCATTACTTCAGGCAAATAAATGGGCACATGTAGCTAAGTGTTGCTGCATCTCCCTTCATCAACACTATCTCTTTTTAAAGGTAAGCTTTTGTGTACTGCTGATTTTACTTAATGTTATTTATGTATGTCTTAAAGTGGGATTTTCCAAAAGACACGGCTGGAGGGAAGGTATTAGGCTTAAGGAAGACTGTGCAGAGGGAAAAAGAGATATGGTACTCTTAAAAAGCACATACAGAATATACACACACACACACCCACACACACACACACACACACACACACACACACACACACACATTGGCAGTGGAAGCACAACCTGTCTTTCCTATAGCTATCGGAGTGGTTCCAGGTGTTTTTGGCGTCCTGTTCTTTCCTTCTCTGCAGGGACTATGAATTAAACATTATATAAAATAAAATGCTGGCTGCATCTCAAGGCCGATGCAGCACATATGGTTTTAATCAAAAATCACACCTAAGGGAAGGACACGTAGGGTTATACAAAAAGAGAGAGAGAAAAAGTTAAAGCAAGCAAGGAGAACTTAAAAAAAAAAGGAGGGATTGTCAAACAGAGAGGGACGTACTTAAATGTTGGATTGTTTTTGCTTTTAAGCGTCAAGGAGTACATTTTTCTTTTGCTCAATCCATCCAAAAACCACCTCAGTGTGAAGAATATGGGACATGAAGCAGAGCCAACAAGGGAACGTGAGCAGAGCTATGTGTCCGGGCTTGTTTTCATTCAGCCTCTCTGACTTGCTTTTGTCAAGTCAGCAAAGTGGTGGTCGGGGGCTGGGCGAGGTTACACATGTGTGTGCGTTAACAACACCTGAGCAGTACTCATAAAAGTTTACAGGGAAACAAGTGATCAATAAAAAAGAGGGGTCCTCCCTTTCGATGATAAAGCACCAATAGTTGAACTGGAATAAAGCGAGAATAATAAACAGGAAACTGCGTGTGGCTCAGTGGATAGAGCCTTGGTGTTGGGACCAGGGGAGCACAGGTTCAAACCCCACTGCAGTCAGCATGTCGTTGTGTCCCTGGGCAAGACACTTCACCCCAAATTGCTCCTGTGGGGATTGTCCACAGTATTGAGTATGTAAGTCGCTTTGGATAAAAGCATCTAACAAGTAACATGTAATGTAAACAAATGTTACTAAAAGTTGCGATTCACAATACTAAAGAATTATTTGCTAATTAATGAATCGTCATTGATTGAAAATTATTATCTATCTATTTTCAGCAATAATGCTCAATGGTTTCTGCTTCTAAAAGTGTGTATTTCAAGCTTCTCTTTATCATATAACAAAGTAAACCCAAAATGTTTAACTGTTGTTCAGAGAAATCTTGAATATGTGAACTCGGATTAGGTAAATTATACATTTATTGTAAAATATTGTAAATCAAATAACTGAGAAAAGATACAAGAAAGGTGTTAGATAAGAAGATCCTCTCAAGAAAGAGTGAAGGCCCTCTAGCAACATACGAGGAAGAAAGATAGTGATGGTTTTACAGAGCCACAAAACACACAGAGGGAGGAGGAAGGCGTAAATCAATGGGTTAAAAATCATCAATGCTTCAAATCAGAAAACGTATCCAACTCTTGCTCGAGAGGGCATAGAAAAACAACATCATTTTTCATTTGATTTTGAGATCTTGATGATAGCATGCTATGAATCTGTTTCTTCGAAATGGTAACATTTTTCAAGTTTTGACACAAATCTTTATAAAGAACAGCAAAAAAATACAATGTATTTGTCAATAAGCTGGGGAACACATCGTTCTTCTGTGTCCTGTGATAGTTTATAAGAGATTATATATTTTGGCCTTGTCCTCTTACCCCCACCCTCCTCCTCCCATGGAGAAGTCAGATTCTGGGGTCAATGACGGCCTGTGGCTCGGGTCCAATCAGAAACCGCTAGCTCGCCTTCTTCTTCAGTGAACATAATCCTTTACTTTCTCCGTTTCTGGGTTGTTTTCAGAAAAAGTCATAGGCCACTGTGGCATGCCAGGCATCTCACCTGCTTCTAGTCGTGACTCTTGACTCCCCCCCATGAGCGACCTCCTGCTGCGGCACGCGACGCCCCTCACATTGTTCCCAGCTTTGGCAGCTCCTCAGGACTTCACCACAGATATTGTTCCTGCCAGTGGGGAAGAGAAGGAGGCATGTTCACACAAACAAGGAGAAACTCTCTCTGACACACACACACACACACACATGTTCACTTCTGCCCTTCAAGAGCCTGCTTCTTAATTCTAGTAAGTAGAGTACATCAACACCTTTGTTGAATTTACTCAAAGGTCCATTTTCTGAAAGGCTTTAGACGTCTCAAGTGTGATGTCAGTCCCTCCAGTATTTTTTGTGATCTGTGTACTTCTTTCTTTTAACATGTTGCATTAGGTCCCTCTTGCTATATGCAGCTGATATGCAAGAGTAGCAAAAGCTCTTACAAGTTCAATGTCTTTCTGGTGAAACATGACCATCAAAGAGTTGTGGGGTCAGTCCTACATTTGCTGGCCTCCAGGCTACCTTTGTAATACAGAAACATGATTTTTTTGGCCAAATTGGAGACTGTTTAGTTCCTACATTTTCATATCATTTGATGACAAACTATTTAGGTCATATTTACACAGATTTTGTAAAACTAAGCTACTAATTTGCAGGGAACATTTGTTGCAGTTTAGTATTTAGATAATGGTTTAATGGCACATGCCGGTGTATACTCTAAAACCATCAGAAGTCTGACTGGAATAACTGGTGGCTGTTTTAGCTCAGTTCTTGGCTCAGTTTCCCCTTTTCTGTGGAATTGGCCAAAACAATGGAAAACTCATTTTGGAAGAGAAGAGTCAAATGTATCTCTGTAACTCAAACAACCACAAACCTTTGAGTATTTGATGATGCTCCAGGCTTGGAACTGCATTAGGCAAGATCAGGACGAATAAACTATAATAGGCGTGCTGTTAAATTGTGTTTTTAAAGTTTGTTGGCAAAAAGTAATGCACATACCCGATTAGTACATGCATCTTACAAGTTACCATATGACCAAATGTGCAGACCTGAATATGCAGATCGTCCGGAGCTCATAAGGAAAATCGGCTCAAATGTTCCGGTGTCATAGATTCAATGTCACTGTAAATACCAACAAATATAGAAAATAGGCACATTTCTCTCAAATCTGTATTCTATATACCAAAGGTCTTTTGGAATTTTAGTATTTACCAAACTCCCTGAAAATGTTACCCACCATTTCATCACTTATAGAGGGGGGTAATTGTCTTTGGGAGCCTAGGTCCACTGTACAGTCAAGGGTTACCTATTTTAGGGTGTTTAAGACCTGTTCTATAATTTGTAGTATTTTTAGTCGTGAAAGCACATTAAATCCTGATCAGATTCTAGATTAATTTTACTATCAAAAAGAAATTGCTGTGGACAAAAGCTGTATTTAGCTGTCCTAACCACTTTGCTGCTGCCCAGTTTAGATTATTACCCTCGTAAAAAACAGGCACGGCTAATTATGCGGGAAGGGAATCCGTGACTTGTGCAGTTTTGTGCAAAAAAACTCACTCTTGCAAAGCCGCACGAGCTAAATGTACTCAGAAAACGTGCAAGCAACAAGACACAAACTCCCTAGCACATGCACACTCAAATATACACATATTTACACATACTCGGGCGGACACATGGCGAGGACCACCCAAGAAGGAGCAGCCTCTGAAAATAATGAAATTCCGCAGCCTGGTGCTGCACAGCAGGCCGAGGCAGCGCTGCGTCTGCAGAGCAGATCCATGGAGGCTCGCATCCCACCTGGCTGCAGCGGTTGCTGAGTACAGGCACACAGCCATGATGATAAACAGTTACAGTTTTTCCATCTGCAAAAAACCCTTGTCTTCAGGAGGGAGGCAACAGATATCAGGGCTATAAAGAGGGCAGATTCTGGGATAAATGACTGTTTAATGGTTGATGGATGCCAATCATTATTAGGTTGAGAAACACACTCAAGAATTGTTTGACCAGTGCCTACACATACATTATGTTTTTCCATGTGAGTCTTCCTCTTGGTCCTTCAATAGTCAAGTATGATTTCCATGGCTTCTACAGTAACAGTATAATACAGTGTTCCAGGAAATGTCTCCATTCGGAAAGAAAGAAGATCCGTGTGTATCCTGTGTTGCTTTGATACATTTCATTTGTATCAAAGACCAGAAAGCACATTTGACTTTTCAGTCCAGTATATGTGTATTCATCATCGGAATAGTAACATCCAATCTCATTTGTATAAGGGTACAGAGAGGCCTTCACAACCTGAGATTACCACTCTTTTGTCACTCCTAACCCTAACCCTAACTCTGCCTTTTGTAAGTATTCCTGAAATAATTAATAATAAAAAATAAAAAAAATGCAGCACTTAGATCATAATCAAAGAATAATTGGTGAATTTTTGGTTTATCAATCAAAAAGTATTTTAAATAGTAAAGTATTATATCTATTTTTCAGATGCTACACTACCCTGCTTTACAAATGAAATACTAGCATTTGATGTATGGTTATAGGTTTATTTTTATTTTTATTACCAGTTCAAACCCACAAAATGATAACAGTCCAAATGTCCTAATGACGCAAAAGAAAGGAACTACCTAAAGCAAGACCAATATTATTACTGGCTCAAGTTAAAGTCTTTAACAGCCATGTTCATTTTTTACTGGAAGGAGAAAGGATCTTGACTCCATTGTTTGGGTTGAAAAATGAGAAGAGGACAATACGCTTCACTTCCTCCATTAGCAGCATAACAAGGCACCAATAATAAAGCGTTCAAAGGTCAGATTGTTATGTCCTGAGAGTATTCCTGAGAACAAAATATGAACACGTACAGAGATAATATATATGGAAGAAATTATAAAAAAAGCAAAGAAAGAGTTAACAGAAGTGTATGTCAAGTTACAAAACTGTGTCATTCTTTGTGAGTGTGCCTTAAGAAAAACCTGACAAGAAAAAAATACTATAGCATCAGGCAAGGTTGAATTTGCATTACAGTGTGTGTTTATGTAACTCCGTGGGGGTTAAGCTCGGGCTGCGAGTTAATGCAAACCAGAGTGAGGGAGTTTCAGAGCGGTGGGATGGAGGTTACACCAGTCCGGAGACTTGGTCTGGTGCCAGCAGCTCTCCTGACCCAGAACATTTTGTACAGCAGTGAAGGCATGCAGGCACAGCCATTGTCTCCACACACACACACACACACACACACACACACACACACACACACACACACACACACACACACACACACACAACACACACACACACACACACACACACACACACACACACACACGTTCAACTTTGTGAGAACCTAAGATTTATTTTGGAGTGAAATCCTGTTTGCTTAACCCTTAAATGAACTTTAGTCTGAACCCCAAACCTTAGCCTATAATCCAGTTAAGCCTTAACATATCCCCAACTGTAACTTTAAAGTGCTTAAGCGCCGCCAAAAAGTGTTAATTCTCTATTTTCTCCACACTGTGTGTTTCTTTTCTAGATGATTTGTTCTTTACGTTTTAGATTGCTCCTAGCGAGTAATAACATTCACAGTTAGATGTTCAGATACATTATTTTGCAATAAGCTAACTACACATACACATATATTGTGTTTCGATAATCTTGGTCCACTTACATGGACCTTTAACATTAACAGAAATTGCAGTCATGCAGTCCTATGCAACAAAGTGTAGTAGGCAAGCCCCCAGGAGGAGCGCAAGGCTTTGAAGCCGATTTTCCTTGTGAATCAGTGGGTGTATATTTTGAAGTAAATCAACTTCGATAAAAATAAAATGAAATAAAAATGGGGGTCCAACAATCTCACACCAAAGGTATCAACAACTCAGGAAACAGTGTCTTCTTTTGAACAGTTACAATGTTCAAGCAAGGTTTTCCAAATACGGTCAAACAGGTCTGCGAGATATCTGATCATTTACACAGGTTTACGTGTAGTTTACTACAATGCATGTAAACAAATTCTACAACTACCCACTTAACCTGTTTTCACTGAAAATCCTGGTTACTTATAAGCCTTTTGAGTCTTTGAGTCCTAGTGGGTGGTTCCATCATGATTTATTATAATGTTTATCCTGTTGCATGTCCACGTTTGAGTCTATATGTGTAAATAAGGCATTAGAGATTTCCAAGAGAAAGGTCATTTAATGCTTTTGATGCTATAGCAAAACACATGTACATTTAACGATATAATTAAAGTTTTCAGTGCTAAATATATTTTTGTAACCCTGATTCATCTTGTGGTGCTGTTTGTTTTTCTTTAACATTTCTGTCACTGTCGCTTCATGACATACAGTATTTACTCTGGTTGTCCCCAGTGGGTTGTACATAGACCCAAATACAAACACACAGTACATTCCAATCTGTCTTTCCCTCTCAAACACACACACACACACACACACACACACACACACACACACACACACACACACACACTGACTGAACGACTTCAACAACAACTGGGAAAATAAGGAACAGTTTTACATGCATATCTTCCACTAATATGTTAAGCATGGATTAACAAACAGCTCAATTTAGCTGTGAGCAGTTTTAACCATTAGCCACAGCCCACCCTCAAGAATTATTAGGTCTGTCGACACAGGCCTCCCCTTGTCACTCTGGCACACCCCACACCAAACACACACACGTAGCTGCACATAGGGTATGCTACGCTAAGTATAGACCTGCAGGCTAACCACACATCGAGCTGGAGGTTTGGCTCCGAGACAGCACGCGCTGCCAGGCTAGCTTTCCCCCCCCGCTTTTAGAAGTGTCCGTCACACATAAACACACACATCACACTGGGCCAGAGCTATTTTGAGAAACCCAGTAAAATATAGTGCACAGGCTGCCCACGAACCTGCATGAATACACACAGGAAAGCACGCAGTTTAAAAGCAGACATGAGGCGGACACAGAATCATGGTGCACACACAAACACATATTTACACACTGTTGGCAGATGATAACCTTCTTAACAGCCCTTTTTACCTGATCTCAACGGTGCTTTTAGGACCTTAAAGTACCCGAATGATGGCCACAGAAACTTCTTGGCTCTTCAGTAGGCGTACTACTATTTTTGATAAGCCTCACAATCTGGTGTAAGCAGCACAGCTCTGTCAACGTTTTCTTCAAACATCTCCGAAACCCACATGTCACATATTGTATTTGAAATGGGAAATGGGCTGCTACATTTTGAGCGTTAACTTAGCATCATAAACTAGCTAGCTTAGCATTAGCCACGACGGCTCACAACTCTGCAGAAGTCCTTCCACAACCTCCAACAGAACAAAATCACGTGATGGCTATATGCAGGTTTAATAGTGGCTAATGTTAGCAAGATAGTTAAGAAGAAACAATAGTCACATTTCTCCTTACCTGAGAGAAGCTCACCACATCCCCACACCTCCTGCCCCTGTGCCAAGCTAACATACCCCAGACCGTATGATAACTAAACATAGAGACACCAAACTGATATCAACTATCCATCACACTACCAGTAAGACAGAGAAGAAGCCAAAACACATTTGTCTATGTAAGAGTTTGTCTATGTAAAAACTGTGATGAAGTGCTTTCCATATAAGCTGCCCTTCATGCTATAAAATGTGCTGTAGTTGCTGTAATACCCTGCTTTTTACATTGTAATCCCTTGATACTTGTTACTGAAAACAGCCCAAGAGTGACGGCTGGCAATTACAGCAGGATTTAGCTTTCATTTGTGAGAATTAATGGATTCATCTGAGCTTGTTAGAGCTACAAAAAAGACTTACTTGCATTGTTTTGCTAACCACACTCTTAACGTGAAATAAGCACCATAAAGCTGTGAGTGATTTTTTTTTGTGCGGGTTTTATACACAGAGGAGCCTTTTTTCTTTCAACACACCGAATCCAATACAACACATGTCACCTAAAGGCTTGCAAGCTTCATTAATAATGTCATGACCCCAGACAACAGTGAAAACAAATGAGACACTGTGCTCCAGAGCAGCTGTGAATCAGAGGTATATATAACTCCACTGAGGACTGTAACTCAGCCAAGTGGACTACCAAATAATTACAATCAGTCTCCTTTATACCAAATTGAAAAAAACGGTCAGGATCTGCAATTTAGGAACCTACTCAGTAAAATGTGACCACCTCAACAAGGACTTCAATTATCTGGCAACGCGCCCCCACCCCTGGCCCGACCCCACTTCCACAGTAATAACCCCCCAAAGCAGACAGGAGACCCTTAAATAGCAGCACTTATACGACAACGGGTGGGCAGGCGTCTACCCACGGGGCGGCCACTGTTCCATAGACTGCAGATTCATACACATGTATAGCCCCCCAAGCTGGGGCAAACCCAGCCAAGTGATTAGGATTGGGCTAATGAGTAGCCTTCAGTAAACCAGTGGCTCCTGAAGGCTCCAGCTTGTACCAAACCACTGTTTCCAGTGCACTGAGGTCTGCATCTATCAAAGAATATCAAGTTCAATGTTTAACTTGTCTACAAACTTTTCAGAGGTATTTTCTTTCCTCTCCAATCTGGTTGACTTTATCCATCACACCCAAGCCAACCCTCCTGTGAGTAAAGGTCAGCGATCACAAAGAAAAAAGGAACACTTTGACACTCTCCAAAAATTACGGATTTTCCTCCAACACTAGGGGATTAGTGCCACACATGACCAGCATAGCAATTAGCAATGTTTAAAGGTACAATTGACATTTTACTGCCACAATGGGGCTCTAGAATAAAAAACTGTACAATAGACAAAGTTGATGGCGTAGGGGCTCATGGGGCTAAGTCAACTTTTAACTAGGATCAGAATGATACACAATGGTCTCCTTTCCGTAACTAATCAAGTAACAATTTAAATTGTTTTTCCCTTGCAGACACAGTCCAAACCCGAACCTAAAATTACAAGTTACAGAACTTAAGGAAAGTTTCAAATAAACCCTATTATTAATTTGCACAAATAGCAATGTGTTTTTAGTTTGTGTATCAAATACAGCATATCCATTTATTGCAGGTTTACATACAACTTTGATGAACATAATAAACCAGGCACATGATTATAAAATGAATTCATATTTTCAACATTCATATTCATTCGCATTCTTCATTTTATTCTCAAATGGATTGAATCCATCAGATTTGTTGATATATTCAGGCAGGAGTATTCTATATTATATACTATCATTTCAGCTCCACATATTGGCCTTTAATACAATGTTGTGATGCAGCCAAGGGAGACTGAATGCGGCCTTTGACACAACATATGTTTAGATATGTAGATGGAAGAGCATGATTGTTTGTTTGTTGGTTACGATTGAAATATATTTATCTGCAGTATTTGTTTAAAAAATGTAGGCATTTGGCAAGGGCTCCCATCTCGACCATCAGGAAGGAATGATGTACTAAATGTGACACTGGAGCTCCTGTAGTCTGATGTTTGGAGGACTAAATTAATGTTTGACTCGTGTTGAGTGTCCATCTGGTAGAAAGACTAAAAAAGCATCTTATGAAAATTACCTTTTCACATGGTTAGCTTATATTCTATATTCAATCATTTACATGCTTGACGATAAATGTCAGGATATTTGCAAACATGTTTTTTGATCTTCACACTTTTTTGTACTCTATTCCAAACTATTGATTTATTTGTATATGTAAGCTTTTAATGGTAACTTTATATTGGGCAGGCCAGCATAAAACCCCTAATCCTATACAACCCCAAATGTTACAAAAAAGCAGTCCAACCCTTTTTCATTGCATTAAATCTGCATCAAAAGTGGTTGTCTAGACATTCATTTATTTTTCATGGCTTTTGAAATCACTATGATCCAACGTAACCACCTAAATCCAACGCCATTTTAGGTCGACAGTGACATAACCATGCCAACATACTTGTTTTTGAAGATTAACGCAAAGTGAGGAACACATGCCATCTATGGAAAATGTGTTACTCAAGGGGATCATATCAAATTCAAGAGTGAAAGCAGCCAAACAGGTTTCTTAGCGTTAAAACGATGTTAGTCCTGACAGAAAGAAAGTTGTCTTAAAGAAAATTATACATTTCCTTTTTTTTTTTACTCATTTTTTGCGATGAACACTGAATGAATCATTTATTTTAGCCTCGAAAGTTAAAATCGGTAAAGGGTTAGGTGTTTCCTCCACAAATCATTCTCATAACACAGATATGACTAAAAAAAGTCCCCCCTCACACTAAGGCCATAACCTGCGATTAGGGGTCAAAATACTTTATAATTTGCAAGGGTCAGAAGCCAAAAGGTTTGGAACTCCTGGTCTCAAACATGCCCGCACATAACATTGTTAATTTTTAACAAGAGGTCTGTGTACAGGAGCTTAAACGAGACCAACATATTACTTGTAGTTGTTTGCTGTCCAATGCGCAAAAGTAAAGTTCTCTCAAAAAATGCACATTAAATAGGTTTTCAATATTCTAATTTCAAACATAACCACAATACAACCCAACTGAGATAAATTATTCAGCCCAAACATTCAGTTCACATTAAAATCTGGACTTGTTCTTGAATACTTTTGTCTGTGTTCATCCGCATCTGTGTGACAGATCTCAGCCTAAACATGGCCTCTAAAGCTAAACTGTGGGTGAAGTCAGAGGACAATAAGTTCAGTGTTTTTCCCCGCTGCCACTTTATGAGTGAATCATGCAGCATCCAGACGTCCAGACATGCCTCCCTGCAAGCCCCCAGGGTAGAGGTCAGCCTTCTGCTGGAGGGATGGGGTAGGCTGGGTGAGGATGGGACATTTGAGTGTGTGTGTGTGTGTGTGTGTGTGTGTGTGTGTGTGTGTGTGTGCGTGTGTGTGTGTGGGGGGGGGGGAGGGTTTCTCTGTGGGAGTCATACTGCAGGTGTGTGAGTGGGAGAATTTAGGAGCTGGCTTCTGTGTCAGTCAGTAGCTGGTACCGTGTGAGAAACCATGTGTCAGCACTGAGTCAGAGCACAGCGGTCGACTGGTGTGTGTGTGTGTGTGTGTGTGTGTGTGGCTTTGTACTTTTTCTACTCTTTAAATGTAAAGGTTAAAGTTTGACTTACATATTTATTGTGATTTCCATGGTTTTTTGTGTAGATTAGGTAAATGATCAAAAAGTAAGTACATTTTTGATAACAAACTAAACAATGTTTTAAAAAAAATTGAATTATTGATGTGAAAGCTACGGACATGGAAAAAAAAAAAAAGAGAAAAAAAAAAAAGTCGGGATAACGGGTTAGTATCTCGTGCGCACGATAGAGTATCTTGTGCGAACGAGAAAGTATATCGTGCGCACGAATTAATAAAATGTGGCCTCGTTTTATTTTTTTCTCTCTCTATGAACCCTCCAGGGCTCCGTATTATCCCGACTCTTTTTTTTTTTTCTCTCTCTTTTTTTTTTTTTCCATGTCCCTTTAGGGGCTCCGTAGAATGCAGGTTTGGAAATGTTCACAGTATATTTTATTGGCAGGCTTGTAGCTTCAACTTCTTTATCAAAGATTTTCTTCCCCAGTTCTTTAACTTTTGAACTGAAGTTTCAAACGGGAGTTTCATGTCCACGCAAGCCTTGTGTATTCTTCAGCGGTTAGTCATAAACCTTCTCTGCTGAGACAATGAGACTTAGACCCAAAATAGCTCTTTCCGACTGCAGGTGATCTGAAGCAACAACACAACTTCATATTATTGGTAAAATGTGCCTTGAGGTCAAGTGATTTCATGCATAAAGGGAACACCACTCTACTACATGTTAAGGTATGCTTTCAACTTTTAAATCATTTTCATCCTGCCGAGCAACTTTTTTTGCAAATTATCGGTTAGTATATAAGGTCATTTGTTTAGGAAAACCCATCGGCTTGCCTGATGTTAAGGCCTTAATGACCATCGGTTGAAATGTGTGTAGCTCCTTTAGCAATGATACAGTTACCCTTCACTTGGTAAGTTTACAGAAATGTGTGTATCTTCGTCAGTGCATATCTTAGGCCCTCTCTGAGGGCCTAAGATATTCTAAAAAATAACATTTGAAAACATTACAAAAAAAGACATTTTAAAAAAAAATATTTTTTTAGTTATATTTTTCATTAGTTTTACCAAAAATAGTTTGATTTAATTGTATTCAAAATAACATTTCCAAAGAAACAAATCCTTCGAATCTGCCTGTTCAGTTTCTGTTGGAATGTGAAGGGTTAAATGAAAGAAGCTCGTCTGGCCCTCTGCGAGTTACTGTCCTGCTGTAAATTCACAGAGGGCCCCGCTATAGTAACTCAATGAGAGAGTAATGTCAAATGACAGTACAATTGACCGATCATATCTTCCCTCTAAATGGGTGGGCTTTATTTTCGCGGACTTTATGACAAGTTCCGCCCGCTGTGAAGTCTATGTAAGTGGTGCAGTGACACGTCCTAAAACCCGGAAGTAAGCTGCTGGTTCCCTCTACAAAAAAGCAATGGGATTTCTCCATAGGATTTTGGAAAATAGCTCGAAATAAGGTCTGTGGAAAACGAACCTGTAAGATAAATGCACGTTTTGTTCAGCTGGATAATATCCACATGTCTACCCTACTTTTATAATTTTTCAGAGGGGGGGGGGGGTCAGAGAGCCTAGGTATAAAAGTCACGGCTCGCCACTGATCTTCGTAAAAGCACAATTCTGTCTTGTGTATTGTTTATCATGGTAAATAAATACCCAAATGTAATCCGGAAATTTCAATATTTTCTTCCCACCACAGGTTATATGGTGCAAACACACACACACACACACACACACACACACACACACACACACACACACACACACACACACACACACACACACACACACTTGAAACTCTGTTTGAAGTTATGTCCATATAACACCTTATTGTCGAAACAGCAGCCTTGACTAAGCCCAAGTTTATACAATTTTAAACAGCAAGCTAACAAGAGTTTGCCTCACTGCGTTATAGATGTTTGAAACAAAGAAAGGAACTTGTCACGATCTGTCTGTGTTGGGTTTTGTCTTGTCTAGATCTGTCTTTGGTTTTCTGTCTGCGTTGTGTTTTGTCTTGTCTATATCTGTCTTTGGTTTCCTGTCTGTGTGTTCCCTCCTACCTGTTCCCTCCTACCTGTTTTCCTGATTGTGTTCACCTGGTGCCCCTGTGTTTTCTCCTCCCTCCTCACCTGTCTCTTGTTTCTTTGATTAGTCCTGTGTGTATTTAAGTTCTGGTTTTTCTGTCTGTCTTTGTTGAGATCCTTGTTTGTTGTTGACTGTGTTCACAGGGGAGAGCTCTGTATGTTTACTTAGCCTTGAAATAAAGGTATTTTTCCTGTAAAACCTGCATTTGGGTCCTGCCTGCTTCGCTCAACCCTGACAGAAGGATCTAACCAAAGATGGACCTAGCAGTGTTTTTTGAGGATGAGGTTGACAAATTATCCTGCAAACTTTTATGTTTTCTTGGAGAGTGGATGAGGGCTCATGGTAAAGAGGCTCAGGAGGCTGCTCTTTCACGAGCACGCCGGGAAGTTGCAGATAAGCCCTGGTTAAGGAGCTCACTGCCTGAATTTTTAAGGGACTTTGTGACTCTTCCCGATAAACTGCACGCCTGCTTTAAACCTCGCGACCCAGCAGCCATGGTTCCGGATCCCGTACCAGCTCCAGTTCCGGCTCTCCGGCCCACTCCAGCTCTCCGTGTCCTGTCGGTGGTCCGGCCCACTCCAGCCCCTCGTGTCCTGTCGACGTTCCGGCCCACTCCAGCCCCTCGTGTCCTATCGGCGTTCCGGCCCACTCCAGCTCCCCGTGTCCTGTTGGAGGTCCCGCCATCACCTGTTCCGCCGGGGGTCCTGCCGACACCATGTCCTGTTCCGTTGGGGGTCTAGCCGACACCTGTTCCGTCGGGGGTCCTGCCAACTCCATGTCCTGTTTCGTTGGGGGTCCCGCCGACTACTCTTATGCCGGGGATCCTGCCAACCCTATGTCCTGTGCCGTTGGGGGTCCCACCGACTACTTTTCTGCCGGGGATCCTGCCAACCCTATGTCCTGTGCCGTTGGAGGTCCCGCCGACTACTCTTCTGCCGGGGGTCCTGCAACCCTATGTCCTGTGCCGTTGGAGGCCCCGCCGCCTACTGTTCTGCTGAGGGTCCTGCCAACCCCATGTCCTGTTCCGTTGGGGGTTCCGCTGGGAGTCCTGCCAACTCCATGCCCTGACCTGTTGGGGGTCCCGCCGACACCTGTCCTGCCGGGGGTCCCGCCAACACCTGTTTCGTTGGGGGTCCAGCCGACACCTGCTCCGCCGGATTTCCTGCCAACACCAGATCCTGTCCTGTTGGGGGTCCCGCCGACACCTGCTCCGCCGGGTTTCCTGCCAACACCATATCCTGTCCTGTTGGGGGTCCCGCCGACACCTACTCCGCCGGGTTTCCTGCCAACACCATATCCTGTCCTGTTGGGGGTTCCGCCGACACGTGCTACGCCGAGGGTCCCGTCGACACCAGCCCTTGCTCCGTTGGGGGTCCCACTGACTCCAGCCCATGTTCTGTCCAGGGTCCCGTCTACGCCTGACCCGCCAGGGGTTCCACCAGCTCCAGCTGACACTGGAGGGGTCCCATCGCGGCCTACGCTGCCTTCTTGCCCATCATTGTGCCCGGCCCCGTGAGTCCCGCTTCTCGGCCTCTGCTTTGCCCCCGGGCCGTCCGCCCGAGTCCCCCTTCTCGGCTTCTGCTTTGCCCTCGGGCCGTCCGCCCGAGACCAGCTCCTTGACCTCTGCCTTGCCCCCGGGCCGTCCGCCCGAGACCCCCTCCTTGATCTCTGCCTTGCCCCCGGGCCGTCCGCTGTGCCCCTGGGCTGTCAGCCCAAATCCGTCCTCCAGACCCCCTCCACCAACCCTTTTGGCCCTAGTTTTCTGTAAAACCTGCATTTGGGTCCTGCCTGCTTCGCTCAACCCTGACAGAACTGCCCTTTCTTTCTTCTTGCTTTTAATTAAATCCTTTAGGGTGCCACCACCCAGGAGCAGGAGTTCAATGTATGCACAAACCAAGCACCATCTTTTTGTGTGTGTGTGCCTGCTGGAAAATGTGTATCTGTGATGCATGTAACCACAGTGTGTAATTGAGCCTTCCACATAGTCAGCACGCCTCCTTCCACCGCCTACTCTCCGATGTAAAGCGGATTAGACTGCAGCTACACTTCCGTCTCCCTCCACCCTGACCTGCCAAAAGGTGCTAATTATAGGATGACCTTGAACAACGCTGCTTCAGGGGTCAGCTGCTGCCCTCCCACTCAATGCACAGAGCCTAGTCATTATATAAGTAACTATCACTCTGGGGCAAAGGCACCCACACTCTGTCTTCAGACACTCCTCGATCGGTAGTGTCCTGACTGCGGAAAAGGAGTGGGTGAGGGAGAAATATACAGAAATTGTTTGACCTTTTTAAATGATGCTGATTTGCTTCCTTGCTCTAACAATGTGTAACCGGACGGACTGATGCCAAAACATACCAGAGTTTTATTATGTCTTTTTTTTATAACTTTGTGATCTAACATACAAGTTACAACATGTCTTTTTAACCCTTTTGAGAGCCAGTTTAGCTGTTTCCCCGCTAAGTCCTTATGCTATTACAACTAAGTTCTGAGTAAACTTAGCAGTAGTTGTGTTTACATTACTTTCTTCATTTTGGTGACCTGTCTTGATTGAAAACTCTTTTTGTTAATGCCAGATTGTGAGTTTTTATTTAAATATATATATATATATATATATATATATATATGTGTGTGTGTTATATGCCCACTAATATAAGTGTTTGACTAGTATTAGGGGAGGGAGTCTGTCTCTATAAGTTTTTTACAAAATGTAAAATGTTTCCTTTTAAGAAAAAACATGTTTTTGCTAAAGAAAACAGTGCATTCGGAGTAAAAGGAAAAAAAATCCAGTTATCTCAATCTTCATCTTTGAAAAAGAGGTTACCTCAAAATCAAAGAGACGTCATGAAAGAGACGCTTTCAGACTTTGAACCTTTGGCACAGTCTTCAAAGTCTAACAGGGGAAATCCATCAATTCAAAGGGAAAAATAAGCACTCATTGAAGTAGATGATGCAGTTTGAAAGGAACTGGGTAACATGAGTTAAATATATATATATATATATATATATATATATTCAGGTACAGGAAAACAGTGCTATGTGCGACACTATTTTCTGCAGTTTATTACTGTTATTCCTGGCCGCTACTTCACTGTTGAGGAATAACACTACAATGTGCAATATACACTTTTTACAATTTAATCATGTTATAGCTGATGTGTTTTTTATAATGCTGCTACTTGTGTCATTGGATGAATGTGTACTTATTTTATTTTATGTTATGAATGTGTGCTTGTGTTGGTCTACAGATCTTATTTTTGCTTTTTGTCTGCACTGTCCCTTTGTTGAAACAATGAAAATGTTCCTGCTGTGGGATGAATAAAGGATTTCTGATTTGCCATGGTCTTACAATGTATTGCTAAGAGGCAGCTCGGACTTCTTCAAACATTATTCCTATCTGCAATAGGGCAAACTTTATACATTTCACAACTCATCAAATGATTTTTTAAGGAGAAAGGCAGAGAGCAGGACTCTTCCATCCATGTTACTCCTGCCAGACTGGCATCAGGCAGCCTTGTTTGCCACCACATGACTAAACTAAAATTAAAGTGGCACAGATCACATGCAGCACGCCACATCTGTCTAAAGACTCCCTAACTAACTGTAGACCACTGGAGCCGGAGAGGAGCCCTCCCCAGACAGAGGGCCCCGGGGCCACTGAGCTTCATGCTCCACCAGCCTCCACCAAACAGCAATTTTGTTGCTTTGAGGTTGCTTTAGCAGACTAACTAAAAAAAACACACCAACCATGCAGTATCAAGTGACTTTTTCAGTTGCTAAGAATCCTTGTTTTGTGAGTAAATAACTGAAACTGTAAATATGTTGTGCTTCTTTAACGGGGTTCTGGAAAACGTGTGTTGCTTTTTATACGAATGTTTGTATGACACATTTGGTCACAATTTTTAACTTAGTTTTCTGTCGGCTAAGCGATAAGCTGAATGCAAACATTTGTTTTAAATTAAAGTGGCCACTCAAACAGTAGTTTTAATCTGCTAGCATCACTCAACCTCTGTGCTCCTCTCATTAAAATCATTTGCTGAATTTGGGCTATAAAAGCAAATGCAGCAATTGCTGGCATGAGGCTTCAATTAGAGTAACGACCCGAGGTGGGGGCTCTGTGGGGAATTTTCCAGATCTGTGTGTTTGTGTGCATGCACTCCAAGTGGATGTGTTGCAATATGTCTGCCACGAGACGAATGAACATGCAACAGCTTGATCTTTTATTAATTTCACCTGCAGACGACCTGAGTCAAAGCTTCTGGCTGTTTGGTGGTTTATTAGCAACCATATGTTATATGGCAAAATATCAAAATGTGCATTTACATCAACCTTTTGGCATTCACACAGTAATAAAAATGTCAGATTATGCATCTCATATGCTTTTATTAACCAAACATTATTACTGTACTAAACAGTAACTATATTGTTGCAGTTAGAAAAATATCTAGGTTAGGGTTATCATATGAGGCCAATATTATCTTCAGATCTGTAATTATCAAGTTAGCATTCTTCTGAACTTTCTAATAACTTTCTTTTCAATTTCTAATAATGGTATTATTCCTGTCATGTGCACCACAACCATCTTGAAAATTCATTAGATATCTCCACAAGTTTCCTTGGAAAAAGATATAAGAACATTTAACATAAAGGGTAAAAAATAAGTTTTAATGTCACTTTAAAGCTACAAGCCCAAGCACCTGACATCCATCCATCCATCCATCCATCCATCCATCCATCCATCCATCCATCAGCAATCTGACTTCTGATGCTCTATAAAGTTAAAAACATCTATCAGTTAATATTAAGAGCAGCTGTATCGCCTGAGGCTTTGCAAGAATAAACAGATTCCTCGTCTACTGTTGTCTCCAGGATATTGAATCACTTCCAACATTCACAGGGAGCCAAAAAGTGACTGAAGAAGAAAAAGGAAGATTTACAGAAGCCTGACAGGGGAGAGTGACAGAAGTCCAGAGTGATGAGAGAGAGACGATAGATCAAGATAAGACTGTGTTTAATGTTTGTTTGAAGGAAAGAAAGGTGGTAGTTTAACATCGGGACATGAGTGGTGGCTTTGAGTGAACGTACTTGTTCCCAATATGATTCACTTTGTTTGGTATGGGAAAGCGTGCCCAGATATTTGCCTGTCGTACATCTTTTGAGCAGATTCAATCAGATATTTAGTTACTAAACCAAATTATCAAAGAAGAATCACCCATGACCAACTCAGTATCCTGAGTGTGAAATAATTTATGTATGAGTTTAACTTTGGCAGATTAATTACTTTAATTATAACCTAATAAGCCCTTTTACTATGGGAAGTTGGCATGGACATTTCTATTATCATCAAAGATGTGTATTTGGCAAGGTAGCTGAAGACCTTGAGGTTACACAACAACAACATCTAAAAAAAGAAATCCGTACTGATTAATGGAACTTGTCAGTACGTAACTCTGATAATTCATTTGCTGAAGTGAACTTAAGGAAGTCCTTCCTCTTAACAATCAGTTTTTGTTTGCCTATGATGCTTTACTCAGAATCTGAGGTGAGTAATAAAGAAACAATTGTTATCTTATATTAACTGTCACTTGTTAGGTGCTTTTACCCGAAGTGACTTATATACAATCAACACTGTGGGCAATCCTCACAGGAGAAATTTGGTGTGAAGTGCCTTGCCCAAGGACACAGCGATCTGTTGTGGAATTTGAACCAGTGCCCCCCTGACCTGAAGATTAGCACACTAACGAACTGGCCCACAACCTCAGTAATAGAAACACAAGAAAACCACCATGTCTACAATCACTTTCTATATGTTAATAGTAGTGGTAACATTGCAAACAGCAGGACAAACAGGTCAATCGTCTTTGACCTAACAATATTTCCCCAACACTTACTGCGTGTCTGCTCAATATAATGTGATACAGTCCAGATCACTTAAGGAACATAATCCTGCCAGATGCTAGGCCCTAACTTCTTAAATATACCCAGATATTCAATTGGTGGTATGTCATGTGTTGTAATGTGCATACCGGGATTTATTTTTGGCACCGTGAAATCCCTTTGACAAACCACAGAGAACTACCAATAAACATGGACAGCAAACAGACATTTTTGTGAATCAAAACTTGATTAAACATGAATGAAAGTCAAATATTAACACATTTATTTACCAAGTAGCATTGCTTTAAAACACAATTGACTGGACTATGGAGGGTAATTCAAAAACAAAGTAAGTCCATACTGCAAGTGTCACCATTAACTTGTTACTAATCATTTAAGCCATGAAAGACACTGTCGGTTGCACATATTACTTATTTTTTCATTAAGATCAAAACCAAATCACTTGTTTTTATTCTCTGAGTAGGTTCTCAGAGTTTCACTGTTTCAGGCATTTAAACCCCAGGCCCAGTAGTTCAACACTTTTAATCTCAATCAGATCCGATCAGATTTTGAAATCCCATTTTTTGTGATCCAGGATCAGACAACTCGGCCAGATTTTGTCCCAGTATTTCAAAGCAATTCAGGATAGGATCACCCTGATCCAGATTCAGACTTTTCAAGATGACTAGATCCTGAATATCAGTGCTTTAATTCTACCGATCTCCATCTAGTGGATATGAAAAGTAATACAAGGAAGACAAGAGACCACATTGCAGAGACATCTATTGTCCGCAATTACTTTTGAAAGGTGAGAGATTTGAAAGATATGTTTTCTTTAATCTAAATTACATTTCTGCTTGACAATCTTTGTTGTGATACTTTTATGAGCATAAACATTTATGTCATCAACATTTGGTTGAAAACAAAATAGGCCACCACAAACGTGACCAAAAAAGGAAAAATAAAATGGATTTGCCATGAAGGCTAAACATTGTGTATTATTTCAGTTAACAAACTTTGCCATCTTATTTATATTGAAACATATTTTTAAATAAATTGTACAGTACATTTTGCTCTGGTAATCCACTGGAAATCCACCTCTCTGGTGGGATCAAGATAATCCAGTTTTTTGGGATCAAACTGATCCCAATCCTGTGTTGTCGGTTTGAACTACCCGTTTTGAAGATTTGATCCAGATTAAAGCTTTGACTTGATTTCCTGATCTGATCGGATATCAAAGTGATCCTAATCCTGTTTTTTGGTTTTGAACTACCGAAAATCCATATCTGATCCGATAAAATAGGGATTAAAAGTGTTGAACTACTGGGCCCTGGAGACTTGCCTGGACATGCCTGCATTCAGACAAATACCAGAAACAAAAGTAAAAGCATAGTAACTCTGAAACAGCTGGGTTTCCTAGAAAAGACACAACAGAGTCACACCTTTTACTCATAAACGATAAACATACTTTTCTGTTGAGGCTGCTTTCAGTTGCGAAGTGTGCATGCTCTATCTTTTGTAATGGATGCCTCTAAGTGTGATGTTGCAATTGACTGCTCATGCTAAGTGTTGTTGACATCCTCGTGGATTCATCTTCTTATTACAGACACATGCATTTCCAAACATTTGGTCTACCTATGCTGTAAAATGTATTATATCTTCGATTTACACACGGCATCTATTGCACGTCTGTCCGTCCTGGGAGAGGGATCCCTCCTCTGTTGCTCTCCCTGAGGTTTCTCCCATTTTCCCCTTTAAACTGTGGGTTTTTTCTCTGGAAGTTTTTCCTTGTACGATGTGAGGGTCTAAGGACAGAGGGTGTCGTATTGTCATACTGATATTCTGTACAAACTGTGAAGTCCACTGAGACAAATGTAACATTTGTGATATTGGGCTATATAAATAAACATTGATTGATTGATTGAAGCGTTGACTTTAGACAGAAACATTCACTCTTTAATCCTGAGGCCATGACCTGATTAATCCGATAACGCATAAAGACAAGGACCTTTGACAGTTTTTTGACAGGGGTCAAGAAAAAAACTATGAAGTATTCTTGCTCTCTTATGGTTAACTATGACTGTGGCAGCTTCATAGACTCTGTTCTATGTATAAAAACATTCAGTGAAATAATACGATTTGGGTTTTTTAATTGCTAAGTGTTGATAAAAAGAGGATTGGTTGACTGAGGGAAAAGCACAGCACCTTAAGCACTTTGAATTGCCTCTGTGTCTTAAAATGTGCTATACAAATAAACTAACCTTCTTAAGAGGGTTATTACATTGTAAATTGTAGAAATGTTATTTTATTACACTGAAGCTGTACAATGTCTGTGTAAACACCATCATTTTAAATGCACATTGTTGGGATTTAACTGTATTTATTTTGCATATTGAGTATTTTATGACACAGATTAGGTTGTCATGTCATTTTTGACAGCAAGCACACTGCAGTGGTGTGGGGGATGTTATTTAAAGTTTGGGCTCTGACACTTAATACAAATAGCAGCACCTGATGCCTCTAGATTACCATACGGGCACTTACTAAACTGTCATAAACAGATCATTAGCTACCAATCTCATCTCAGACCTGATTTCTTTATCTATGCAGGAATGTGAAGATGTGATTACTTTCACCACAAAGACAAAGGAGAAGTTGATTGACTCGTTTGTTTTCCACAACAGTGACGACTCGGCTAGAGGAAGCTGTTGGATTGAAACTTGTTATCGTCATCCAGACGACAACTTTCACATGCTAATCAATGCTAACGATAGCCAAGGTGAGGCTGGAAAAAGGCTCTTCTCAATTTAATCATAGCACCAATATGGTCCTCAGCTTAGATACGACCAATCTGCTTTCAAATGTTCCTGTCTAGGCAATGTGATATTTAATGTGTACTAGAAGCAGACATTAAAAACTGTGAGGGGTATTTATTGTTTGTGCATAATCTGCAATGTAACTGCATTCTAAACAGGCTCAACACACTGTCTGTCTACAATGATGTTAATGAAGCAGACAAAAGAGAGAACCGGTATACACTTGCTTGAAGTGAATATATCTGCACTTTCCTTGTTGTTCGGAGTTTGATTCTTCAAGGTTTTAAGGCTTTTATTGTCATGTGTGCATAGCTACGGTGTAGATATGAAAATGAAAATCTTAGGTCACTTGCTCCTCCAACAGTGCAACACAATAAACAGATAAAATAGTACAAGTAAATAAAATAAAATAGAATATAATAGAAACAGAATGTGATAGAAACTGTGCAGAATAGTCTACAGTCATTGGAATATTGATATATATATGATATATGTGAGTTGCAAATAGATGAATGTTATGTATGTTCTTTCAAAAGTTCAGGTGTTTAACATTCTAAGTCGCTTTCGATAAAGGTGTCAGCTAAAAGATATGTAATGTAATGTATACCCTTTGAATAACAACACTGATGAAGGCAAAGGAAACTATGGTAAATAATCCGGTTCAAGCAGGTCTTCAAATAGTCCAAATACACAGCATGGCAGCATTTCCCCATCAGCGCCCTGCTGTGAGAAGTCGTCCTCTGCTGAGACCAGCCTCATTTGCATCAAACATGTCTGATAGCTCCACAGGCCCAAACATCCTGTCGCCTCACACAAGGAGAGGAATGATGATGGTCGTCACTTTGATAGATAAGGGTTTCTCCAGATTTAACATTAGCATAGCAGATGTCCCTCCCCTGGGTATAGAACCTCGAGTACCTGCATGCAAATACAATGCCTAGACCTCTTGACCACCAATGGGTTTTTAAAACAATGAATACCCAACTATAGTTCTTGCTGTGATGTGATTTGGGGTGAATTTGTATCCTTATGCACACTACGAGCACACAGGTATGGAGGACACAACATGACATGAGTAAAAATACAAATAAATGAATAAATACAGGAATATAAAAATGCAAGAATAAATAAATGTGGGAACAAAACTGAAATAAATAAATGTGGAAACATATATAAATACATTTTGGACATAATATCTGCACTTTACTACAATGCATCTTGCTTATGGAAGTGCTTGATGTAAATGTTAAAACAAATGAATAGACTTTTTAATTAATGGCAGTATCAGGTGGTCAACAACTAATAATGTTTAGACCGTCCTCAGTCCAGTGATGTCACCTTCTGCAGGTGAAAATGACACTGTCTTTTTGTTTGTATCTCCTCCTTTTCTTCCTGGTCCACCATTACATAATCCCCTATGAATAAAGAGCAGCGGATACTCACCTGGCTACTTTATGCACCATACATTGGGGCCCTATATCCCTTACCTGTGGTGAATAGTAGCGCAGCAGGTTCTATTGTTGCTGCAGATATAGAGATGGAGGCCCGGCCACCTTGGTGATCCGGTGTCCTGCAGTCTCAGCTTTCCTTCAGGGAACCCCTGGTATCTTTCTGTTTGGCCAGCATTATGTGTGACTTCCTGTCTGTGGCAGGGATATTACTGGAAGACCTCTCCAGGGACACGGTGACAATTGCCCACCTCTATAGTTTCCTCTTTTCTTCTTGTTTGGCTGTTTTCTTGGCAGATAACACATTGTTTGGAACTTTTCTAACCCATCAGTTGTGCTGGTTAAAGTTTGTTTTTCCTGAAGGATATGTATTTTAGGAAAGCTAGCAGGCTTCATATTACACCACAGAAAAAATGAACAAAAGCAACAGTAAATGGAAAACAGTAGAATCATTTACAAAACACTTGAACCTGAGTTAATCTTTTTGCATTTATGGTAAAACTTACGAGGACTTTCTTAAAAGTAGGTGGTCAGACATATACCAAGTTTACGACTATCTTCTACATTGTTTTTACATAACAAAGAAGAGATTATTGATTGATTGATGATAAAGTATTTTCTTTGCTCTACTTCAAAATGCCAATGAACAAATAACAAAACACTTTTGTAGTATACTGTAAAATGTCTCCCCTTCAGTCTACACGGACCATAAAGTGATCCAAAAGTGCAACTACAATGCAAGAAATGGGGTCCAGAAGCAGTCTTTGTCAAATGATGTATTTAAAGCAGGGGTGTCCAAACTTTTTTCACAGAGGGCCACATACAGAAAAATATACGAAGGGCTGGGCCACTCACTAGAGGTGAGGTATATTGTCTCAAAAATCAATCAAATGTAGGTAAACTATTCTTGATCCTTGAAAATGCTTTATCACAGCTCTCCATCATTTATTTTGTTACAAAAAGTGTTGGCAGCTCATTCCTTAAAAAAGAAGCTTCAGATCACTTATAATAAGAGGAAATATGAAGGGTATATTTCAAGGTTGTTATGTACATTTGTTATTGGGCTTTTTTGTTATCAACTTAGATCTGTTAGAACACTTGTGTCAAACTCAAGGCCCGGGGGCCAAATCAGGCCCGTGGTGGATTTAATGTTTAATGTTGTTTTTATAGGCAATAATTTAAGCTTTGTTAGTTCCAGGTTTAATATGTGCAATAAGTTCATTTCAATACGTTTTGCTATAAACATTGAACCAGTCCCTCAACTAGTACAGATTTTTTTATTTTGGCCCACTGTGTATTTGAGTTTGACACCCCTGTGTTAGAAAATGTTTTAAACTTTAATTGACTGAATTTATTTAAAAAGTGGTCTTATTAACACATGAATACTGTGTAATATATTTGAACATTTATATTTAAGAAGTACAATACAAGACAAGCAGAAGTGTCTTTTATGGGCTATATTCCATTTTATTTTTTTAATTTGCTGAGGGCCGATTCAAAATGGTCCACGGGCCACATTTGGCCCCCGGGCCGTAGTTTGGACACCCCTGATTTAAAGTATTTCCATTACAAAATTCCTTGCGTGAGTCCTTATGTTTCCACTGCAGCTCGGCACTGCAACACTGTCCAGAGAAACAGAAGGTGGTCATTTTGGTAAGACAGGCTTTAAAAAGATAAATCTGAACTTGGAACACAATACAGCCCGATAATGGACAACACATTCAGTTAGTGCTGTAGTACGGTCAAACCCGGGTGAGATCTGACACTGAACTATTAATCAGAGGTGCCGTGCTCTGTGATGCAGAAACATAAATCCTCTGTTAGGTAGATAGGAGCCCCATTTCTGGCCTCAAAACTCAATACTTTCTTTCACGATTCTTAGCCAAAATGTAATTTTTTCCTGCCACCGGGTTGAACGTTGATCGCACAGATGTCTACCTAAAGCCTTAAATGATAATGTGTATAGCCAAAAGGTTTATGGACAGTGTAGCTGAGCCAGCTGGCTGGCTGATGCGCAGTCTTTGGAAATGTTGGATTTGAATGCTGGTTTTGCAGAGGGCATGCATTTCATCAGTCACTGCAGACAGTAGACATCTATGGAATCACACATATACCTTAATATGTTTCATGCTGCTATGTGAAGAATGCAGTGTTGTAAACAATGGGGCTTAAAAGAAGAGTGCTCTGCTAGAAGATTCTAAAGAAATGCAATTGATGACTCCATTACTGATTAATTAAATATCTTCTGAACATGGTTTATCTTTACAACAACCTTCGTCTGCCTATAAGTAGATATTTATATATTTCTCTCAGTTAAATGCACTTTGTTGAATTTGAACCCAACATCAGTAAATGGATACATATACTTTCTTTGAGGTTATATGTCAAAGTCCTTTCTGTCCTGCTCATTTTGTTTAGAAAAGATTGTCATGTTTTCCTCATCCTGAGAAAGCCGAGAGCATCCTCATGGGACTCTGGTAAAAGGTGAAACTTAAGACCATCTCTAGTTAGTGTAGCGTAGGTTAAAGCATCCTCCTTTCAGAGCCAAAGGAGAAAGAGAGGGGAACAAGACAAATAGGTTCCCACCGGCAGAGAGAGGTCAGCTCTCCAGGGAGGCCTCTCCACTATTCTCTCAGCGAGGTGTGCTAGAAAATAGTTCTTTACGGTCCAGAGTGAAGAAAAGGCTCCCACCCATAACCTCACAGTCTGCCACACACACACACACACACACACACACACACACACACACACACACACACACACACACACACACACACACACACACACACACACACACACACACACACACATTGCATTAACCTGCTAATGGATTGACTCCCCCCCTGCCGTCTCCTCTTTGTTTTGAGGCCCAGATCGCTTTCCTCTAGCTCGATGGGTGAACAGCAGGCGAGCTGCGTTCCCTCACACACCCATCAAAATGTTCAAGAATAGGTTTACAAGCTTTCATATACATTGTCCTGTATGGAGCTCTCACACAGATAGGAGCGACAGCTGTGGTCTGCATAGTTTCACTTGACATCTTCCCATAATCGCCTGCAGCACATTTGACGAGTTAATAACTCTATGCCATAAAAAGGATTTTCTGGCAGTTGGGTGCCTCATTATAATAATGTATTCTCTGGAACGCAAACAAAAAGCAGACAGTATGTTTAATGAGGAAGCAATTATGCTAAAAATGTCGTGTCGTTTACACTTCCACATGCCCAGTCTAGTTCTCTTCTCAAAGACAGCATGTGTGTGAAAATGCCATTTGCATCTGATTTAAGGTTTGCGTTTAAAACAAACTGAAGGCAAATGTATATTTAGATCCTGCTTTGCCCTCTCACAGCAAGTGGTTGAATATACCAAAGAAGTACTGTACTTAAGTAAAAATGTTAAGGTATTTGTACTTTAACTAAGTATTTTTTTTATTTATGCTACTTTATACTGCTACTCCACTACATTTTGGAAGAAGATATTGTAATTGTTACTCCTCTACAGTTATCTGACAGCTCTAGTTACTTTGCTTATTGAGATTATTAACGAAAACTAAATATAAATCCACAAATAAATAAACATTGACGTATACTTATAGGTTTAATGTAGCAGTAGTATACAAAGTAATTCAAATTAGCTCCAACTTTACCAGGTGCTATAAACACATGAATTCATCAACAATCATAATCCATTAGTTTAAAGTTAATGATTTTGAAATGGGCCATTAGACACAACAAGTGCTTTTAGTTTTGATAGTTAAGTGTATTCTCATGCAAATAGTTTTCTACTTTTAGAGATTTAAAAGCAGAAATGTAACTTCTAACAGAGCCTTTTTTCCAATGTATTACTTCTTTTACTCATTTTTATTTAAACACTTCTTCCCCCACTACAGCTTTTCTTTTGGTTTATCCCAGGAGTTTAATTTCAGCGCTGCTCAGCACCTAAATGTTATTCCAGTGACTTGCCCCAAAGGTTTTAAAGGACAGTGGAAACTACAGTATTATCTGTGACATGTTATGTTCCTCTCTGCTCTGGATAAGTGTGCTGTCACTCAGCAGTAAACACACCTTGATTCTGACATTACAGTACATAGGTAATGTTCGCGGCGTCTTCCCAAACTGACAAGCTAGAGCTGGTTTAACTATTCCATTGGGTAATATTTGATTAAACTCTTATTTAATGCTGCTTCGGGATCAAGTCAGGCTTAAAAAGAACACCTGTTAAATCAAGTAGGAACATGTATGAAATATAGGTGATATTAACATTATGAATAAATAAATACATAACAAGTGATGGCAAGTTTGTCGGAATGTATTGTGTGAAAACAGTGTGTAGATAAAACCTCCTTTTAGTGAGCTTTTAGTGAGCTTTTTCAATGTTCAGCTGTCCACCAAAACCAGCATACTGTTCATATATAATACCATGTTTGTCCCTCTCTCAGAAGTTATCTGTTACTCTTGAACCTCTTTGTAAATCTCTACTCAGGATCCATCCTGTCCTGCATCGATCCGAGCTGCTCCCTCGCTCTGACCTTTCATTTTCAACAGTTAATTCCTCTGTCCACAGACAGGTGTGATGTTTGAGAGTGTGATGGACGCCCTTGATCCGCCTGGCTTAGGGATTTTGTGACAAACACTCTACCTCACACCCGCGTCTGACTCTACACGGCCACTTCAAAGAGTTCAAGGAGACAACTAGAGTTTCACATTTATCCACCTTGTTTGGACTTCAGCCAGGAGTTGTATGCTGAGTTTAAATGTATTTGAGCAGGACTGTTCGTGTGTGTGTGTGTGAGTGTTTGTGTGTCCAAACACATCATTACCTGTACAGTTATGTGTGCATAGAGAGAGCCAATAGTAAGAGTATCCATTACAGATCTAATCATGCAACTCAAAGGTCAAATATTTCACCGCTAAATTTCCAAATGAAGGAAATTCCGCTTAGATATTCTTAGATATACCTGCTGGTTCTCTTAAAATTCACTGAATGTGGCATGTTAATTCATCAAGTCTTTTCTAAACACTCACAATTAACAGACTGAACTGTTACTTTAGGTTTTTTGTAAAATAA
This sequence comes from Dissostichus eleginoides, assembly GCA_031216635.1. Taxonomy (NCBI): domain Eukaryota; kingdom Metazoa; phylum Chordata; class Actinopteri; order Perciformes; family Nototheniidae; genus Dissostichus; species Dissostichus eleginoides. Next base: position 11,894,520 of record CM062273.1, on the reverse strand, counting down.
ATGCTTGTCCTTTCTTTGTCTGTTTATAACAGAAAATACACAGGAGTGTGTGTGTGTCAGGGAGTGCGAGTACATGAAATGTGATCCCATTAAGCAGCGCCCCCCCCCCTCACGCTCACCCCCAAAGGCCATTATAACTCTCTTTCCTTGAAACCCCCCCCCCCCTCCAAGCATCCCTCTCTCAAAGTTTGGACACCTGCCAGGTCCCACAGTCATTATCCTAATGAGCACTGACAGCCTAAAGTCAGTCTGGCTACAAAACCAGCACACGCACACACACACACACACACACACACACACACACACACACACACACACACACACACACACACACACACACACACACACACACACACACACACACAGTGTCTATAACTCTTACCCTGTTACACACACGCACTAACTTTCCCAACTTCATCATAGTGCTGGTATGAATCACGGCCTAACGCTAAACCTCCACAAAAACACACCTGTTTGTTGTCGCTACAAAATGGTGGAAATAACTCTCTATTATAATCAAGACTGAAAAAAGTATACACATCTTCCATCGCAGACTGAAAACACACTTGTTTCATATAGGCACCAACTGCGCCTCAGCCTTTAAAATAAATATATTCCAGAAAATACGTTTCTATAAGCTTTAAGAACGTGGATGAAGTATTGTAGGAGCCAACATGCTCATTTATGCATTGTTTATAGTTTTAATCAAGATTCATTGTTTACACCAAATCCATTTATACTTGGTTATCACTTCCAGCAGTTGTCACCTGGATATATGTAATGATTTGTAGTCCACCTGTTTTATGTTGGAGTTTTGATGACAAAGAGTGTGGGCTAGGCTTGGATATCTTCTGTTGACAGTCTGGTCTTTCCTTAATAACAGTTTATTTTATTTTATTTATTAAATCTCATGGAACCTCAACTTCAGCTCGTGGTCTTTCTTGAATGCATCAAAAATGATTATGCCAAATGTAGTCTCTTAGTGACTTTATTTATTGGAAGTTTAGTCCTTACACGTATGATTCATAGATAAATATCACAAACATATTCAAGGTTGGAGCATAATTGGAGGAAACCAGTGAGGACATTCTCATATCCAGCCATGTCTGTTTTCACATGGGAAATTTCACGAGTAAGACACCTGTCGGCATGAAGGGAAGCAACGTGACCTGATGAGACGGAGCACTTCCTGGCGGGACATAGCCCGTCTGGCAGGAAGACTTACAGGAAACAGGTTAGTAGAGTGGCTGTGTGTGTGTGTGTGTGTGTGTGTGTGTGTGTGTGTGTGTGTGTGTGTACATGCAAGTGTGTGTGTGTGTGTGTGTTTGGATAGGCTACACCCTCAGGAGTGTGCCACCACGGCAACTGTCTTCATGGGAACAATACCACCTGTCGCTCAGGGCTAGCAGACAATGGAGGCCAGATGGAGAGCAAAGGGTGGAGGACGAAACCAAATGCCGACCTAAGCAGCGGCATCAAATCAAAATCTTTAGGTATTCCTGATGCCAAGAGCCTATGGTTTTATTGTTTATCACGGATTATATGAGTAGTACAGTACATGGCCATCTGTCTTTCTCTTTTAAAATCTCTTTTTTTCATCCCTGGGCCTTTGCTTCTTTGTTTCTCTCGCTCTTTGATACAATACGTACATGAGCAAGATGGAGTGATCGAATGACGTTTTTTTGAAAGACCAAATGTTATTGCCAATGTTAAATTAAAATAACTTAAAGGTGGGGTAGGTAAGTTTGAGAAACCGGCTCGAGATACACTTTTTGTTATATTCCATGGAATGCTCTTAACATCCCGATAGCAATGAATATCTTAAGTGCTTTGACAAAAAATCCATACAAAAATGTCATCTGTTGAAGCCGTGGCGCTGTAAAAAGCACGACCAATCATCTGAGCCGGCCCGGCTAAAATAACTGGATGGCCTACCTGCCTGTCAGCCTTCCATCTGTGCACAAACTTATCTCGTGCCCTCATGTGCGCGTTCGTGTGTGTTGGAGGAGGGGCTCTGTAAGGAAGTGGCAGATTTTTTCCGGCTGTGTATTTTCAAATTCTAGCGCACTCGAGCTGGTTTCTTCAAAATTACCTACCCCACCTTTAACAGTGATTCCATTTGTTTGGATTTTGGAGGTGAAACCTGGATTGACAACATTTTATTTTAGTTGTGAGTTACTGTAAAGTTGTATTCTGTGTTGCATTAAGGGTCAATAGTGTCCATCCATCTATTTCCTTCAGGATAAAAAGGTATTGCATATATCCTTCAATACAGTACAGATCCTACATTAATGTCCATTTCCCAAACCCCTGTTAGAGTAGTATAGTGTATATCGTTGGGACACTGCATGAGTGTTTAGATGTGCATAGAATATATAATTGGAAAGATTCATGCATGAACATTTCTCATCCACACCCTATTTTAAAGTTGTAAAACAGAGTTTATTTTAAAAATGATGTTCGTGTAAGGAGTATACATTTTGAAAAACACAGTTGTGGGTTTATTCTTCAACTTTATGGAAATGTAGCCCTTAAAAATGTTATGTGTGATTTACGATTGTTTTAATTTGTACAGAATATCGACCCCAGCTGCGTTTTAGAGCCTTTCCAAACTGTTGTCGGATGAGTAAGAGAAGACAAGTAGGGTGAGAGCTTTTGAGCACATTTACAATAAGATGAAAACAATAATAGCATCAAATGACTCATGAACGTAATGAATTTCTACATTAAGCTCAAATCGCCACATGAAAAGTAACGCACACACAAGTTATAAACCGCTGAATTAAACAGAACAACTACTACATGTCCGGTAGGCAGTTGAATGTCAGGCGTTGTCTCAAAGGAGTTTAACCAGAAATTGCCCTTTGACCCAGGAATCCACCAGAGCGAGGAGGCAGAAGGTTTGGTCACATCCACTTCTTCTTATCATTATTCTTCTTCTACTTCTTCTTCTTCTTCTTCTACTCTTTGTTCGGACACATCATTCATTTCCTCTCTTGTTTCTCTCACCGTCTGTCTCATCCGCCTCCCTCCTCTTTCTCAAGGAACAGGATGTGAAGAAATGTTTGTGGATCAGCGAGATAAACCATCCACTTACTTTAATAAATGAAACAGGTCATTCCTTACAGCGATATAAGCTGTGTATACATTTTGGGGAAATTGCTGCCTGTATATTTCCGAATAAGGGATCAGCCAGTTCTCGGAAAAGAAAGCCAGAACTTAAATATAGTATATATAGGTCTTTGTGTAAGGTTCTCTATATGAATGTCAGCAACTATTTTTGGCGTCAGTGTTTTTTAAACAGTTATGTCAGCGCTTACATTGGTAAGAGTGTGTTCTTTTATCTGAACAGAGAAATTACAGGAACATGTCAAATACATTTCTCCATAAACTTAAACAACTGTTTTAAAAAATGCTTTTGATTAAATTAAACTTCTCTATGTGTGCTATAAACCAGAATAAGAAGTAAGACTAGAATCTGATCCGTGTTTAACGGTTAACATCTAAATTAAAAGAGTTGAAAATGAAATTAAAATAAAGTTTGGTTATTTACATGATTCTGCTAAATCACAGGAAACAAAAATAATACTTTAAATGTATTCATCTTACTGTAATAGTGGCCAATTGTCCGAATCAGCCACTTAAAATCTACAATAGGTCACACTATTGACTCTGTTATCATTGCAAGGGGTCATTCAAGGCCTTTTTTTTCCTGTACAGTATTTACAAGTTCCCATTTCCCATAACTTGTATGATTAACCCCTAAAAAGAAAAAGTAAGCACAAGAGAGCAGACGTTTTTGTTCCCTTTTACTTTCTTATAAACGCCCGTGCATTCAAGTATAAATCTAAGCTATCCCTGTCACACATGCCATGCTGCTATTGGACGTATAAGGCTGAAAAGAAAAGGAGAATGTGGGAACTGGAGGTTTTCTGCCCTGTCAGGATCGCCATCTGCTCTTTATCCACGCTGGCACCAAGCCCTGGTCCAACCCTTGGCACCTACACCCACGCTCACACACCCACACACACACACACACACACACATATTGCATGCGTTGTATACGTCTAGCTTTGCAAAGTAGAGCGGTCGTGCTATGAACTGCAGAAGTAGTAAAACACCTGCATCTTAACAACAAATATGAGATTGTGTTTATGTTAACGTGTAACATGTGTGTATGTTTGCATATAGTTTCCCAACAACATTTTTATTTTAAATAACTCAAAAAAGCAAGAGTAAGTGTTATTTTGTGAATGTCCTCGTCCTTGAGTGTGTTGTGAAAGGGGTTGGGGGGTGCTTGTGTTTGCTTGTGTGTGACTGAGTGTTTATTTGTGTGCAAAACAAAGAACATGTCTTAGTGTTTGAGTGGAAAGACAAGAGGGCCGTAAGTATTTTGTTTGTGTGTGTGTGTATCTCAGTGTGAATGCTAACCCGAAGTGATTGGCTTTTGTTTTTCCAAGGAGTGGGTGGGGAAGGTGCGTGACAAGCGTGTTTCTCCCCTTTTGGGTTACTTGGCTCATTTGGAGCATGGGTGTGTGAATGTGTGGGTGTGTGTGTGTGTGTGTATGGTGATGATGTTGGTTCCCAAAACAAAACCAGCAGCTGTTTGTACAGGCTCACACACACAAACCCATTCATCTGTGGTTATCTTCGACCCACCCTTTCCTTCTGTAGCCATCTATTTACACTTTAAAATCAACAAAAGTTAAATATTATTTGAAGTAAAATGAATATAATTATCAGAAAGCACAATACTGTATATTTGTACATGTATATATCATACAGCAATAATAGCTCACAAGGGACACTATATTCCATTTCAATTAGCTGATGCTTTCATCAAACGCATCTTACAAAAAGTACAATCAACCATGAGGAAACAAATACTATAAACAGCTAGAATCCTGCAAAAACATTAGCCTAGTAATAGCCAAACTATTTTACGTGCTTCAACATTTTGTTTGTTTTTTATTTATAAACATTTAAATAGCTCAGGTGTAGTAAATACAGGTGGGTTTTAAGATGTGTATTCTTTCAGCGGTCCTCATATTAACGCTTCTATTGGCTAGCGCCTCAACACATTGCACGTGATAGGCTAAGGGGCGGGACATCTTTCAGAGCAGTCTGGGCTCTGATTTCAGACAGAGGGTGAAAAGCGAGCAGCACATGCAGTATGATAATAAAAAAAAGAAACACTTAGAAATGAAAGAATAGGGCCCCTTTAAACCCTTTAAACGACACCTACAACCCTCAATGTTTTGGCTCATAAGTCCTTTCCAGTTCATGTTCACTGTACAGGAACGAGCAACAGATGAAGAAAAGAATGATCGCTCACTAGTGCCATGGTGACAGGCAGAATTGGCATGGCAACCAATGAAGCACAGCTCCCTGAGGATTACAGCTGTTGCCACATCTGTGACCAATCACAGTATTTGACTAAAACTTCCTGTCGTAAAATGGCTCATCAAAAACTCACACATGAAGGCATGAGCAGTTTTGGAGCGGTATGACTTCAGCTATTTTGATGAGAAATCACTCCTTTTTTTTTTAAGTTCAGGAAGATGTTGTGCGGCTGCTTCAACCACGGCTGCTTCCTGGTAAGATTTTGTGAAGCTACAGTAGATACAGGATTGAAGGGTTGTTATGTAGAATTAGGACAAGAGAATGCATGAATACAAATATGGTAGCACGTAACAAATATTATTTCATATCTGCAAACAAACAGGTCAAACCATAACATCAGCTAAAGTGCAATATAAATATGAATATATTGGATTTACATAGTGACAAAATTGCGTTGTTCCTGTCGGCCAGCGTACATGTCAGATGACGTAGTATGAACAATCTATAAGGATATAAAAATAAGGCACAAAATATGCTTCTACAGAAATACAAATTAGAAGTGTGTTAAGTTAAAGTTTACCGGGTACACACAAGCATTTATATATGTATGAACTCTGAGAACATTTTTGGATAAGCAACATTTTTGAAAAACCTTCAAACACAGAAAGTGGATAAAAAGCTGAAACAAAGAGAAAACATTCCTTTTGTTTAAATGTAGATATCTTCATGTGGTAGTGTACCCTCAGCTGTGATCACTGGGAATAATCTGGTTAAAACAGATAATCTCATAATGTGGTTTAGTGTTAAACCCTTTTAACTCCCAGTTTACATGTGGTCTATAATTAGATTCCCTGCAAGGCTCCTACAATTGTGTTTAATGTCATTATCAGTATCAAGTCTTCTTTGAACTGTTTCATGCAAAGATGTACCATCTAAAACAAATGTCTTATTTAAAGTGGTCTCTCTTAGATTTGTAAATGATCCTTTCTCATGTTCATGTGTTTATTGGAAAAGACAAAATGAATGTTAAACTAAACATTCTTCTCCATCCAAATCCTGCTGCTTGATCTGGTGCCAGTTTCTTAACATTGCAAACAAAATGCATTGTTCATGATTATGTGCTAAATAACGCAAAACCGTGCCATTGCCATAACAAATCCCTGCTGTTAAATCTGCGTTACACTTAAAAGTTTCCTTAACCCAGACAACGTTCTTTTTTAAATAATTTGCAACTCTACGAAATCAGATTTCAAAAGCGTGTGTGTTGGTTAATCAGATGACTACAGTATAATAAATCATACATATTAACCAAAGACAAACAAACAACAGAAAAACAAGTCTCTGACAAACCACATGACAACACATCACTGTTGTTGTTGGTGTTTCTGTGTGTGTTTTTATGTGGCTTAGGAGTCAATCCTTCCAAACATGACTGTCATTAACCCTTGTCGCTCTTAAAGGACCACCCAGATGTGTGTCTGTGTGTGTGTGTGTGTGTGTGTGTGTGTGGCCTACAGACTTGCATTGTGTTGTGTGTTATCTATCCACTCCAGCCTGTCCATTTGTACGGCTAAGACAACAATCCCCTTCAATGGAAGAGAGGACTGCGTCTATCACCATGGTAACGCACATTTCTCATAATGCAGGGAAACACGTGACAAGCAAAATGTCATCAGCAATCAAAACAGAAATGACAAACAGCAGCGGTGGAGAAAGTATTCAGATCCTCCAAGTTAAAGTACTTTTACGGCCCTGTAAAAATGTTCTGTGACAAGAAAAAGTCCTGCATTAACAATACTCAAACATATCACTTCAGTAAAAGTACATTTTAAGTAACTAGTAAGTAAAGCTGTAAGATACATGTAGTACGACATTTCCCTTTGACTTGTAATGAAGTAGAAATATAAAGTGGCAGTAACGAAAGTACTCAGGTAAAGTACTTGCACTTACGAACTTACACTTGTTCCTGTCCACCGTATATGATGATATGAAACTGGGATTCTGTAGTTGCAACCTTCCTCTGCCCCTTTGTTTGACTTCTTGTCTGTCCCCTAATGTGACACTTCCTTGCTTCATTTTCTCCTAATGACCCACCAGCGGGACACTTTAGGGGGCCCACATGCCCTCCGGTTGGCCCAAAGACCTCTTTGGTTCGCTCAAACGCCCTCTGATTGTCCCATCTGGCCAACCTAAATGCCCTTCTGGCAAGAAAAAGTGTTGCTTTTCTTGAGGCAAAAATGAATCCTTCATCCTGCACATGCATGTCGTGACCCTGCCTCATTTGTGTGTATTTGGCCTTTGCACTGCACAAGGAAATTGGCCTGTAGCAACAGCACACCTTAACAATTAAGAAATGTGTAAAATAGAAGATAGAATAGCCCACAAAGAAAGACAATAACTAACAATCTTTTAGGAAGTTAAATTAGCTCTAAAATGTGGCATTCATGGTCATGTGTAACTCTTTTAGCACACACAAGCAAATTATAATTATTTGACAATGCAATTTAAATCTTCAAAGTCTCAGAATCTTCATTAGAGTGTCACCGAAGGCTCTGACAACTAAAACGCAATGTTCCCCTTTTCAAAGGATCTCACAGCTGACTTCAGAGGTTTTTAAATCTCTCGAAAACGGTGTGACTGAGGTCCTTAAAGCCTCTTAGCAAAAGATTATCCCTGCTCAATTTACTGAAAGGAGAGATAACACTGGTCACAACTGGTTTGTCTCAAGAAGGTTTCAGAAATGATGATTCAGTACCTATGGAAAATCTTGTAAATAAGAAGCCTGAGCGTAGTGAAAAACTTAGAGTGTAAAAAGTGATAGTAATAGCACTTAGCATACAGTAAAATAACTTTTAATCATGTTAATTACTTTTTTAAAGTTTTAATGTTGATCCAAATTGAGAAAATATTTGTGTTTGGAATACATTTTGACCGTTTAAAATGTATATTCATATCAGGTCAAATTGTAAATAAGGACACGCTATATCTTTTACTGAACGCTACAATTGATATATTGTTGTTTATTATTTACAGAGTATGTTTAGAATTTCAAGGATGAGCCCAGATATCCAAAAAAAGAAAGAAAGAAAATCATGTTCAGGAAAATTGTGGATCTTTTTTTGATTACACCATTTTAGGAGACATCCAAGTATGTTTACATGCTGAATTTGAGCCCTTTTGCATCCTCAAGAGTGCCTTTATAGCAGGCTGTGAGTAAAAGGAGAGTATACAGTTCATTTCCGGACCCTCACCTTGATTTTGTGCTTAAATATGACAGTGTAGCAGTAACCAGAGCACTTTAAGCCTCCTGCAGCTGCTGAAACGTACAAAGAGTCCCTTCTTTGTAACTTTATATTCAACACACTGGTCCTTTGCAGAGAAAATGTACAAAGATGGAAGAAGAAAGAGCATTACATGGGACTTTCAAAGGGCAAGCTCGGCCGCAGGACCTCAGACACACTCACACACACCTCTCACACACCTGTGCAAACTCTCCGTCAGACTTCCTCTCTCTAAGTCACACACACACACACACACACACACACACACACACACACACACACACACACACACACACATTTCCTGTGGGCCCAAACACTGCCCAGTCTGTTCTCCAGGGCGTTGGCTGCTGGGCACTTGGTCAATGTGTACCCAAGTGTAATGCTTCAGCACTCTAGGACTGGCATGGAGACAACACAAACACACACACATACACACACAGAGAAGGACATGGATATAACATGGTTATACACATAGGCCTACTTTGTGAGGAGAGCAAGGAAACAAACATCTTTGAGGAAAAAAGTGCTGACCTGCGGGTTTCATTTGAGAATGTTTACTCGCAGATCAGATGAACAGTGTAGCCGTTATTATACCTAGTTTCCCGTTTTTAAAGGACAGATAGTCGAACAAACTAGCATGGACTTAGTAATAAGGTTAAACTTCACCAGGTGTTGTAGTTACAACTAACAACACATAAATGACTAATTACGCTCTTGTTGAAATGAAAACCCTTACATATCATCCTTTTCTTTATGGCTTATTATCTTAAAGTTGGTGAATTCGTGTTGCGGACTAGCTGACTATGATCTTGCCAGCAACATGCTAGCGCTAGCCTGTCACAATAGCTGTACAGTTAGCAAGCTAGTTATCCCAGAGGCTTACAGGATGATACGTTTACACTATTTGTTCGATAGAGACATATTTGTACCGTCGACACTGTATACGCAATGGTAGCTTCCCCAGTTTGTATCTCTCCATAGACCGTTCGGTTTTTTATCAAATGCAAGATTTCTCATGTTATAATTCAACAATGTTGCTTCATTTATTGCTAGATTCAGGGAATTTTTTCCTTCAATCTAGACATCAGCAAATTAAACACATGTGTTGATTAATCAATGTTAATTACTTAGGCACTTTTAGCACTTCCTCGTTGTCTGGTCAGTGATTGGGATTATTGTCCTTAAACTTGTAGACTATGAGTAAAACAAGCCCTACACTGTTCACCCAAAATGGAAGTGACAATCAAAACACACTCAAATTCAATCTGGCACTAAGTCAATGTTTCATTTCAGATCCAATGTGTGCTTGAGTTTAGTGCCAGACCATTGGAAAACACACAATTACCCAACAAAGTCCTGTTCGATACAGCGCTGTATCCACACAGCTGGGCAGCTGAGAAGGAAATAGGAAAGAGCTGGGGGATCTTTTAGACACACTTGATCAAATACACACACACCACCTCCACTGTTTACACACCCTTAAGCAAATGTCTGAAGAACGACACAGACGTGAAAATCTAAACAAAAACCTTGTGTTGTGGTCCACATCTCACTCAACATCGACACAACATCAATCCACACCACACAGGTGACATAACACACCATCTGCACACATGCTACACACAATGAACATACACACACACACACACACACACACACACACACACGCAAAAACATGTGTTTAATGCAATAGATTCAAGGGAAATCAACTCATGCGTAGTATAATACGTAATAAAATAATGTACAATATACATGTTTTATTGGAATATATCTTAGGCTATGGTTCTTTCCTATACATTCTATACTCTCCTCTTTTTTATGTGTCTTCATATACCTAATTGGGCTTTATAGATGTTTGTGTCAATCCATAAAGTGTGACGAGATGTATACAATGTAATTATGAATTTTGTTGATGACGTAGGGGTCTCAGAAAAGCCTGTATCAAAGACAAACTGTGTTTTCTGAACTAACTTACTTTGCTCGTAAATCGGACCGTGATTTAAGTCATCGTTTAAAAAGTAGCCCTAACTCCTGACTCATTGAGTTAAAGCTCCAACACATTTATGACTGTTCCCTTTGCCAGGACGCTGCACAAAGACCATGAGATATTACCTGACATGTACAGCATGTTTTACTATATATTATTAACTAGTAATAAATTCCAAGGCACATACCAACAGGAACTCCAAGGTCATGCTAATAACCATTTTTATCTGTCGTCATTTATTCTCCAAGACAAAACGAAAACAAAATGATCTGATGAAAAATGGTTTCTCCATTTGTTGGCATAAAAATGGTTCTCTCTTAGTGACACAGAGGTAATTTATAATGCTTTTCAATTGAACAAACTACAGCTCCATGCACACACACACACACACACACACACACACACACGCACACACACGCACACACACGCACATACATTGACACACATACACACAACTTTAGTATTCTTGGCCAAGAATGAAATGTAATATTCAGTTAATGGGAATTGTAGTATAACAGATTTACTTTTATTAATACATTTGATGTGCCAAAGCTTCTGCGATGATTCATAGCTGCATCAAACTCACTGTAAAGGTGAAAGGGACCGAAAGAGTCATTTCAATGTTTTAAATAAACAAAAATACAGTTTGCAACAAATCTACATACCATTAAAGATTATAAAACACTGACCAACTTCAAGTAGGCCTACTCTTTACCGTAAATAGGATGAGGTTTGTTTGATACAATCCTCCACATCCATCTCACAGTATTTACCCGTCCGCCGGCCCTCTACTTCCTACGGACCAACACAATCTCTGCCTCTGACCCGGCCTCTGAACTCTCCCCTCGGCATCACCTGCCATAAACGCCCAGTGTTTGAACAAGGCATTCTTAGTCGGCGTTAGGCAACAATCTGTATCAGGAGGCAACAGCAGCCCTCAGGGGGAGCTGGAGCCGACCCCCTCTCTGCTTTATGGCGCTCATTTAAAACGATCGGCAACCAAAGTTGTGATGATTGTGTGTGTGCGTGCGTGTGATGATTGTGCATGTCTGTGTGTGTGTAAGAGCTGATTTAGGGCTGGAGGCAATGAGAGTAGACCAGTGCTGGAATCCAGCTGGCTCCACCGCTAGCTAACCATCAACTAATAATGAGTCTCTGAGACATAGAGACAGACAGATAAACAGAGAGACAGAGGGATGAAAAAACAGACAGACAGACAGACAGACAGACAGACAGACGGACAGACAGACGGACAGACAGACGGACAGACAGACGGATAAATAGAAAGATAGATAGACATACAGAAAGATACACCCCTATGCAGACCGTAACTTTTGAAATAACTTTTGAAAGAACATATATAACATTCATCTGTTTGCAACTCATATATATCAATATTCCAATTACTTATATAGACTATTCTGCACTGTTTCTATTATATTCTGTTTCTATTATATTCTATTTTATTTACTTGTACTATTTTATCTGTTTTATTGTGTTGCACTGTTGAAGGAGTCTGTGACCTAAGATTGTCATTGTCATAACTACACTGTAGCTATGCACACATGCCAATAAAAGCCTTGAAACTTGAATAACAGAACAGAAAAGAAACACAAAGAGATGGACAGAGCACAGAGAAAACATTCACAACCGACTCCAATAACTTGCATATAGACTCTTATTGCACTATTTCACAATTACACTTTTTTAAACTATTTTTCTTTTTGTATTACTATTTACTTGCACTATATTTGTCTGTTTATCTGTGTTATGTGTTGCACTGTCGGAGAAGCATGTGACCTAAGATTTGTATCAGCATAACTACACTGTAGCTATGTGCGTATGACAAAATAAAGAACCTTGAACCTTGAACCTTGAAATGTTATTGATGTGTTCTCACTAATGTCTTGGGTTAGGGTTAGTCAGACATTTCACTTTTTTAAACTATTTTTCTTTTTGTATTACCTGTGTTATGTGTTGCACTGTTGGAGAAGCCTGTGACCTAAGATTTCAATCGGCATAACTACACTGTAGCTATGTGCGTATGACAGAATAAAGAACCTTGAACCTTGAACCTTGAACCTTGAACCTTGAAATGTTATTGATGTGTTCTCACTAATGTCTTGTGTTTGAACAACAGAAAACATGTATTGCTGCATTTTTGCACAGTAACATCCAAAGCAACATGATACCATATATGACCCTAAAGATCCAAAGTAAATGCATGTAAATGGTGAGGGAAAAGATCACAGGATGTGTTGAAACAACATTAGGTGACATTTTCTTTACAAGAAAGCTCAGTGGATATTGTGCTTCCCACATCCTTATGACTAGAACAAATCATGGACTGACAGGGAATATAAATATACAGTTTACAACACCATCCTGCATCATTTTAAAGTATTGAATTTGTCAACAATCTTCTCGCTGGTAGTAAAATCAAGTTAACTGAAAGATATTATATTGTAGCTTTAAAAGTTGTGTTGATCAACCAAGCATAAGAGTTTAAGTTATATTTATCAAACTGAGATACACAGACAGTAAGATTTAAGATGTTGACTGTAAACGTACTCAAATGCAAGTCGTTTTGCTGTAATGAAGTGTTTTTTTCACACTAAAAATAACTTTTTTCACTAATTTTAGTTTTTTTTCTGAAATCAATCTGCTAATTTAAGGTTTGTTTTGGAGAAAGGGATGGACATTTTGTTTATTATTAGAGAAGGAGTCACAAAGATGTTCAATTAGTTTGGTAACCCTTTCATATTGTCTTTAAACAAAGAGGAGGGGTTTGATAATTAGTGCTAAAAGGTCAGATGCCAACACACAACACAGCCTTGCTCCATGATAAGAAGGAAGAGTTGCTGTAAATGTGTTACGCACTCAACAGGGGACATCTGTTGAGTTAAGGGTGTAGGGGGGTGGGGGTCTGACTACAGGAAACCAGCCAAGAGCAGGAGAGAGGATAACATGACAAATGTATATATTTGTTTAATGTATATTAATGTACATGTACTACATCATGATTATATGTATTTGAATACTGTGGACCTTTTTTGAGGCCAATATTGCATCTGATACTTTAGTGATGCTAACAATTAACTTGAACTGTAACTCACACTTGCCATATTGATGCCTTTAAAACACTTATTATGACATGCAGTAGTCAAATGTAGGGAGATGTGCCATTAAAGTTGTCCTTACATGTTGCAACTTTTTTTGATGGCAGGACTTTTACCTTTCATAATTGCGTATCCCAAAAGAGCAGGTGTTGTTTAGTAAAAACAAATGAATATCTAAGCTAATTTTTCAGCAGTTCTCAGTTGACATGGCTATATAGGATGATACTTTCATGGAGAGTCCAACATCAATGGACAATGGATAAAACAAGATAAAAAAAGAAGCGACCATGAGGTGTAAAAAACAAAAGAAACACATGGTAAAAGATGGCGCAACATTATATCTTTTGTTGAGAGACAGTTCAGATTTGTTTTGTTAACCTTTGTTGGCTTATCTCTCCTGTAGGAGCCATTCGATGTGTATGAGGCTTTGGTTTCCATTTAGCAGCAGATGGTATGCACAGAGTTGGGAAGATGCCTTTAAACATGTAACTTAACACAGCATATCCACATGTAGACATGGATACTGTTTCAAATATCGGTTGAACCTTGAAATATCATCACTTATCCGTTTGAAATGGGGAGATGGTATTGTCTTAGTACAGTGGATTTCTCTATTTACTCTTTACTTGCACTATATTTTTCTGTTTATCTGTGTTATGTGTTGCACTGTTGGAGAAGCCTTAGACCTAAGATTTTTATCGGCATAACTACACTGTAGCTATGTTCGTATGACAAAATAAAGAACCTTGAACCTTGAACCTTGAAATGTTATTGATGTGTTCTCACTAATGTCTTGTGTTTGAACAACAGAAAACATGTATTGCTGCATTTTTGCACAGTAACATCCAAAGCAACATGATACCATATATGACCCTAAAGATCCAAAGTAAATGCATGTAAATGGTGAGGGAAAAGATCACAGGATGTGTTGAAACAACATTAAGTGACATTTTCTTTACATGAAAGCTCAGTGGATATTGTGCTTCCCACATCCTTATGACTAGAACAAATCATGGACTGACAGGGAATATAAATATACAGTTTACAACACCATCCTGCATCATTTTAAAGTATTGAATTTGCCAACAATCTTCTCGCTGGTAGTAAAATCAAGTTAACTGATAGATATTATATTGTAGCTTTAAAAGTTGTTTTGGTCAACCAAGCATAAGAGTTTAAGTTATATTTATCAAACTGAGATACACAGACAGTAAGATTAAGATGTTGACTGTAAACGTACTCAAATGCAAGTCGTTTTGCTGTAATGAAGTGTTTTTTTCACACTAAAAATAACTTTTTTCACTAATTTTATTTTTTTTTCTGAAATCAATCTGCTAATTTAAGGTTTGTTTTGGAGAGAGGGATGGACATTTTGTTTATTATTAGAGAAGGAGTCATAAAGATGTTCAATTAGTTTGGTAACCCTTTCATATTGTCTTTAAACAAAGAGGAGGGGTTTGATAATTAGTGCTAAAAGGTCAGATGCCAACACACAACACAGCCTTGCTCCATGATAGGAAGGAAGAGTTGCTGTAAATGTGTTACGCACTCAGCAGGGGACATCTGTTTGAGTTAAGGGTGTAGGGGGGTGGGGGTCTGACTACAGGAAACCAGCCAAGAGCGGAGAGAGGATAACATGACAAATGTATATGTTTGTTTAATATTTATTAATGTACATGTACTACATCATGATTATATGTATTTGAATACTGTTGAGCTTTTTTGAGGCCAATATTGCATCTGATACTTTAGTGATGCTAACAATTAACTTGAACTGTAACTCACACTTGCCATATTGATGCCTTTAAAACACCAATTATGACAGGCAGTAGTCAAAGTACGGTATTCTAGATGTGCCATTAAATTTTTTTTTTGCAGTTTTCAGTTGACATGGCTATATAGGATGATACTTTCATGGAGAATCCAACATCAATGGACAATGGATAAAACAAGTTAAAAAAAGAAGCGACCATGAGGTGTAAAAAACAAAAAAAACGACATGGTAAAAGATGGCGCATCATTATATCTTTTGTTGAGAGACAGTTCAGATTTGTTTTGTTAACCTTTGTTGGCTTATCTCTCCTGTAGGAGCCATTCGATGTGTATGAGGCTTTGGTTTCCATTTAGCAGCAGATGGTATGCACAGAGTTGGGAAGATGCCTTTAAACATGTAACTTAACACAGCATATCCACATGTAGACATGGATACTGTTTCAAATATCGGTTGAACCTTGAAATATCACCACTTATCCGTTTGAAATGGGGAGACGGTATTGTCTTAGTACAGTGGATTTCTCTACTGTAACTGATTCCTGCCAGGTGTCCAGCGACAGGTTAAAGCTTCTTCTATTGTCTGTAACACACATTAAGTCGAGATGTGTGATGTTCATCTTCATGATTGATTCCCTCTGCATGATATGACCTTATTGCTCTTCTTCTAAAAGTGACCTTGACAGTTTGAGATGTAACTCTTGGTAATCCTCACCCACTATGTGTTGTTTGTCAAATGAATATCAGTTGTCAAATTGAGTCTACAGGGTTAAAAACAATTCACACTCTTCCCAACATCATAAAAGCCAAACCACTCTAAACTATTTATTGGTAGCTGGTGTCAATTCCCAATGTATGCCGTTATCTTGCACTACATTTACAGTTATGAAGTAAATGTGTTTTGTTCAGTCCCATTCAGTAACATTGAAGCAGGGATGATTTCTAGGTGTTGATCACCCTGAAAATCTGGCTTTTCTTAACTGATTTACACTGGACTTGAAATATTCATGGCCACAATGTGAAATAGTGTAATGCTTTTGTGAACCACAGAACTTAACTCGCTTTAACCTGGAAAGAAAATAACAAAAGCTGTGAAGGAATTTTGGCAAGGAGATATAAGATACGTTGGGATTAAGAAAATTCATAAAATGATTGCTCCCTTGAAAGGAAAACAGGATTGGGTGATGAGGAGAACAGAAAACAAGTATATACAAACGTGTGGGTTGTTAACACAACAAGAAACTATTTCACTTTGTCAACAAATTACAAACCAAAAAGCTTTTTCTTCATTCTTAAGCCTTTTTGGATGTCTGTAAAAAGTGAAAAACAAGATTTACTGCTCCTTGGGGGTCAACTCAATGGTAGTTCAAGCATACAGTGTAAAGTTTAGCCATTTCACATCTGCACAGACAATAGTGCCTGCACTGCTTTTTTTTCTGCCTCACAATCCTCCCAACCCCCACTAACTTCCCTCTTTCTTCGTGTGTGTGTGTGTGTGTGTGTGTGTGTGTGTGTGTGTGTGTGTGTGTGTGTGTGTAATCTCCCCTCTCAGCACAAAGCTGCCATTGGTTGGCCAGATTTGTTGGAGGGAAAAAAAGAGCGAGTAGCAGCGAGAGTGAAGCAGGGAGATAGTGCTGACTCAGGCACTCGGCACATTGTTCTCGTGGTCTCGTAACCCTACACCTCCATTCCTGCAGCCAGACAGCCCATTGGCCAGCCACAAGTGCTGGAGCCAGTGGGACTGCGGTGTTAAACAGCACCAACAAAATCTTATCTCTTCCTCCATTAGTCCCACAATGAGAGAATTCAGCAGCCAAAAATCACAATGGAGACAGGCTATTCAGATCTTGACTAGACAGAGAGAGGTATTTTGGTGATAATCAGTACAATTTATGTAAGGGTATATACCTGTTTGTTGTACTGCTGTGACAAGTTATGCACACTTAATAACCAGGGCTTTCTTCAGGTGTAGGCGTGTCAGTCAGATCAGTTTTTTTTTTATCTGTGAGACCTTGACAATGACTTTTTATAGTTAAGTAACAGTTTTCTGCGAGCTTGTTGGCTGTAACCCCCAACGCAAATTGTAATTGCTTTTGGGTACAGGTTGAAACATGTTCGACCAAAGACACATTTTGTATTCTTATTTGTTTTTCTTTAACACCATGTTTGGAGACCCACAAAAGGATTTTTGTTATTTACAAGAATGTGTAAGAATTTTTTTTTCTATTTTCCTACCTTTTTGACTTTTTACAACCCACCATATTTGTTTTGCCGTTTTAGACACACGTTTCATGTTGACATTTAATTACCTCACTACAGTTGCAGTACCTTAAATTCACGTTAGGTAGATCGAGAAACACAACCGTCTAAGGCCACGTTTACACGGAGATGGAACGGGTTGTATCCGCTACAGTTCTCTATCTGTATGGACGGTTCGTTCACACGAGGCTGTAAAAGAACCGCGGAAACGGAGCCCTCAAACAATAACGGCTCCCAAGGTGGGTAGATCTGCGGACGGAACACTCTGGGTGGTCAAACGGCTCCGTGTGTACGCCCTATACGCCATAGCCCTGCCTCTCCCCACCTCTCCTGCTCACCCCCGCGTCATTGCTGATGTGTTTCGCCAACAACAACACAGTGTTTCGAGCCAGGTCCCGGTATCTCGCAGGACAGTGCACCCAGCAGGATCCTCCAGCAGACCCCCCCGCACGGTTCCCTCGTCCCTCGGAGGCGGAGAGGTGGGTGTTTTTCATCTGCTGGTGGACTACCGGGGAGAACGTCCTGCTCGGGAGCCAGGCTCAGAGTTAGTGGCAGTGGGTGCGGTGCACCTGCGTTTTACAGCAGGAGCACACGCTCGCCTCGGGGAGGGAGAAAAAGAGAAACAAACAGAGGCCGCCGAAACAGCCAGAGCCCTGCCTCTCCCCACCTCTGCTGCTCACCCCCGCGTCACCGCTGAATCCACCGCGGAGAATAAAAAGAAGGGCAACCAGGCAACCATGGCACAGGAGGTCTTATTCGCTGCTTTTGGTGTATTTTGTGGCGGAAGTACAGTGCCACTTGCAGGGCCAGTAGTCTCGCAGCGGCGAAACTGTGACGCGCTGGGGGGGTGCTAGTGGAGCCTCGCAGATGGGGGTGCTGCAGCCCCCTCAGCACCCCCCCTTCCCACTTCCATGGCCACTTACAGGCCCGGCCTGTGTACTACAGCGTTTCCAGCGGTCTGGTGTGGACGGACACGTTTCTTGAGCCAATTCCGTGTGGACGGAAGACTTTTTGGATATCGAATTCTGTTCGTTTAGTTCGTTTGTGTAAACGGAGCCTAAAATCGCAAACTCATTACCATGACAAAACATTGTTTTTTTATAGTCTGTTTATATCTGTCTTTCCAAATTAAGAACTAGGAAAGCACAACGTGTACCTCTTCCAAGGATGTTTCCATACATAACAAATAATGGGTGACCTGCCCCCGTGATTTGGATCTGCTCCAAAATATAATGGGTTCTTTGGTCCATGCTAAACCCTTCGATGTCCTGGAGTCTTTCCTCCAAGTTTCAGGATGTTTCTACTCTAACAATTTATCAAACTAAAAACATAACTTAATTGGCGGAGTAAATCATTATTAAGAGAATAAAACAGCAGCATCTAGCATCTCTTTTGCAGTGATGTTTTACGAAAGACAAACCTTAGTTGCAGATTAATTTCCCCGAACTATTAATGAGATTTACAACCATCCCCTTTGTTCTGGGACAGAGCACTGGCAGACTTTTAAAAGTGTAAACATAGCACATTTTGTCACGATACCACAGGATAAATGATACAGGGGGAATGTTCCCCTCAAGGAAAAGTAACAAATCAAAGCTTGACAGGGGAGGAAAGTGAGAGTTGCAGCAGCGCCAGTAATGGGATCCTCAGTTAACTAGGCCATTTAGATCCTCAAGGTGATAAAGAGGATTTGTCTGCTACAGAGGGTTAAGTTCAGTGAGCTGAAACATGTTATGAAGAAGCCAAAACTTGGTTGTACAGCATATTTTATGTAACTTTGCATTGTTTTCTTTGGTCTGAGGGGTTGTTTGTATAGATGATAGTGCTGACTGTTCCAGACAACAGGCACACACAAAATAAAATAGAAATAAAGTTACTCATAATACAGAATGGCATCTCAGATTGGTCAATTGTTGATGCATTGAATATCTTTGTCACAGTTGAGTGAAGCAGGCAGGACCCAAATGCAGATTTCACAGAAAACACCTTTATTAAAAGGCTACAAGAAAAATACAAAACTAGGGCCAAAAGAGTGGGTGGAGGGGGTCTGGAGGACGGGTTTGGGCTGACAGCCCAGGGGCACAGCGGAGGACCCGGAAGGGGTCTCGGGCGGAAGGCCCGGGGGCAAGGCAGAGATCAAGAGGGGGTCTCGGGCGGACGGCCCGGGGGCAAGGCAGAGTTCATGGTGGGGCGAAGGCCACAGCGGGCGAACTCAGGGGGCCGGGCATGAGGGCGAAGGCAGCGGCTGGAAGAGTCAGGGGGCCGGGCTCGAGGGCGAAGGCAGCGGCTGGAAGAGTCAGGGGGCCGGGCTCGAGGGCGAAGGCATCGGCTGGGAAAGTCAGGGGGCCGGGCCCGAGGGCGAAGGCCGCGGCTGGGGGACTCAGGGGGCCGGGCTCGAGGGCGAGCAAGAAGGCGGCGACGGGACAGCTCCGGAGGACGGGCAGGAAGACGGCGTAGGCCGCGATGGGACCCCTCCAGTGTCAGCTGGATCGCCAGAGCACTGGGATCAAGAGCAGGAGCTGGTGGAACCCCTGGCGGGTCAGGCGTAGACGGGACCCTGGACGGAACATGGGCTGGTGTCAGTGGGACCCCCGATGGAGCAAGGGCTGGTGTCAACGGGACCCTCGGCGTAGCACGTGTCGGCGGAACCCCCAACAGGACATGGTGTTGGCAGGAAACCCGGCGGAGCACGTGTTGGCGGGACCCCCAACAGGACAGGATATGGTGTTGGCAGGAAACCCGGCGGAGCAGGTGTCGGCGGGACCCCCAACAGGAAAGGATATGGTGTTGGCAGGAAACCCGGCGGAGCAGGTGTCGGCGGGACCCCCAACAGGACAGGATCTGGTGTTGGAGGGACCCCCGGCGGGACAGGTGTCGGCGGGACCCCCAACAGGTCAGGATCAGGTGTTGGCAGGAAATCCGGCGGAACCCCCAACGAAACAGGACATGGAGTTGGCAGGACCCTCAGCGGAACCCCCAACAGGACAGGATCAGGTGTTGGCAGGAAATCCGGCGGAACCCCCAACGAAACAGGACATGGAGTTGGCAGGACCCTCAGCGGAACCCCAAATGACACAGGACATGGAGTTTGCAGGACCCCCGACGAAACAGGTGTCGGCTGGACCTCCAACAGCACAGGACATAGGGTTGGCAGGATCCCCGGCAGAAGAGTAGTCGGCGGGACCTCCAACGGCACAGGACATAGGGTTTGCAGGACCCCCGGCAGAAGAGTAGTCGGCGGGACCCCCAATGGGACAGGACATGGAGTTGGCAGGACCTCCGACGAAACAGGTGTCGGCCGGACCCCCAACGGCACAGGACGTAGGGTTGTCAGGACCCCCGGCAGAAGAGTAGTCGGCGGGAGAGCCAACAGGAGACGAGGTGCTGGAGTCGGCCGGTACGCCGACAGGACACGGGGAGCTGGTGTTGGCCGGAGAGCCAACAGGTGACAAGGAGCCGGAGTCGGGACCATGGCTGCTGGGTCCGGTACTTGAGCCGGAACCATGGCTGCTGGGACCGGAACAGAGGCCTGGACCATGGCTGTATGGGCCGGTTCTGGAGCAGGGACCATGGCTGTATGGGTCGGTTCTGGAGTCGGAACCATGGCTGTGGGGACCGGAACTGAAGCCTGGATCATGCTGTGTGGGCCGGTTCTGGAGCCGGAAACATGGCTGCGGGTGCCGGTTCTGGAGCCGGAAACATGGCCGCCTGGGCCAGAACTGGGGACGGAACCATGGCTGCCTGGGCCGGTACTGGAGCCGGAACCATGGCTGCTGAGGCCTGTACCGGAGCCCAAAGCATGGCTTCAGGGGCTCGGGCTGCTAGCCTGGACTTGCGACTCCTTCTCTTGAGCCTTTTGGAGGCTCCGTGGACCTCCAAAAGCCAGACGAGTACCCGAGAACGGATCCTGGACAGGAGCAGGAAATGAGGAAGAAGCAGGGGCTGACTCCAGACAGAACAAACCGAGACGTATGGTGTCAGGTAGGGAATTGGGAGGCAGGAGGCTAGCATGCCTGGGGCTAGCAGGCCGGGAATCACATGTCGGGAGGAAGTCCATAATCCAGCCAGGTAAGAACTTCACTAAACATGGTTTCTCTGTTGCCATCTGGTGCGCCTCTGCCAGAGCAGCCTCTTTCTGCTGAACACTGGACGCTCCCCTCCACGTACCATAGCAACAAGCCAATGAAAAGGTAAATTTAAGTAACTCCACCTCAAATGGATCATCTGCTGGGTCCATTTCTGGTTAGATCCTTCTGTCACGGTTGAGCGAAGCAGGCAGGACCCAAATGCAGATTTCACAGAAAACACCTTTATTAAAAGGCTAAAAGAACAATACAAAGCTCTTCCCAGTGAACACAGTCAACGACAAACAAGGATATAACAAAGACAGACTGAAAAACCAGAACTTAAATACACACAGGACTAATCAAAGAAACAAGAGACAGGTGAGGAGGGAGGAGAAAACAAAGGGGCACCAGGTGAACACAATCAGGAAAACAGGTAGGAGGGAACAGAGGGAACACACAGACAGGAAACCAAAGACAGATCTAGACAAGACAAAACACAACACAGACAGATCGTGACAATCTTATTCCGCTCTGAGCAGATGAAACGACTCAGATAAAGCTCAACTTCCTTAAATGTGTTCTTATTCATGCATCGTCAATTCCTTCTCTTTTTAACCCTGCATTCAATTCCATAACAAGTTAACAGGGATACATATATATATATATATATATATATATATTGTGTTGTTGTAAATTCTTCACAGAGGCACAGGACTAAACAGTCAAAGTGTTGCTCAAGGGTCAAGCTCACATAAGTAACTTAAATCTGCACAAGACAACCTGAGATAAAGGAACAGATACGTTTTTCTGTCAATAAGGTAAGACACAATCCTTCCTTCTCTGAGGGCAGTAACCTACCTGTGGGGGAAGTATAGCTATGTAAAAGTCTCAGGCTGATTATATTTCTGCAACATTTCTATTATTAAACAGCAGTTTGTTATAGTATTAGGAAAATGTTAAACCGTATTCATAAGAACCAAATCATAATATGTGAAATGCATCATGGTCTAGCAAACTTAAAATTTATAGTTTGTGTGATTTTAAACAATCTGCAAAAATGTGTCAGGGAGAACCATGAGAGCTATATTTCTGTATGTAGAAATGTACGCCTTCAGGCACTGATCAGCCTACACGCATGTTCACACGGATATATCCACCCTCGTTCGCGTTCTTTACGTTCTCAACCGTGAACAAAACACATACAGAATCACAACGTTTCCACGCTCCCATAGCTGCGACATTGTTTGCCTGTGACGCCGGACAATTAGTTGCTTTTCCCATGTGAGACAATTGATTCCCCTGAGCCTACGTTTATTAGATTCCTCCCTGGTTGTATGAATATGGAGGAGGGCTGGCGCTGTGGGCACAATGCCCCTCTCCTGTCCGAGAGCGCACATCCAGCCTGGTCACGGATTGAAAAAGTTCTGCCCACGATCACTGCTCCGACAACAGGGCTCTTTCAGCTGCAGGGCTGCCCAGACTCTGAATTAGCAGAGTAATCTTGTGCATTTGTGTGCACCTCTACTGGGAATGCTAGACAGTGGGTTCAGTGTCATTTTAAAGCAAAAATGATGGGACGGTTTTAACGTACAATAACAACTTAAATATGATGTTGATGCTACTATGAAATGCAACAAACCGAATGTGCCTTTGTACCCCAAACTTCTCTGCTTTCACAATGTATATGCCTTGACTTAGTGTTAGCTTTGTGTTAGCACGGCTAAAGTCATGCTAACTGCTAACAGCACTGATGCTTGGAGCACTGGGAGACAGTTGTGTATACAGTTGCTTCCTGAAAAGTTTAAATAATTGTAAAATATGCCACAATATGTTGCTTTAATCTACATGCTTTTACTACATTTCCTGAATCTGTAAAGGTGATGAGACATTTTGGCAACTGGCTAGACTAGTTTCCCTCAGACTATGCGCTAACAAATCAACAGAGTTGCTGTTTGTCTTTTGGCTCTCTTTTCAAGTGAAGTTCAATCACGAGGGATGAGCTGTGAGTGAAAAGGCCAAACTTAGAATTCTTTGAAGGTATTTACACTTTCAAAACTGAGCAAAGCTTGTCATGTTTGTGTAAAAGGCTGTACATACAAACCAAGTGTGCTAATGTATTTGCATGCAAATAAAAGCTGGTACCATTGCATTTACGAGCTGTCAACACTTTCTAGATGGCTGATTTCCTAAGCGTCAAATTCAAGGTTTAAAAATGAGATAAGTCTGTTCCCCTTCTTTGGATTTCTACTCACATCTTGGGTTCTAATCAGCTGTTTACAAAATATTTCAGACAGTATTGCTGAGACAGCAGACGTATCAATGCATCTTTGGAAAGGTCTAATAAATAAATAAATTAAGCCTCCCACGGGGAAAGCTCTTTCAAAATGATGACACATTTGCACTTTAAGAAAAGGCTGTGCTACAAAGTACTGCCAGAGATAAATGTGATTAATGTCCTGCTGCATGTATAACTGGATGTACGGTAGGTTACAGCAGTGCATGGTAAAGAATCCCTGCGTAACCTGATTTCTCGGAGTAACCCGGTGCACGTTTGAACCCCAGAGTCTCCTGTGGTTTATTTTCACCTCCTACAACCTGTACCATGCACATTACAGTCACTGTGCTCATTTGTCTTCTCTCCCCTTCCACTCCCCTCCTCTTTTCCTCCCTTCACCCCTTGGTTTGGGGTGTACAATCAGCTGTCTGGCCCCCTTTTTATCCCCATGTTCCTTCAAAGAGTCAAAGCGGGGCCTCACTGAGGTATTAAATATCTTTATTAAACTGCTGCTTTGGGGGCTCCCCCTCCCTGCCCCCCTGCCTCTTCCTTTTCTCTTCTGTACACCCCGACTATCCCCACAAACTTGGCCCCTGTCGGCTCCTCTTCAAAGGCTCCTGCCATGCTGCTTCTGCCGGCTACCTGCTGCGCTGAAGATCAGGCACAAAAGCCTACGTTGGTCCCCGCTGCGTTAAACCAGGCAAGCTCCACCACACTCGGCTGGGCCACATCTGATGGGGCGACTTCGACCAGGCGGAGTCCACCGGATCAGGGAGTTGAGTGAGACGGAGGAGGAGGGGGGAGTTAGGATAGTAGGTTAAAGGGGGAGTGGATTTCGTAGGCCAGCTGTGTCATGGTTTACTGACTGCCATCAAAAGAGGGGCTCCGGAGTAACCATGTTGTCCCCACACACACAAAACATGCACATCCTTTTTGTGGTTTCACTCATGCACGTAGTGTCAATGTGTGAAACTGTGAGGCTTTGAGCATTCGCTGCTATGCTATCTGAACAAATATCCACACTCTTTAACAGATGGTTGCTACAAATTTGTACCTTAACAGCCTGACACCTCCTCTCTCTGAGGGTGACTACACTCTGGGGCGTTCCTCACTTGCATTATGCTTAATCCTTAAACCGTGAGCAAGTCATCTGTCAGAGTGACATCACAGGAAATCACATGTTTAGCTTCTATCAAATATCACAATCGCATAGCATAGTGCTGGAATGTGATGTTATCAGCAAATATATAAAATAAAACAAACATTTGGTTTGTGGGCAGCTTTCTACACTGTGGAACAAACTGTTCAGTGGATATTTGTAAGCTTAAACAAACTTATTCTAATGCTATAATCAATTATTTTCCCAACGTAATACATTGTTGTTATAGCACTGGTGTAACACCAACCCGTGGAGGCGTGTGGCGCAGTGGATAGAGCGTTGGTGTTCGGATCAAGGGAGCACAGGTTCAAACCCCACTGCAGTCAGCATGTCGTTGTGTCCCTGGGCAAGACACTTCACCCCAAATTGCTCCTGTGGGGATTGCCCACAGTATTGAGTATGTAAGTCGCTCTGGATAAAAGCGTCTAATAAGTAACATGTAATGTAATGTAACCCAATCACTGTGGTTGGACATTCTTACTTGCTTTGCATATTGAGAAATGTTGAGTTTTTTTAAATTTTCAGATTACCTGTGGCTGTGACAGTTGATGACACCTTTATCTGCATGAAAATCTCACCTCCAAATATGTGCATTCCTTCTATTTGGATTGAGGTCTGAAAGAAAGATACCTTAGCTTAGTAAACTAATCAATTCGTTTTTGTAGGGTTAGGGTTACCAAAACCTTATATATAATGCAGTTTAAATGTATGGAAAGGTTATTTTTAAGGACAATATCACATATCAACTCAATTTGTTGAACTTCATTGTGAAAAAGTATATAATACCAGAGGTTTGATCTTTTCAGACTTATTCCCCTCTCCTTGCACCTTCTAGGTAAGAAATCCCTACTCTGCATCCACATTAACACACATCTGTAATTCTGGTTGATAAGACCTCCGTTAAGTTCTTGTTGGGCATCGTGCACCAATAAGAAGGATAATGGTAAAAGGCCCCGCCCCAACAGGTGCGACAATACGAACAGGTGAATCAGAGATATTAATCAGTCAGTGCAAGCCCCCTGAGTCTTGAGAGGAGATCTAATCAGCCTGAAAGTGAAAACACCTGTAAGGGTTAATCATGTGGGCGGGGGCTTTATAAAGCTTCTCTTTGAGAGTCAAGCCTTGTCAGATCACTGATAAATGATCTTCATGGAAAATTCATGCAATCCTTATACAGACTCCAGTATCTGGCAGGTAGCTGTCACCTTGTGAAATATGTGTTGCCTTTCTTATATTCTTGCTAGACTTTGCATAATGTACAAGGGTATCCGACTAGCATCATTTGAAGTATGATAATTATTCAACTTATATTTAACCCTTAAATGGTTTCTGTATCCTGGGGGATATTTACATTTGATAGGTTGCGTCAATGCATCAAATGGTTGTAATAACAGTGTAATTACGGTGTAATATTGGTGTTACATGAGTGTAATAATGATCTAATAACAGTGTAATTTAGGTGTGATAACGCTGCAACATGAGTGTATCATGGGTATCATATGTGTGTAACAATGGTATAACATTGAGGAAATAGGTGAGTATTAATGTGTTATATCGGTGTAATAACATTGTAATATGGGTCTAATAACAGTCTAATATGGGCACACCCATAATTGGGTGTAATAACGGTGTAACAAAGGGAATGTAATAGGGGTGTATAAATGTATAAAATGGGTGTAATGTAAAAAATAGCAATCAATAAATATTTTCTATGGGAATCCCCATTTAGCGGTAAAAAGTATATATATGAGGTAAAGCGAGCAGTCACAAAAACAGAGCCTTCCACTTTAAAATGTATATGTAAAGTTGAAATATAAAATCTTTTTTTTGGGACTACATTTTGTATTTAATCTTCGTACAGGCTATATTCACCGTTGAGAACAAATTAGGTGTAGAGCTCTTACAATTTCAATGTTTAAGATATTTAAGATAATTAAATCTCAGTCAGCTCCTCCGACATCTCAGTGTGTAATACAACCACCCAATCAGTGTCACTTTTTGCAGCCATTTTCCCCCTGTTGACAAACTTCTACCTTTGTGAAGTGGCTGCTTGTAAAACTACACTTTCAAAGTAGCCTCCCCCACACTGCCGGTTGCAGCGCCCTCTTTGTCTGCCACAATGTGAGCTGAGGAAACAAAGGCGCTATTGCGGACCCTGAGGTTTTTTTGGAGCCGTCTGTCACTCAAACCCATTGTTGACGTGTGCAGGGCTCACAGGACAATGGCACTTTGTGTGAGGGGAGAGCTGACACACCCTGCTCCTCTTATATCTCTACCTCTTATCTGTCTCTCTGGCACATTTCTCTACAGTACCCTCTTCTTCGTTTGATTTTGTTTTGCCTTAAACTGATTTTTTAAAGATCCTTGCCTTAACAGGATTTTTTAGATATGTTCTGTTCTGTTTTTTGTCAGATTTTATTTTCGACTCTGTGTCACTGTCCACATTTTTGCTAAGTTTCTATTAGTTTTCAGCAACATGAAAGCACTAAGATTAATGGAAAAAAGAATCTCAGTAACACAGCGACAACTCTGCTAGTTGGGGAGCTAACGGCAAACAAACACGTTAGCGGTTTGCCGCTATCCACACATCCACTGCTACACTGAATTTCCTAGAAAGCACCTGCAGGAGCTGTATGTTAAAACCTAAATGTCCAAATAATTTGAACCGGACATTAAACTGACTTTTCCCTGCCAGCCTGCTACTACCAAGTCTTTGTCATGTCCAATTGAGCTTATGTGTGATTCAAAGTTCACGGGTTCACTTTACACGAAGGCACCTCTCGCCTAAACTAAACAAAGTATTTCCACCAACCACTGTTGTGTGTGGCATGTGTGAAAGGGACCATGTCCGGACGTTATTCTCTGGACATTGTCTGGAGTTAATATGAGAAATTGCTTTAGTTAAGTTAACTAGTCACGGCAGCTTCAGATTAAATCATTTTTTCTACAACATTTCTCAGTTTGAAACACTCATGTGACCGGTCATAAAAGTGGCGGTTAAGGGGTTTTTGTTAGTTTGTTTTTTCATCTGTGTTCCTCTTTGTGTTACACTGTTTTTCTGGGTGTTTCTCCCTGTTGTCTGCTCTTTCGTTGGTTTACTGCCTCTCAATAGCCAACAGGCAACTGAATAAATATGTAGCAACATTTGCTTCAACAAGCTAGGAACGGAGGCTTCTCCCCGAAATCTTTCAACACAAAATAGACTTAGTAACATTAAAAGACATGACATTGTAAGAGATTTGTGAGACAAAAATAGCTTTATAAAATATGTTACTGAAACAAATGGGAACACTTCTCCAATAGGAAAGTTGGTTCTGCTTTATTGCAGATGAAAAACGGCTATAGAGATTGATGTGTTTCTTTATTAGACTCCATAACAAAACGTTACTTGACAGTTTTGTAGAAAATGATCCATTCTTTGTTTCTGGCTTCAGTGTCTTTGTTTCTCTACAGTCCTGTAACTGGACCAGTAGGTCAGGACGAATAAAGTTGGGGTTTGTTCGAAGACCAGAGGCAGTCTAGCTGTGTAGGCATCACAATCCTGCCCTCTGACCCAAATGACATCATATGACTGGCTCTCGTGCGTCTTTCGTGAACCGGGAAGGTCAAGATTATTCAGTGGACTCTCAAACAGGCAAAGAGTAAGTGTTGAGGAGTGAGAGGCTCTGGACAATCATGTGTGTTTGCTCTGAGAGGCGCTGCTTTCTGTGTGTATGTGTGGTCAAAGCCATTGACATTCAATGAATCAGACGTGTGTGGGTGAAAGAAAGACATGCATTTTGCAGTATGTGAATGTGTGGTTTGATCTTTATTGAAAAACTTGGTATTTCACATAAAATGAGCTATGATCTTTTTATCCATGGCAATGACATAATTCGATAAGCTATTCATTTAATTTATAAAACATTTCCAATGGCCTGGGTTAACTTTCAACTGGATACAAATCAAGTTGATACAGTGGTTTACTGTTTACTGTCTTCACCACACTTTATCTTTTTATCCCCCATCTTTTTTTCTGAATCCAATAATTTTTATTTTACTGTATGAAGCACACACCAAATAAGAAAGCATACGTCAAACAACAACAATGACTCAGTTGTACTAATAAGCGGTGGAGTTACCCATAACACTATGTATGAAATACAACAAAAAGAACCCAACATAAAGGCAAATAATAATAAAATGTACTATAAAAAAAGGTCATACAATATAATAGGAGGAAGAAAATACCCAATAAAGTTAAAGGTCACCTATTATGCAAAATCCACTTTTTCATGTCTTTTATACATCAACATGTGTCCCCTCTGTGGAAAGAGATTCTGAAAGTTTCAGGAAGAAAGATTCCCTCACTTTTTGTCATGACCATTTATATAAAAACTGTCTGAAAATGAGCTGATCAGATTTTTTTTACTTTGTGATGTCATAAGGATTTTTTGGCTTGTGTAACTATTAGCCAATAACCAACCAAGGTAACCCCCCACACCTTATCACCTGAATCTCCTCCTAGAGCAACATTGTGTTCTTTTTAACCAAATCTCTCTCAGAGGGGCGTGGGGAGTGGCTCCTTATTTTCATCTAAAGTAACAGACAGAGAATCAGCACTTTTGAAACAGGGCTGAAACAGAGGGGTTTATGGGATGCTGCAATGTACGATCTGTTTGGTATTTAGCACCAAACACTTCAGATACATGTTTTGTAAATATCTGAGACTTATAATATATTGATGAAAAACAGTATAATAGGGGACCTTTAATTAAAGCAAAAAAAGGTAAGATAAAACAAATGAAGGGATACTATTACAATAACACACATTGACCAGACTAAGTTTCTGAGTTTCTGTTCATCCTTTAATCCAACCTATTATGTTATGACACAAAATCACGGAGTTAATTAGACTTCAAAACCGAAACCCTCAAACCAAAGAAATCTCTCAAAGCTTTTGTCTGACTGTGTTTGTGTAACAGAGACGTATATGTCGGACATCTGACTCCTGACCAGGAAATACAACACTCTGCTGTTGTTGTTGTTGTCAATAAGACAAAAGAAAAGTACACCACAGGTGATGGCTCGTCCATGATGTAATAAATAAGTTTCCCTTCCTTGTAATTTCCTCGTCTTTCCCTTGTATCATTGCATCACATGGTGGTTTTCTGGGAAATATTACCACACCTGCAATTATGTATATGTGAATCATGTCTGTTCAGCAAGGAGGAAGTGTAGTGTGAGGTAAATGTGATCAAAAAAATTATGCAATGGTTTACTATGGACTTTGTAACTCTCATTAGCTAAGTGTTAATTTCAAAAGCTTTAAAAAGTTGTGTTATCCGAAATGTTCAATTGACAAATCAAAAGTTCCCAATTGTCTTTCCTTACTCTCCTCCATAATCTCATTTTATGTTCATTGCATGTCTCAATGTTCAGCAGCACACATGATTTCCACAACAACCAGAAAAAGAGAGGTATCCTCTATCGGTTTCTAGAGCTAAACCTAAGGCTCATTGTTTGGGGTTATCAACAGTTTTAACCAAGAAATAAACAAATCAGTTTTTTTCACTGTGAGAACATACTGTTCACCTCAGTTTACAGTAAATATTATGGTTTTGGTCTGGCAGGAAAAGTGTGGACAATTCTTCCAATAGTAGAAGTTGAAAAGAAAACGAAAAATGCTGATTATGTCCCACAAATTAAATTAAAACATGACACACACACACACACAGAAACACACACACACACACACACACACACACACACACACACACACACACACACACACACACACACACACACACACACACACACACACACACAGTTTCTTAAAGCTCTATTTCTGGCCAGAGGCACGAGGAGCTCTCAGCGGCTTCTCCTGGCCTCTTGAGTCAACAGGGCCAAGAGGTCAGAGGTCAAAACTGCTTGAATGATGCCCAAGGAGAGAAGAGAAGGAGGAGGTGGTGGTGCAGGACAGCAGTGGGGGTGGGGGGAGGAACAAACCTTGGGAGGGGGGGAGATTTTTGGCGGGAAAACATAGACAGACCTGGAAAGTCACCTCTAGCAGACAGACGGTGAGTCAGAGTCTCAGCCAACCAACCTCTGAATCACACTCACATGCTCGTACACAAGCATGGAGCTCAGATATAAAGACACACGCACACACACACACAACACACACACACACACACACACACACACATACACACACACACACACACACACACACACACACACACAGACAAACCCGACACCTTGAAAGCCAACACACTCAAACAATAGCCGCACCCCTTGCAGTTGCCCCCCTCCTGCACACACACTTTGAGATGATGTCACCTTTCTCTCCCTCATTGCTACACAAGCATGATTCAACATTTTGTGTGTGTGTGTGTATGTGTAGTAGTAGTAGTATTCATGAGGTGAAGGTTCACATTGTGGGTCTGACGTTACTCATTGACTAATCCTCTCTGAACTATATTAACAAAATAAAATTACACAGAGCGGGAAGGAGGGTTAAATTGGAGGGAAAGGGTGTTTTTGTGTGAGTGTGTCACTGTGTGTGTGTTTGCAAGGCACAAAACACAACCTTTGTCCCCTGCCATTAACACGTGCACATTACATCACCCCTTAAGTCTTAAATTATACACACACCCAGTAGCGCTCCTGCTAACTCAAAGAAATCCAAGCACCTTTCTGCTGTGTCTCTTTTACACAATTACACAGAACTTGTAACAGCTTCCACCACAGGTATTTAAAAGTGTGCGAAGCCTAATCACATGCATATTAGCTCCCTGGGCAAATAAGGGCACATTTAGAATCCACACACTTCCTTTAAATGAGCAGTGTAAAAACACGTCGCCATCACCTCCACTTCAGTTAAATGATTAGAGCCCGGGGCCAAATTAAACATCCCCTGGACCCCGGCCTGGGAAATGAACTCATAGCTAAACCCATGACATGGCCCACTAGACATGAAAGCCCTCATAGAGCGGGACCATTCATCAAAACAGGGGCTATGGCAGAGTGGCAGCGGGCCCGTACGGATGTGGCAGGAGGGCGTGATGGCAGCGCCGTCCCAGCATGCTCTGCCAGGCAGCGTGGCGGGGAAAAGGATCAGGCGTGTAGTGTGATGCCAGCGCAGGTGCACTGAAACACACGCAAACAGTCACAGCCTGGCAGGACGTGGAAAGACGCTTTGCAAATTTCACACTTGAAAAAACAGCATGTGAATCTGTGTGCATGGAAGTACAAAATAGTCTGTGTTTGAGTATGGTATGTTTGCATGTGTGTTTTTTTTATTACCATTCATGAAATTTAAGGGGAAGTGAGATCTAAGGTGGGTCGCAGCAGGTAAGATTTAGGCTGCTACTCTGAGGAAGAGAAATATCAAACATTATATCAGGAAAAAACATCATGTAGCAGTGCATGAACATAAACAGTATAATTATTTTTGGAATGATTGGCGTCACATCAACTGTTCGGGCTTGGTGTCAAAAAGGAGGCAGGATGTGTTACAGTATACACCTGATTGGGATCTCTTTTGCCCAACTTCTCTGACGACTGAGCTGTTGAAATATTCATGTCATGGCAAGAGGGGTTGGCATATATCACATACATATCAATATACGGTATGTCTGGCAAAGCAACCTAATGAGGATTTCTGAACTCAAAAACATTGTTATTGTGGATAATTAGTAAAGCATTAAATATAAATACCAAATGGTGGGATTAGAAAACTATTTTTATTTTTACTTCCAAATCTTTGCACATTCTTTAATTGAAAACATACATGGAATAGATGGTTAAATGTCACTGGATGGTTATTTCTTCAGACAAGAAAAAACATCATAGATTTTCTCAGATAAGCGGCCAATTAAATACAAGCGAAACAACGTCTCCATATCAAACAAGCTTCTGTTTTGCTTCCTGTTGTTGTGGTAACGTCAACGGTCCTTGTTACTAGCTGATGATTAGCAGAAAGTTAAAATAATTTACATGTAGCAACATGGAACATAAGAGGCCACCGAACAGAAAATGTACTGAACATTCTAAAAGTGAGTGGGGACCTGAGTGAGAGTGTATACACATACAAATCCAAAGTGGGTGACAAGAAGAAGCAATATTTCACTGTAGATCAAGCTGTAGTAAATGTCAGGTTTCTACAATAGTCAATCTGTAATTTGAGATGAACTATGACTGAAATATGACATCCCATGTGGAGAACAACCAATCATTACAGCGATGTACAATACATCTGGATCCCTCTGTTCCCCAGGCGTGATGTGGTTGAAACAAAAGGGTTTTTAAATCCCACACAGACACTACATCATGTTAACGATAGGGAGGCTCTCCTCAAACACTAAAATACAGTTTTTCTTACACAGAATCCGAGAAAGGGTGTGTACATTTCTTCCAGCACAACCCTGACTCACCACGTTTACAGATGGCTGCTGCCTCGCCACCTCAGATAGACTCGTGCCTTGATCAATGATACACTGATTGTCAAGGCTGAAAACTGAAAATACTTTTACTTCAGGGAATGATCATGGTTTAGTTTGAAATAAGGTTAGGG
Source organism: Dissostichus eleginoides (assembly GCA_031216635.1). Taxonomy (NCBI): domain Eukaryota; kingdom Metazoa; phylum Chordata; class Actinopteri; order Perciformes; family Nototheniidae; genus Dissostichus; species Dissostichus eleginoides. The sequence goes on along the minus strand of CM062273.1, from coordinate 11,860,703 downwards.
AACATTGTGGTTTGGATTAAATGTCAACTTAACTAAAGGTTACAGGAGCTTTGCCTTCATGGTCACTGAGACCGTGATTGTGAGACAAAGTATGACACTAACTTTGTAACTTAAAAGGTCAAGTATTATTATTAGCAACCAGTGACTCTTTTGCAGTTTACACAGGAAGTGAAAGTAGTGGGCAGTGGAGAGAATGATTTTATCCAAAAAAACACTCCTCAGGACATATTATGTTGTTGAACACACATACAGAAACATTGTATCTTTAGTAGGAATGTCAATAAATATATATTTTTTGTGTTTGGCCCCAAAAATCCTGTTTTAACTTAAATCCTTAACACTTACACGGTTTTTCTAACAAGTGTGGTTTGTGAGCTTAAGGTCAAAGAGGTCACAACATGTGAACATCTGTGATTGTGTGTGTGTATGTGTGTGTGTGTTTGACTTTACTTTCTTTGCAAGATCTCAGTTATTCTAGTAAAGTGACATGTTTTAAATGCTTGTCCATGGGCAGAAATAGCCATCTTGTCATCTCCATGATTTATCATTATGAGCCTCAGGTTGCGTCAATCAACACCATGCCCCGCCCCCTGAGATCTCAAAAAACATATTTATCATTCTCCGAAGTAATGGCTCCCCCAAGGGCACTTTTACTCTCCACTCTTTGTCTTTCCAAACTCACTTATTCCCTCACACACACACACACACACACACACACACACACACACACACACACACACACACACACACACACACACACACACACACAGACACTACTGGTTTATGCGTGAACCTGCCATTAGCGCAGCTGTGACACAACACGAGCGAGCATTTGACCTTCGACTCGTTAACGGGAAAGTGCTCAGACCTGTGAAGAGGCAGGCTCTCCAGGAATCTGCATCTGGTGAAAACACACACACACACACACACACACACACACACACACACACACAAACCCACAAACACCCCCACACACACAACCTCACACATTAATTGTATAATTTGTTTCGACCATGTCCTTGGCATCAGTCCACATTGTGAAGGGCATTGTTCAATTTGGATTTGTCGCTTTGTTTGCTATCTCAGGTGAGAACAATAGGTGGAAGGGTAAAGAAATAAATTGACCACCCTGACCCAAAGTGTGCCCTGATTGGTTGTGAGCCCTCCTCCTGTGACCTCCTGGGTTGAAAGGGGAGAAATGGCCCTCCACTGCCCCCTTCTGGCGTCTGTAACACTTAAGGAAATAGAGTTCACTATTTTTTTCTACAGCAGTTTTCATGATTTTAGAAATACCTCAGCTCAGGATAAAATCTAATTCTAGTAAAGCTTTTTTTTTGTGGTAAAAATACAGATATTGCTCTTTTATCTCAAATGAATCGCTAGTGTCTTTTAGTCAGTGCACAGCAGGTCACTTGAATACAACATTCATTTGTCTTTGTAAAAGCATACAAATCATGCTTTTCTCTAATGCATTTACTGAAGAGAACTAATCAATGAATCATTATTTACTCTGTTTTTTTTTTTTTGATTGGAACCTACAGACCTGTTAAATGATACACACACACCTACACACACAGACACACACACAGTGCACGCAGACGCTTGAGGAATGACCCCTATTACCTTTACATCAAGTATGAAAAGGGCTACTAAAACAGCACAGTCACAGTTTTACACAGAGTTGCCTTTCAATGTTACAGTCCATACACAATCTGTGCCTTCACGCACACATGGACACACAGCCCTACACACACAGACACAAAATGTATACAGACACATATACAACCAAACAAAGAGGCAGTTCTCTCCAGAAGGGTGTGGCTGACTGGAAGTGTGTTGCTACACTGAGGTGGCCTGTTGTCTGTGTGTGTGTATATATATATGTTCATATCCTGCTTACACATGTTTACGCAGACTAAGCTATGATTTTGGGACACTGATTTGACCAAACACTAAAATGGAGCTTTAAAAAAAAAAGGTGGTAAATGTTAACCTTTTGCGTTATAAACAGTAAATTAAACTGTGAAATAAGTTTTCCACAAAGTGTTTCCAAACAGCAGCAACCTTTGCCATGAGAGTTTCTGTCACCTTCTCTTTAGTCAATTATGTTGTCTTTCAAGAAGGCAAACACTAGATACAGGCGTTAATATTGGCACATCTTTATGTTTCAATATAAAATGACATTCTGACTTTTTGAGTTTTAAATGGTAATTGACATTTAGGGGAATTCTAAAAAATGTATGTAAGCACTAACATTTTAGAAAGAGTCACTTTAAATGCATGATGTGTTGAAGGGATAAAAAGTACTTTCCAGCAGTCTAACATCGCCTCCTGTTGGTGAGAGTGGTCAATACTTGAAGATTCAATTGCCTTACTGAATCAATGATCAGGGATTTAATGTGGAAGGATGGCAGTAATCTAAATACCCTAAATTAAATGTGAGTATATTTAAAAAAAAAAAACATGTTCCTCTTACTTGACATAAAGCAGACATACAACACATTACACACTGCATTGATCACAAGGAGTTTTAAAACTGGTTAATACAAATACAACATAAAAGTAATTAGCTCATTTGAAGAGGAAGAGCATCCGTTAGGGCAAACACATGTAAAAATGTGTCTTGGTGTGTCAAATCAAACCCTCTAATAGTAAAGTACAGTTTTCTTATGCCTCCAGTGTCATTTTTGTATATTGTTGGTTGATAGTAGAAACATAACAGATATGTAACACAGCTCACAACAGAAGTAAATAAATAATCATAATCACAACTTGTTACAGCCGGTAAGATGCATTGTCCATTTAATCTGTACATTGTTCATCCAAAAGTCCAAAAATCAGTCGGATTGTGTTAGTGCTACAGCTAAAAAGATAATCTGTGATTAGTAGGGGATTATAGTTATTTAGAACAACTTTTCTTTTAACTGTTGATCACTTCTTTTTAGAAACAAAGAGTTATTCCTCATCTTGTAACTATTCAGTTTCAAAACCAAACAAAGTACTGCACTTCAAAACCTTTTTGATAAGGCACTTTCTGATTTTAAAACTAAATTATTGTTGAATTGGGAAGGACATTTAAGATAAGATAAGAAGTACTTTATTGATCCCAATTTGGGAAATATTTGTGTTGCAGCAGCATAAAAAGACATGGCATTGTACAATACAAATTAAAAGACTAGAAATAAACAAGAAAGTAGAAAATATACATGTTGAATTACAAAATGTACAGTAACAAATATAAAACAAGTTATTTTATTTACATAAGTATTTTGCTAATGGCATACTGAGAGATGTTTTTGTTAAAGTGTAAAGATGAGTTATTTTTCTACAGAACACTGTTTGTAGGCATTAAACCGTCCTTACAGAGTCTTTAATCAAACCTATAGGAAACACTGATGGATCATTAGCTTCGCTTCAAGATAGAAAGTGATCACCATTCACAGTTTACCGCTCTTATCTCAAAGTGGCCAGGAGTAAACACACACACAAATTATGCAATCTCACACACAGACACACACTCACACACTGACTGTGGGACTTCCTCGCAGGCTAGGAGGGCTGATAGTTAAGGCCTGTATTTGATAGTAAACACAAAGTGTCACTGACGTCACCAAACACTGAGATTAATCAACGGCAGGAAAGGACCGACACCTGACACACAGAGAGGTGTGTGTGTGTGTGTGTGTGTGTGTGTGGTTTTGTTTGTGTGAGAAAGAGATAGAGAGAGAGAGAGAAAAGAGTTTACTGTATGAAAGTCAACCAAATTCTAACAAAACACAAAGCCAATACACACTCAGACAAACGGTCTGTTTTAACTGTGTTAAAACGTATTTTGATAGAATAGTTGTTGTAAACGTTCATCACTGTTTGGTCCAACTTTGCCAATCTGTATGTGCCATAGTCAGAGGTGGAAGAAGTACTCAGATCTTGTACTTAAGTAATAGTAGAACCAGAGTGTAGGAATACTCTGTTACAAGTAAAAGTCCTGCATTCAAAATGTTACTCAAGTAAAAGTAATAGCATCAAAATATACTGAAAGTACCAAAATTAAAAGTAGTCATTCTGCAGATTGACCCATTTCAGAATAATATTTAATATATGTTTTGATTATGATTATTAATGCATTTAGGTATTGTCACTAGTGGTAAAGGTGCAGCTAGCTTTTCTGCAAAGCAACTAAAGGTATTGCATTAATGTAGTCGATTAAAAGTACACAATTTACCTCTGAATTGTAGTAGGGTAAAAGTTTAAAGGTCCCATGTCATGGCCATTTCTACTGATCATAATTCCATTGTTGAGGTATACTAAAATAGATTTACATTTTTCAATGTTCCAAACTCACATTGGTTTCTCATACAGTGAGAAACCCAGTGTGCTCAGATTGGTCAGCTAGCCCACTTTGTTCTCATGAGTCCACCACCGTTACAGCGGAACATCAGTGATTATGTGTTACAATGGCGTTAGCAACCAGAAAATGACACCAGCAATGACAAACAGATGAGAATGCTGCGTGGGGTCTGGGTGCCGTGTTGGCGGGACGTTGCGCGGCTCGCTGCTGGAGCGGACAGTGTGAGCTGGCTTGCTGGTGTTGTTTCCTGGTTGCTACGTGGGGTCTGCGGGACGGCGGGATACGGCGAGGCCCGGCCCGAGCTCGGCTGGAGCACACACACGAGCCGGGCCTCGCCGTGTCCCACTGTCTCAGTCTGAGTCCAGGCTGAGAAATCAGCGGAGCTGCAGCTGAGAAAAATAAGGCTGGCTGAGTGTGTGTGTGTGAGGAGCTCCGCAGATTGGTCCATTTGGATCGTCGTTACGTCACTTGGTTCCCGGAAGAAAAAAATGGAAAAAGAAAATCTCCAACGAGGCGTTCTGGGGCAGCATAGACACATCTTTTCTGTGTTAGAGTTTTACTCGCCACAGGGTGTACTTTGATGGTTTGCAGAAAAAGCTACATAACACACAAGGGGACGGGTAATAACCGGAAAAGCATGACATGGGACCTTTAAGTAGCAAAACATTGAAATACCCAAGTCCCTAAAAATTGTACTTAAGTACAGTTCTTGAGTAAATGCTACTTAACTCCCCTCGCCATAATTAAGTGCATTCAATTCTCTGTACAGTTAGGGTCATGTGCATAGTTTCATTATTACCTATTCATGCATTTCAATTGCACCATTGCTCCAATTGCACTAAAATATTCCACTCTTTTATGTCTTTTTTTCTTCTTATGTATATTGTATGTTGTAATTTTATCATGATCAAAAACAGCAATGGCCAAATCCATGAAAATGTATTTCAACTATACACTGAAACCTTTAGATGTTCTGTTGAGCTTATGGAGTGCCAGAACAAATAGTTTTAGTCCCACATCTTTTAATATAAACATTAATTCACCTTACGGCCTTACAGTCTGTTTTCTTTGACGGGGTTGACCTCACAAAAATAACAAGAAATTGTTCAATATGTTTCAGTGGCAGTCTGGAATAAATTATGGCAATATGTTCAACTCATCGAGTCCATTGACACAATAAGCTCATTAAAATGTACAATGCAAACATCAGCACAGCTTTCCAAAGCCACTCAGTGCTCTGTCAGTCATCTGTCATCCATTGTTGTGCTCTTAATCCCACCATTGACGGTGAGGTCCATTTCCACCAACTGGGACCCAGAATTAATCAGTGGGCTTAAATTAGCCCAGGGCAATTAAAACACCCGGCAACTGGTTAATTAATTGACCTTGGTGGTCATTAAACAATTCATGGAATCCATAAGGGATCAATGATCAGCAGCGACCTTTCATGCTCACAGCAGATGGGCTCTGGCCACTTAGATGAAACCATAGCTGGATAACAGTGAGATGAACTTTGCTTTATTTCCCAGACAGATGGATATGTATAGCCCTCATCCTCCATCACCTCCCTCCCCCCTCCACCCTTCTCATCCTCAACTCTCCCCCTATGGCTATAGGTTTTATTCTTTAACCCTGAGGATACAGTGAAGATAAACCTGAGTGCTTGAGTGCTTAAGATGTGTGTTTTCTCCTGTTGCATCCCAAATAGAGACTTATCTTTAGGTGTTGTTTGTTTTATTTTGATAAGGGCTGCAAGTAATGATTCTTTTCAACATGAATTAGTCTGGTGATTGCATGCTTGGTTGGTCTAATCATGAATGTCAGAAAATTGTGAAAAATACTGAAACATCTTTTTCTTGTTTGGTCAGAAATTGACCAAAATGTATAGATTTAAAAAACTGAACATGTTAACCTTTGTGTTGTCTTCCCGTCAACTGCACACATGTTTCCCCTGGTTTGAGTTTTTCTAAAGCATTTAGTAAAGATCATAACCCAAATCTGTGTCACACCTTGTTCAGACAACTTGTTTTATAGTGAATAAACCTCATCAACACAAAATGAAACATTATTAAATAGGTAAACACGTCCCACAGTTTTGAGTTTCAGAAATATCCCTGGTATACTGTATGTTCAACTTCCGTCAGGACTCTGTTTCAAAACCCTTTTTTTATGGTAGCACATAGTTAAAATATATATATATATATATATTCATTTTCTTGCCAAGAACTTCGCAGGAAAAACATGTTAGATGAAATAACCTCGTTTCCGACATAAAGACATTTATAGACGGGTGGAATTTGACCCAAACACAACAAGAAGTTTACATTTTATAATAATAAATGTTGATACATAATTATAAATGGTATTTTAGATTAAAAAGAAACTCAAACAATAAGTCAGCTGGGCAAACTGTAATCTTTCCTTTCAGCCCTAGCTTATTTTTTTCTATTCTTCAAAATGTGTTTCTAATATTTTTCGTGATCAATATATGATCTGTTGTCTTAAATCATTCACCATTAAAGAACACAGGATTTAAAGGATGTTACAAAACCAGGTGAAAGGCTGTACAGGAAGTCACCAAGTTACAACAGGTATTATTGTGTTATATTATTTATTCTATTCTGTCTTATCCCTTTAATATTACAATATTATTCGTATTGGATTACTTTACATACACACAGTTAGTCTTCTCTGTAATTTTCAAAGAAATAAACAGTTTAAAAAGTGTGAAAAATTATATATATTTAAATATTTTTAAACATAATGTGACTGCTCTCAGTGTGACATCAGCCTCTCCTCATTTCTTTGCCTCTCTCTTGAGCCGAGCTCCTCTCCCGACCCCTGCATGGCCAGACTTCATGAGGACAAAGGAGCTCTGCTCTCTAGTACATCCACCTCCTCCTCCTCCCTCCTCCTCCTCCTCCTCCTCCTCCCCTCCTCCACTTCTCCTCGTTTAAACTCCCCAGAATCCCCCCATCCCCCAAACACACCCAACAACACACACCATCCCCCACAAACCATTTCCATCCTCTTCAATGTCTGCTGATTAAAGTCACAGCGATGAGTTGTGTTATGTTGTGGAAGTCAAAACGTTGGTTCTTACACTGTTGATACCAGCGGAGGGAAAATACAACGTTTTTATTTATATATAATATGACGTTTTTTTTTATGTTTCACATGATTTATCAAACTAAAGCCATTAAACCTAAGACACAAGAAATAGAAAAAATGTCAGTAATTCAATGGTTTAACCTCATTTGAAACTGAAAAAGGTTTGGCTTATTTGAAGTGAATGTGCCTGCATGTTTCCTGCTGAATTTGGTTTATTTAACTCGTTTTTGGATAAAAGCATCAGCCAAATTAAATCTAAATAATGTTATGATGTATGGAAACTAATTTGATTTAATCATTTTACATCAGATTAACACACATCAAATAAATATAGTCTTTTGTTGATCGTGACTCGTGAATGGACTACAACTTTTATATGAAAGAAAAAACTTAAGATTAACAACAAATATTTTGTTTCCCATAATGCAACACATTTTAGCAGGAACTCTTTATAATAAGTTACTTAAATAACTACAAATCTTGTCAGAAATATTGCACATTGTTCTTAATGATGTATATTTGATAGTTTTTGAACAGCAACGTAGCTCAATGACATGGAGTATTCGACATCTCCTGGCTTTCGGTAGAGAGATACTTATTAAGCATTTTTTATACTTCAGTGCAAACTTTAAAGGCAGACATGTATGCGCTTTAATTGATACTACAATCAAGGGTCTGCAAACACCTTGCTCACACGAGAAACCTTATGACAGCAGATAGAAAAGCTTCTTTGTTTGTGTATTTGGCTGAACAAGCTAAAGTAAAAAGGGGAGTGACATCCTAATGAGAATAAGACTAATGGTGTGGAATACAAACACTATGCAGCACATACATTTTTAATATGTTGGTTACATTCACCCACCTGGGTCTTTGCACCCATCATTGGCCTTTAGTGGGATGCATTCATTGTCCCTTTGGCAGTGATGTCATTGCTGATTGGTCTACCCCCACCCAGCTCCTTACACACACATAAACACACCCTCACCCTCCTCTCTTCCCTGTAGCACCGGCCAGCTGTCTCTCCTGCTGCTCTCAGCTGACAGAGCACGGAGGAACTAGGGATGGAGGGTGGGGGGGTCGACAGCTGAGCAGATGCAGAAGCCCCTCCTGGGTTTGCCGGGGACGGGCTCTTTCCCAGCAACCCCGCAGCCGTGCAGCTGCCCAGGCACCAGCTGTCCTGATGAGCGCACCAAACAAACCCAGGACTTCCTCACTGCTGTGGTGGCGGTGCAGCAGCAGCTCTGTTCCAGACCAAAACATGCATCGAGATGCACAATGTCTCCCCTTTGACCCCCGACTGCTGGCTCGCACACAACAAAACACACAGGAGTTTAACAATATGTTCCAAATTAGACATCGACCATCAGATCTGGGAATTTTTAAGCAAACAAATTCATATCATGAATTCAACATGAATTAGTCTGGTGATTGCATGCTTGGTTGATCTAATGAATGTCAGAAACATTTGAAAAATACTGAAACTTTTTATTCTTGTTTGGTCAGAAATCAACCATCGACCATTAGATCTGGGCATGTTTATGCAAACAAATTCATATCATATTAGCTTCTCATAAGACAGACAAAGGAGACATAAAGAAGCAGTGTATAAATATGAGATTCTTTAGATTTTGTACATCAGCAAGGTAACATGGGAACACCAGCTTTACTTCCCAAGGCTTGGCAAACATTTTAACACCTAGAGCAGGCCATTACTTGTAAGAAAATGACATTATATTTCAAATGTGTTCTATAATATACACTATATTTACCTTCTTCCAATGTATTTGAATGTGCAACTTCTAAATATATTCTCTTAATCTGAAAAAAATCCGCAAATGTTTAACATTTTAAAGATGCGAATATTACAGTCTGGCTACACAACCCCTGTCAGTGACTGTGAGAAACGATCACAAGTTACATAAATGTCATTTTAAGGCGCAAACACAATGATTTTCTGAATGTCTATTACACACTTAAACAGTCTTATTCTTGTTTTTGTCTCAGTTTTGGGAGCAGTATTACACGTCCTTATGAAAACACGTTTAAGATGATATACTTCAGTTATATTCAGTTGTAGTATTCAACACGTCATGTGTTGAAAAGGTAGTAAAAGAAGAATGCTTTGCCTTTTTAACATGTTTAATATTTAGGTTAGTATATTCTTATTTAAGATATCTTTAAAGTTACCAGGTGCAGATTATAAAACCCTACCAGAATTCACCCACTTCCAAATTAACACACTTCTGTTTTCTTTCATTAAATTGTTTTCCCATACCCAAGTTTCATGTTAATCTTCATCAGTATATTTGTTCATGATTTTTCTAATCACTTTAATGTTTGTGTTTGGCACACATAAGCTCTGAATGACTGAATGTTCTCGCACTCCTCTCTTGGTCCAGAAAGCTGAATCACTTAAGCATCATCCAAATTTCAAGATTGTGCCTGAAACAACGAAGCACATTACAGGCAACAACATTTGAGAGTTGTAAATAAACCATATTACCATTATCAGGGTTCATACACTTTTTCACCAATGATTTCCAATGACTTTTCCATGACTTCTCCATGACCTTTACCTAATTTTCCATGACCAAAAAAATTACTCTTTCTCAGCGGTACCACTGAAAATGGTTTATTTTAACATGGAACAGGAAAATAAGGTCTGCATATGAAACATGTTGTGCCTATCTAAAACAAATCAAATAGTAGGCTTACTAGCTTCTACACGCTAAGGCAACTAAAATCTCTCACCAGCAAAATACCTCGTCAGTTAAATGCCATTTTACGTTTCATTACTATACGATACAGTATTTATTATCATTATAGTATTACTATTTCGGCGATTAGATAAAACATAAATTATATTTGATGCAACTTTAGTTACATTTCCATGACTTTTCCAAAACTTTGGGAAAAATATTGTTTTCCATAACTTTTCCAGGTTTTTAATGACCGTAAGAACCCTGCATTATATAATTTAAAGTATGTGTTTTACTCCACTTTGACTTTTTATCTCTATTCAAATAAAAATAACCCTTGAACAGGAGTTACACGTTCCCCAGTCTGACCTTAGCTTGTCCACTTAAGTTACACGTAATGTTCCCATTAACACAGCTGGATAAACAGACCTGAAGTATGGACACAAATACATCAGGGTAAAGATACTTGATGGCTGCCAGACTGCAGGATTTATTTCCACTTTTATTTACCAAAGATAGTATAAATCACATCTTAGCCGCGACACATTCAAACAGTTACAAACATCTGCTATTTGTGTAATCAGCAAATGTATTTGATACTTTTATACCTAAAATACAATTTATTTTCTAAATGATTCTCTTTATTCTAATAGGGTGATAACATTACATTTGTCCCTGTAATGTTATCCAGTAAAGTACTTCTGCAGCACATGTTAAGCCTTAGTTAATGTAAGTTTATATTAATTCAGATCAATCACTAAAGTTCATAAGCTTTGAAAATACACTACTGGAGGGCTGTTGTTATGCTGTGCATGTTAGGTGGTGATGTGGTATTATTGCATATATACAAACATGGCTTTATGGTAGTTTTTATTAGCTTTTACCAGTATAAATGAATATAACAATGGGATAAAATACACATTTGAACAGATGTAATATTTGCCCGGGATTATTAATAAAGAACAAATATGCTGTACTAAAGTTGCACTATAAATAAAGATATCAGTGGTTCAGAATCTGAGCTTGGATGATACAACTGGAAGCTTCTGTGTCTCTATCTCCTCATGTGCGTGTTTATGATTGTGGGGAGGGGTGCAGGGGCTGATCAGATGACCAAGTAGATGGGGTGTGTGTGTGTGTGTGTGTGTGTGTGTGTTTGTGTGTGTGTGTGTGTGTGTGTGTGAGTGTGTGTGAGAGAGATGGAGGGAGGCCGGGGCCCCAGATGGGTAATGGATGGGAAGTGTGTGTGCGGTTTGGAGCTGGCAGAGACACAGCTACATGCCTCTGGTGGGAGTGAGGGTCAGAGCTGTTAACACTAACGTCCGTCCAGCTGACACTAAACCCAATTATTCTGTTACTTTATATAATGAAACAGTAAATGAAATTACAGGCTAATTTGATGTAATGAAATTGTACATCAAAATGACACTGTAGTTGCATTTCATCTCCAACAGCTTTGCCTACAAGTCCGTTTGATGAATGTCAAAATAACTTTCCACCGTTGCTCATCAAAGGCAGCTCACTCTAATTGAATTCATTATTTATAATTGAATCCAGTCACTGGGCAGGACAGATGGACTTTTTTAATATATTTGAAACCAGAATGTTGTGTTTGTTCTCCCCATTTTCAGCTAAAATGAAATATAATAATGGTAGAGTTAGAAGAAGAATTTACACTTAGCAGGAAATGCTTCTATCATATAAGTAAGACCACTATGGGATGCAAAGAAACCGTGCACTCTCAACCAAAACATGTCAAAGCAAAGCACATTGACACATTTTCACAAAGAACTCTAATCCGACATCCAGATAATTCATTATTTCTTTATTTATCACTGACAAAATCGAGATTTGAAAGGAAAATCTGAGGTTTTGAAACACATTTTAGAAACTCTCCGGTGTACCACACTAAATCAACGTATAGACAATTGTCTGATAACAGAATTGTAAACACTAAATGTGTATGTATATACAACTTAATTATTATAATTTGAAAGGCTACTAATGCCTCTGGGATCAGGTGGCAGCAAACACTGACCAGCAGATATCTGATATCTAGTCAAAAAAGGCGTGTGAACTGTCTGGCAAACTGATGCGCTAATGCTACCCTCCAGATAGTAAATACAATTAAACAAAACCAGAATGTCATGGTACTTTTCACCCATTTTCAGGCTAAATAATGACACATGTCCAGAGTTTAAAGACAAATTTAGGCTATGAGGAAAATGCTTTTGACAAAGTAATAAGACCATTATAGGATGTAAAAAATCGAACCAAATAAAACCAGTTATATATTATGTATATTTTCTACTTTCTTGTTTATTTCTAGTCTTTACATTTCTATTGTACAATGCCATGTCTTTTTATGCTGCTGCAACACAAACATTTCCCAAATTGGTATCAATAAAGTACTTCTTATCTTCTTATCTTATCTTAAAGTCAAAGCACTTTTTTTGCGGATAAACTTTAATCAGACACAGCTACAGTTTTTCTATTTTTTATGTCAGAGAAATGGAGATTTGAAAGGAAGGAAATTCAGGATGCCTGGAACCACATTTTACACTGTGAAAAGATTAAAATGTAAATAAGATCATTTGTTTAAAGGCAGACGGAGCAGTCAAAACTGATATCTGATATCTTGTAAAAAAGGCATATTAACTGTCAAGCATCAATAAAATTCAATACGTAGAGAACAGAGAAGGCTGTCGGGGGTCGGGGGTGTCCTCAGGGTCAGGCCCCCGCTCGGCCCTCATTAGATCAGGAGAGTCTCAGCTGCTCTTCCCATCCATCACAGAGCCCCTGAACCAACACTGAGGGACTGACCACAGGGAAAGCTGAGCTTCTGTCCCTTCCCTCAGTCACCTCTTGCTGTCGTCACACATCAGCAGCCCTCCGACTCCTGGCTACTACCTGTTAAGAAGTGGGCGGCAGCTGCCTGATGGAGCAGGCTTTGGGGTTGTTTCAGGGTTTAGGGGAAGTTTGTAGCCTGGAACCAGCCTCTAATCCTCTCTACAGTAAATTAAGACTTATTTTGCCTAAGGGGGAGAAATAAACCAACACAAAGGCACATGCAGCACCTTTATCTGAGAGGAAAAGAGGTTTGGAGACCTCAAAGCAAAAAGGAAAATGGATGTAATTTAGCAGGAGGGGGCGGCGATATGAGTCTTTGTTTGGTCCAGTGTCACTGATCAATAGCTTTTCATGCTTTGAAGTTACTCTAGGATTTGCTTTGAACAGCATTATACTTGAGGCATTTTATTTCTAAGTTTATGGTCCTGAAATATGTGTTTACCAACCTTTTTTTGATCAAAAATCAAATGATAAAGAGGACTTTCCTGTGTATGCCTCACGATAAAAGCCCCAATATAAGCATAATAATGATAACATCACGCATCAGTCACAAAGTGCTTTACGGGGGAAAGAAAAGGGAAACATGTGAATACGAGAAGAACAAAGAAGACAATATATAAACAAGGAGTAAAGAGTGTACAACCCATAAAAAAAATTAAGTTATTAAACTGCAAAAAGGAGAAAAGAGGTATTGTTTACTCTTCTGATTTCATAAATTCTGATGACACACAAGCGAGATGACTAAAACACAATCAAAATTGAATCCCCTGCCGCTGAGATATCTTAATGTGTCTAGTACCAATCATACTCTCTTGAGTCTGGACTGGTTTCCCATAATGCAATGTCCAAGTGTTTTCTATTGGGTGCTCCCTGATTATAGACTAATTTAGCCTCCTTGTTGCAAAAAATTTCATATTTCTCAACATTGTGATACAATTATCACAATGTTTAGGGTTCTGGATAATGCCACTAGGGGGCGCAATAGTGGATAATTGTGAAATGATAGGGTTTAAAGCAGAAACAAATCCCCTAAATTGTGTTTTAATGTAATCCTCCACTCGTAGCTGAGAGATGCATTGAGATCGACATTTGAATCAATGACTATTGTTCTGTAACTCGGTTTTCCGGGTGCATTGATTTCATGTTAAGTAGGTATTGATGCAATTGATCTAATGTAAGGCCCACATTAAGAACAACTGATCAGCAGCTGGTTAGAAAACAGGTGGATCTTCTCTTCCTTTTTTTTACTGAATAATAATAACAGATTATAACCCTGTCACTTCATAACAGAACATGAAAGGATCTCATCGCCTGTCTTCATAGAGCTCATGTTGTTCAGCGTGAAGTCATGGCACTTCTGTTTCAGGACTCAAATGTTGCTTCTCATGGCTTTGGGTTGGATTTAGTGTTAGCTTTAGCGCCAGCAAGTGACCAAACTTCACGAGTGACAGGATCTGACTGTTCAAAGGAAGAATCAGTCAGGCCATTTGTAGGACTTAACTTTTGCCAATTTATTACAGAAGTTTGTGAGGATATCTGTGAGAGACGTGAGAGAATTTACGCAGACACAGAGCAAAGCAGGACACTTGTTTTAACTGCATTAGCACATGAAAGCACTATCATATACTAGTAAATCACCCACTAATAGCTTCTTAAGTTGCATGGTGGTCCATGGCTGTTTTTTATCAGCCTGTGTTGTTGTTTGTTTGAGTTTGTGATGCTTCCTGTTGCAAAACGTAAGTTTGCATTTCATTTGTTTACAGTCTGCTTTTTCTTTGGATTTTGCTGCACCTCGTCTGCCGTTGTTTTAAACCTTTCAAACCACTTTGTAACTTTAGGCTTCACATATGTTAATCTTACATTAAGCACTTAACACTGTCAATCCTATCCTATTGTTGGTAATGTTGTTTATATAGTGAAATTAAGCTAATGTCTTTAAACGTATGTGCTAATTATGGATTGATGTTAACATTCATGTGATTCTTTTACAAGGAAGAGACTAGGACAACACAAATTCATCCTTCAATAATCAAGCGGTATTAGAGGAGGAAAAAGTGTGTGAGCAAATGTGGGTGATGACAGGAAATTAAGAGAACGTGACATAAAAAGGAAAAACACACGCATACAACTGTTAAAGTGTCGTTAGGACCAACTTCATTATTGAACCAAAAGTGATCATGTCGCAAGATGTCCTTCACACTTTATTTCATTGTTATCAGATTCACAATCCGGCTCATTGCAAAGTAGGTTTTCACATACTTCATTTGAATTTTCTTTGGTGTTTTGGTGCATAACACAAAATGATTATTAAAGAGGAAATTACATTTTTAAAAATAAAGCAAGTTCAAAAAAAAGAAGCAGAAAAATAAAATAGAAGAACATTACATTAAACTTATAAAATAATGATGAAATATGTTCAATTCATCATAATTAAAATTAAAGCTGTATAGAAGAACCAAACACCAAGCAAACCAACCACAGGAAGTATTCATTTGATATGTATATACAGTAATTGGACTGAAAAACAAAGAACAACACACTTTCCGGCAATGAAATGGCCGAATTGTAATCTCAGCCGGTTTCTGTACTATAGATTACACTCTCAATCAATCAATGTTTATTTATATAGCACAATATCACAGATGTTACATTTGTCTCAGTGGACTTCACAGTTTGTACCCTCTGTCTTTGGACCCTCACATCGTACAAGGAAAGAAACCACACAGTTAATGGGGAAAATGGAAGAAACCTCAGGGAGAGCAACAGAGGAGGGATCCCTCTCCCAGGACGGACGTGCAATAGATGCCGTGAACACTTTGTTCAGAGAAGCTGCAATGTTCCATCTTTCCAAAACAACCAACAGTGACGTCCTCTGGTGTTTACTGTGCAACATCTGGCCTCTTCTCACCTATGTGGAACTGCCACACAGCGAACAGTGTGAGCAGGGTTTATGTGTGGAACAGGGCTTTCTTCTGTCCCCTTGTAAACCAGATGGCTCAAATTACTTTCGTTCAAACTGAAATGGGGGAAGAACAAATAATAACTCAGAGATGATGATGGCATCCAACACTTTATTTTTCCCTTTGTGGTGGTGAGAGGATTTAATTTCCTCTGTGTTGTTGCATACCTCTGGATATCTTGACCTCTAGCTTCTGGCTCTGACACTCAGATGTCAACAGACAGCTGAGGTGTTCGAGGCCCTTTGTCTGAGTGTGAGGTCCTAACGACACTTTAACAGTTGTATGCGTGTGTTTTTCCTTTTTATGTCACGTTCTCTTAATTTCCTGTCATCACCCACATTTGCTCACACACTTTTTCCTCCTCTAATACCG
The DNA here is from genome assembly GCA_031216635.1 of Dissostichus eleginoides. Taxonomy (NCBI): domain Eukaryota; kingdom Metazoa; phylum Chordata; class Actinopteri; order Perciformes; family Nototheniidae; genus Dissostichus; species Dissostichus eleginoides. Next base: position 11,844,363 of record CM062273.1, on the reverse strand, counting down.
CTTGATTATTGAAGGATGAATTTGTGTATTCCTTGTCTCTTCCTTGTAAAAGAATCACATGAATGTTAACATCAATCCATAATTAGCACATACGTTTAAAGACATTAGCTTAATTTCACTATATAAACAACATTACCAACAATAGGATAGGATTGACAGTGTTAAGTGCTTAATGTAAGATTAACATATGTGAAGCCTAAAGTTACAAAGTGGTTTGAAAGGTTTAAAACAACGGCAGACGAGGTGCAGCAAAATCCAAAGAAAAAGCAGACTGTAAACAAATGAAATGCAAACTTACGTTTTGCAACAGGAAGCATCACAAACTCAAACAAACAACAACACAGGCTGATAAAAAACGGTGTGTTTGTGTGTTTTTATCGGTAGTTTTTTGCAAGTCTTACTGTTTTTGATAACAGCTTCTACCAAATGTAACAATATCTTATGTGTTTGAAACACATTTGTTTACGTTTCTCCATATGTTCTGGGAATGCCCGCCTGTTGCTCGCTTCTGGAACGGGGTCTCCTTTAAGTTGTCCGACATATTTCCTTTGACTGTACCTGTATCTGTGTCTGTTTCTCTTTTGAATGACTTATCTCAGCTGCCGGCTACTACCAGAAAAGACCTCTCTATGCTGGCCTTACGGCTGCAAAGAAATTGGTTGCTATGAGGTGGAAACAACCCGACAAGCTCTCAGTGACCTGCTGGTTACTAACGTTTCTTGACGTAGTCTACATGGAACTGTCCACTGCACGCGTGATTGGAGTTAAGGAGTCCAATATCGGTTTATGGGTGTCGACAGCTGAAAAATTGAAGGAGCGGATCTAGCTATCTTAACTGATATAGTGGTTTGCAGTCATTGGTCCTGAGAGGTCCTGGGATTGGGGGTGGGAGGGTTTATTTGTATCCTTAGTTTTGTCCTCTTGTCTGATTGTTGTTTGTTTTTTCTGTATTTTTCTAAATGTGTGTGAATAAAAACATTTGATAAAAATAAGTCGTCTTTCCCGCAGTATTCCCTCTTTCTTGTTGTATATGGTTGTTTTATATGTTCAGCTTCTGTCCTGGTAGGTATTTGTTTTGAATGTGTGAGAGCATTGAAATATGTAAAATAATAAAGAAAACATATCTAAAACAAACAAATCTCTTGTATGCAATTTGATTAAAGTAAAGGACAAAATGGATACGTTTTATTAAAGGCATCCATATATACAGTTTTTCTGAAACTCCAGTATTCACTATAAATACCATTGTGATTTTAGCTATCATGATCATTTCCAAATCACAGTGAGAAAGGAACAGATGGAGGCAAGTTTGCATTCCCGAGCATTTTGATAGAACAAGACACCAGATGCTTTGCTTTTATTTTTGCGTGTTCGATCGGTCCTTTGGAGGTATGGTAGCCCGGACAGGACAAAGAGCCAAGGCCAACTATCTTGGCTTTGTAGGGACAACAGCTGTGAGGAACAAACCAGGAAGTGGCTCCACTTCATTAAAGACCCAGCAGGAGAGCAGCAGAGCTTTTTTCTAGCTCTCCTCCCACTCTCTCCATCACTCCACTCCTCCCTCCTGTCTGTCAGTTCATACATAATACACGCCTTTCCTGGCAAATGTTGGTTAGCAGCACAACATGTCTGCATCCCACTGCAATGCCAAATGTGTTCATATCCTCCCATTTTTATGTTGTTGTAAAAACCTTTGTTTCACATTTCAGTAATACAAAAAAATGCCCTTTGTATGATATGTAGGCCTAATAATATCAACTTTGTCTCACAATGACATGTCAAGGACTAAGATATTGTCAAATTGTCTCATAGATAGATAATAGTAAAGTGGATTGTTTTGATTTCCAAAAAAAAACATACGAGTCCAACACTCTATTGAATTAGAAACAGCAATTATATTAACACATGATAGAGCCAAATTGTGTTATTTTCTTCAACCATGGATCACAAAGTGAACGGCTCATAAAGGGAATAAAATATAAAAAATGAAAATATCAAATGTTTTCCTTCAAAACTGTGCATGGTTACTGACGATCTAAGAGTATCACACCTTTCCAATTGTTTTACCCTCACAGTTATCTCACCAGCTGTGTTGTTTGTGTGTGTATTTCTAATTCTTAGCTAAAGAGGTTTGTAACAAGCTTTGTGACTTCTAAGCTCTTCTGATCTGATCCTCCTTCAGTGTGAAAGTGTTCTCCGCTGCTCTCCAGCAGCAGACTAATCTTCCCCACAGCAGATCCCTGCAGCTTGTGTTTGTGAGTAATCTCTCAGTTTAGTTCCAGGTAAATTGAGTTTTTCTCTTCCTCATCTCACACCCTAATGGACACATGAACACAACTGACAAGTCATCGCCGGGCAGCCAAGTCCAAAACCCACACACACACACTTGTCATGTCCTCTAGGCATCACGGGCCCCTCAGTACTAGCCGCTCACTTCATGATTTGCTCGTTCAGTGAGTGATGGACAGATCCCCCCTCAGCACCACAAAAGAAAACACCTGTTAGAATCTGCTTAATCCTAGCCAGCGGCTCTGCACTTGGGGCCCTCGTCTAATCCGCACAGAGGCACCAGGCCAAGGCCGGGACAGATTAGACCCCCAGAAGCCATCTATCCATCCATGCACACACACACCTCCGAGTCTCCCCCCTATAACGGAGTGTTTGAATCGGCCCCTTAATCCTCGGACTCGGCGCCCAGCACACACCCTCCCCCCCCAACACAGACCTAATCTCCATGCTTCCCCTTCACACACCCGCAGACCTGGCCCTGCCCAGCAATCACTTACCCCCCCACACACTCCTCCACCTCCCATCCCCTCCCTCGTTATGGCTGAAAGCCTATTGATTTGTTGATTTCTCTTCTTTTGTCTGCTGCAGGCCGAGTGTGAACGGGACATCCAGGGTCCGGGGCCCAGTGCCAGGACTTTTGGCATGGGAGATTAAGGTCCTGATCTGGGCATCTGTCACTGCCCAGTCCCCCTTCTCCCTTGTGGCTCTGGCAGAGGCCTTTTGCTTAATTTCAAACCCAGGCCTGCTGAATCACATAGATCAAACCAAGGCCAAAATACTTTCCTGTTTGCCTCTACCTTTTATCATTTCAAATAATTATACCTTATTTTTACAGAATTGTCTCTTTTATTAATTTATTTTATACTTGTCTTATTTATATTACTGTTTTAATTGCATATTTATGTCATTTTATTGTATTATTGTTTATTTTGCACTTTGTCTTGATGCTTAATGTTTGTGTTCAGAATAGGACAGTGGTGAAGTCAAAGTGTCCTTCGACTACAAAGTGAAATCAGTTCCTTCCTAGGAAGAGATTCCTAAGATGCCGCATGTACAAAGATGACACACATGTACGTGTGTGGACATGTACAGACAACCAAAAAACATCATTCCTCTGGCCTAGGCTTTCACCAGTACAGAAGAAAACATTAAATACTGGCTACCTCAAAGCAAATGTTGCATTTATGTACAACTATGACAGAATGGGGCATTATGAAATAAAGAGAAGTCTAAAATCTGAATATGATGTTGTATAGGTTATTTAATTCAGTAACGGATGCTCACATATGGTTTGCATCTCTTACTTTACCAATTCCATTAAAATTGTAAAAGATTAATATGTAAGCTATTTAAATAAAACAAACAATACCAACATCGCAGAACCCATGAAATATGTATATTCTTAAAGTCACCCAGGAGTCACAGTGTGTGCAAACCACTGGTTCACAGATACTGTGTCTCCATCTAGTGGTGAGGAAGTAGAAGTATCTAGATTTTCCTCAAGTCAAGGAGGCTTAATGCATTCTGTAGCTTATCTTATAACAAACACACTTTATGTTTGTGTTATTGCTATTTATATGAGATTGTGCACTAAAAATGATAATTCTAAATAACTGATTACCTGCAGACAACACTTGGAAATAAATGGTCCACTTCAGAACTGCTTTGGAGAATAAAATGCATTTTGATTGGGCCATACAATGATAATAATTGTTTGATAATGATGGCAATAAAACACATTCCATTTTTTTAATGAAGTACAAAATTAGCACAATGGTTTGACTAAAAGTTTACTTTAAATAGCCTAATCACTTTCTTTGATGGATGGTTTTATATTTTAGTTTAATTGTCAGAGTTTTCCACTCAAACTCTTGTTAACAGGGAAGTATTCCTTTAACTGTACTTGAGACACAGCAGGAGTTACATCAAATATGTCGAAGGTTTACACCGCCATCTGGTGGTTGAACGTGCTTATTTTGTAGATTGACATACTGTATTAATTAAAAGCAAAATCATTAAATAAGAGCAAAATATTAATGTGTTATAGAATATAAATATAATCCAGAACACATGAGGCATTAAAAAAACAAAATGGTTTGTATGGCTTTTATTGAATAAGGCACATAAGTAAGGCGTTTTTTTTTATGACATTGGAGTAAAACAATTTTAACTATAAAAGAAGCCAAACAGTCTCATGGTCATTTTAAAATTCTTCTCAGTATAAAAATAACACGTTTAGCTTGATAACTATATCGTTCAACCCTCCTGTTATCCTCAGATTTACTTTACACCCTGTATCCTCTGGGGTCAATTTAGGTAGTCAACTAAGATACCTAAAGCACCAGAAACATACCTGTTGATTAAAATGTGGAATATGATCATTGTCTTGAGTTTTAAACTACTGGGGTCAAATTTAAATAAAAATTTAAATAAAACATTACCCCAACCTTCCCCCCCACAGACCCCTTTATACATCCAGAATGTGACTATCGAAAAATATATAAATCACCATAAAATCTCACTGATCGAAATAAAATGTTAAAGTAAGATCTTTTTGATGTTGTTAAAGGACCACTAACTAAAGCAGAGGGTATTCTTTTTTACAATGATACATTTGCATGTAATAGTCACCTCAATATCATCCTACACAATCAACACAAATATGTGTAAAATATTGAAATTTGTATATGTTTTAGACTACTAAAACAGCCTGGGGTCAAATTGACGCCAAGGAACACCGATGCGTACAAAGTGCGTACGGGACATTTAAAAAAGATCTTCATGTTCATTTTATGTTTACCCATTAGTCCTCACTAAATTAGGAAAAGTCATGAAATACTAAGCAAAACAAATAATGTGAACCATTTTTTTAGATACGTTAAACATTGAATGGGGTCGAATTGACTCCAAGGATAACAGGAGGGTTAAAAAAAAAAGTGTACAGCATTTTAACTGCAACAAAGGAAAACAGCTCACCAAAAGGGAACAACCCAAACTGTTGTGACAACAAACCAGCAAGCTCAACTTTCAACAGCACCGCTACGATTTTAACTCGTTCACATCCAGCCAACAGCTTCGGACGAAGAATTGCCCAAAAATACATCATCTTGACAACATTCCTAAACTAAAATGTAGAATTTAGATGCAGTATTTTGAGACACAAGAAACATAGTAAAGCTATTTCAAAAGGTTCCTTCAGAAGAAAGAGATGTTGATATTTTTGGTCTTATGTCACAAATGTCATGGAAATGGGAAATGTTTTGTGTGACATGTTAAAGAAGAGATTCAAATACCTGGAAAGTGCTGTTATACGGATAAGATATGATTGTCAACATGTGCACAATTTGCATGTACAAAGGTTCGTTCCCATGTACCTCAATGTGAACTTTAAGTGGAGCAGAAGCTGAAGGTTTCCCGCGCTGGGACTCCTCACTGGATCCACTAGTTGGAGATGAGATTATCACATGGCAGCAGCGGGCTGACACCGACTCTCTTGGCACATTCGTTCTGAAAAAATAAAAAAGGCATAAAGAAGTCCAGTTAGTTAAATCTGAAAGCTCTTTGAAGATGTAAATGGACATTTTGCAAACAACTTCTGAGACTCAGAAATGAGTAAATTGATTCAAACGCAATTCTGTATTGTTTCAGTTAGCAGCCACTTTTATTTTGTATAACAACTGGAAGAAGGGAAAAAAGTTGGCCTGTTTATATCCTGTCAGTAAAAAACCTGAAGTTGAAACATTTTAAGTTGTGTTTTTACGTTGGGGTTATGTGTCAGAAACGTATTGGAGAGGCAAGGCAAAGGTACGTCTTGTTAGGGAGAGGTTGCCAGATCAGGAAATTATAAGAGCAATGTTTCCCAAAATCTTTCCATAAAAAATTGTCTTTTTTAATTTTTTTATTAAAACTAGTAACAAATGATATATAACATGTAGGTCACTAGTAAGTAGAGTAACTTTGTGTTGATCCAGGCTAGCTGTTTCCCTTCACTTGTAAGTCTTTAAACTAGGTTAAGCTTTCCAGTACTTGGTTGTTCACTTTATCTACATCATACAAATTATAGCTTTAAGAATATATAAGAGGAAGTCTTAATGGATCACATCTGTTCCTGCATTTTCTAAGTAACGAATGGTGTGAGTAAAAGACAATATTACATAATTAAACCGTTTATTTTTTTTTATTTCCTAAATATATATTCATGTTGCACTGTTGGAGGAGCCTGTGACTTAAGTTTTTCATTGCCATATCGACACTGTAGCTAATGTACACATGACAATAAAGCTTTGAATCCTTGAAACCCTCTTCATTTGGACTAAAAAACATTTTCAGTCCATATGTTCCAAGAGCAGAGGCCTGTACGACGAAGCCGGTTCAACCTAACCTGGATATGTTTGAGTTACCCGGCTTACCTAATCCAAAACAAACGCGCTCTCGCTAAACGGTCCTACGACGTGTGCGCGTTCACATAAAAGGGGCGGGGTTAGCAACATTTGACCAATCACAAACATGGAGAAGCGCACTGACAGCGCAGCGTCATACTTCCTGAATGAAAAGTGAACTATAATATTAGACAAATATGAAGACGTTAAACTTTAATCATCCATGACTTAAACACTTTATAGAGGATAAAAGCCACATAGCTGCACCTGCAAGGTGAATACAGCTGGTAAAAAATAAAGTGTTTGAATGCGTACATTAACAGGTTTACGATATCACTGCCCCGTCTAAGACACGAGTGGATCTGACTTTAATTACATTTGACTCGAGTGTTTCGTCAACTTAATGTGTTGCTTTTAATAATACTTCTGCATACAGTATGTGATACTGTAAGTGTTGCACGGCCAGATACGGCTCAAGAAGCTGACTCAGATAAGGAAATATATGATACATTATGATGTGATATGATGTGATATGAATGATAATGGGACACATCGACGTCTGCACTCACAGTGCCGCGGACTGTACGTAATGTTACTTTCATCCGTTGTTAACTTGTGGCAGATATTTAAGTAAGCTTTCTTAACGCTAATGTTATATTAGTCAGATTGCTCTGAAGATGGGAGGTGATATTCTATTAATTTTCACGTTCACACAGTCAGTTGATTTTTGCCGGCCGTCTTTCCTGCAACGGCAGTTTTTCTGTATTTCCTCTATCCTGTAATATGACTTAAAGTGCCAGTGAAGTGCATTTTTTTGCGCCAAAATGAAATGGCAGTTTCATTTCTTACATATAATTGTACCTGTTCATGGCTAAAATAATTTTTTAGGAAGTGCGAGGGACGAGATAAACATCGCAAATTTTTCAGAGTCTGAGCCTACCGCTGCTGCAGACGATAGCGGCTGTGACGTCACAAGATGGGCCCAGTTGTGATTGTAAACATGGCGGAGCTTCGGAAAGTGATACTGGTGCGAGAGAAATGAGTGATTTTTACAGCTTTTCGGACAGGATAGATGAGGAAAGTGGCCATGGAAGTCAATTTAGTTGAGGACAATATTTTGTCATAGATCTAGAGTAGATCTACACACAGGATTGGCCATCACCTGATCATACATTCATCTGTTCATAGCATGATGCAACATTCATGTTCACATGCAGTGTTGTGCTAGTTACTGAAAACCAGTAACTAGTTACAATTACTAGTTACTTCACTACTTACACCAAAAAGTAATGCGTTACTGTGAAAAGTAACTTTTTAGTTACTTAAAAAAGGGCACCCATTAATGCCCTTATACTGTAGCCTTCATTTCAGTACTGTTATTGCATCGGAGAATAATACAACCTGTTGATCAACTTGACATGCATTTGCATCACTGAACTCTGCTAAGCAATGTGATCTATACAAACACAAACACAAAGATATGTTTCAAAGTGCCAATCCAGCCGCTGTTGCTTAGGTGGAGGTGGAGTGGCGTCGGATGAGTCTGGGTCTGTGGTCTTAGCTACTAGCTTCGTCCCAGCATGTTGTTTCTGCAGATGTTTCAACAGATTTGAATTGCTGTTTTGGGCAGTCCATAGGATCTTTGACCCGCCAAGACACAACTTACATTTAACTAAAACGTTCTTTTCTTTGTGCTCGACAAAAGTGAAATAGTGAGAATATCTCCAGGCGGAGAAACTCGACTTGAGCTCTGCCGCCGCCATGATAGTCTTGTTAATAGACACAAACACAGTGGCCTTTATTTTTCATAAACAATCTACGAATCTACGAAACAATAACACCAGCCACTCACCTTCATCTTTTGGTAACAGAAACATCGCCACTTCGGCAGAATTGACATTACCACAGCCAGCGGCAATGCATCGCTTCCCGTGTGTTTTTCCTCCCTTTTTCTTCACTGTCGCCTCCATTGTCAGGTTTCCTCGATTGGCAATCACTTCCAGTCGACTGCGAAACACTTTCCAATAAAATACTCGCTCAAAAACGTTGGTAAATTCCACTTTGAAACAGAGACAAAATGAACGGTGGTGAATGTAAACACTTCGGCTGAGCCCATCTTCTGACGTCACGCAGTAGATCGCAAGCCACGCCCACGAAGGCGGATTTCCCAGCGGAAAATTCCAACTCATCAAATTCGTTGCTATTCCAACATCTTTTATATGGGTTCCAATGGACAATTTTGGTCATTACTATACGTATTAGCATAACAGATCATGCACCGGCGCACACTTCACTGGGTCTTTAATAGCCTTAAACTCCGCACACGGAGCTCTGATTGGTCAGCGGGCGGTGCTTTCACTGAGTTGATCTCTTATCCTGGAACCTAACCTGCTCCGGACCAGGCTAGCCGTTCAGCATAAGTTACCATGGAGATCTAGCCCGCTAAGAAGTGAACCAGCGTCGTAGGACCGGAAACCCAGAGTTTTCCCTGAAGTTAGCTTGCTAAGCGAAAATCCGGCTTCGTAGTACAGGCCTCTGGAGTGAATGTTTATTATATGCTTCAGATGAATTCTGTATTTAACATCTCTTACCATGTAGTTGACGACATTGATGTGGTAGGGGATCCCGCCCATCTCCTCACACTTCTTCATGTTCATCCTCTCTGGATCTCCAGCAGCCAAAACTGGACAGCTCGGGTCAGCCTGAAACAAACAGCAGCAGCAACATGAAGCTCAAAGCAACTGAAGCGCTTTTTTATGTTTTTATTTATCAGACTGAGCCTGCTTGCAATCATTGGACGTCATCTACATGTGTTTCCTCCCTATGTACAGTGTTTATCAGCACCACAGCAGGATCTACTCACAGGCTCCATCTCCCTCTGGATGGACAGGAGGTCTGACATCCTGTCGGCAAACCCGGGAGCAAAGTTCTCTGGGTTGATTGCAACGAAACACTGACCCTAAAAAATAACAAAAAAGTGATGAAACACAGCGAACTGAGCCAAAACAAACACTTACAGAAACACAGAGAGAAGCGAGGAGATGTGATACGGCTTACGTCTCAATGTGTCTTTCAATCCTCCCTAGTTTCATTGTCCATGTTTTACTGTATTTTTTGTGTTTTGCTTTTTTTTTTATTTCATTTTTTTAATTGTTTTCTTTTAACCTGTTTTAATTTCTTGTCAGCTTTCATTCAAGGGAATTTCATTAGGATCACTGTAGAGGTTTTATCTTGTTCCGGCTTTATTTTAATATTATTTTTGATATTGTTGTTGTGTTTTCTGTAAAGAACTGCTTTGTGCATGAAAGGTGCTATACAAATAAAGTGTATTATTATTATCTTGTAGATAATGGCTTTCAAAATGGTGTTACAAAACACAACACTTTTAAATAAATACACCGTCATGTTTCTGAAAAGCTATTCAGCTAAACATCACTGTATTGTAAAGCTTTCTCTCTTGAACATATTCATACTTCTGGTAGTTTAGCAACTTTGACTAGAGGAACACAATATATGAACAATATGAACCTAACTCTCATAAAAATAGATAAATACACAACATTTGAAGACTGTGTGCAAGTAAGTTTAAATACATTTTATGTCTGAAGTGGAAAATAATTCCAAATCAGTTACGATATATAGCTTCATACTTTTCATGTTCTTTAAAACACAACACAAGTCAGAAGATATTACTAACTAACGTACCAGGTTGGCAACACGGTCTGTTACTTTCCACGTCCGGACATGATTGCTGTACTGAGCACCGGCCAAAATACCACAGAACACTTCCACCATCATCCCCAGTCCATAGCCTTTGTACCCTCCTGATGAAACAACACAGATACACACTCTTTATTTGTTATCTCAACACTTTGGAAAACAATACCAATACAGATAAGGAATAACACCTCCTATCATACATTTAACCACTATCTTAAGAACTGGCTTTTAAGAAATCAAAAATGTGAACACTTTTAACTGTATCATACTATGATCGTATTTCATCTGTTTGCATGTTTGTCTGTTGCTGTGTGTATTTTTTTGTATTATGTTTTTATTTCTCTAATCTTGTTGTGGTTATTTTAACATCTTGCCAAAAGGACAACAGTTGAAAATTAGCCTGCTGGCCAACACTGGCACGTTTACAGCAATGTTGATCAATGTGCACTGTCCTTTAAATAAATACACAAACAAAACAAAAATGCAACAAATGTACTTTATCATATAAAGGGGTGTGTCGTGCTGAACACATGTTGGAGCATGGACAACGTCTTCGCTGATTCTGTTATTCCTAGATATTTGAAGTGATAAGATATAACAGAGGAAACATTTCCCGAGAAAACTGAAAGTACAGGATAGATGAATACACAATTTAAGTTAGGACTTGTGTTTCTTATGAGTGTGTTGTAAATGATTGAAGAATTGTTAAGTGTTCATTTGAATGTTCATTTTGTGTTGGACTTAATGATGGTTGAAAACAGTATTGATTTTTGTTTCACATCTGTATTAGATTGGTACTCAAATGAGATGAGTTGTTTGTTAATGTTGTTTGTGTGTATGTAGCTATAGTACATGTGTGTTTGACTGTATATGCGTGGACCCAACAAATAATGCTGATGTGACCCTAATAAAAAGTCATATTAAAAAAAAGTAATTGATCCTGGGATTTTCAAAGTGTGTTCGTTTTTTCAATTAAATGTAAGCACAGATTTCTGTCAGAAAATAGTGAGACATCAAGTTGAATTTGTTATCTGCACATAACTGATTCAATCAGAGTACAACTTTATTAGAAACTGTACAATTCTTGCTGATTGTGACATAAACTATGTGTGAAAATAAGGAAGGAGGATGGATGACAGGAGGATTATTTCACCATATCTAACCGTACAAAATGTACAGAACAAAATGAAAAGAAAAGGATGTTTCAGCAGACTTTCTTGTGTCTGACCTGTGGCCTCGCTGCCTCCGATGGGCACCAGCCCTCCTCCGCTCAGGACCCTCTTGGGGTCGGTGGTCAGTTTCCCCTGGGCGTCGCAGCCCCAGCCCTCAGGGATGGTGTCCCCCCGCCGCTCATGGAGCTCCACCTGAGCACCAAGAACATTTTGTAAGAAGACTTTAAGTATGTGGCATTTTAAGACCACAGTTACAAAGTACTGTACTTGTCAAGCGCAAATTATATGATAGAATTTCAACCAACATTTAATTCAGAGCTCTCTTTTGCCTCTTGTACAACATCTATTTTCATTTTAGATATCTATTTACAGTAAATATCTCACACATGTGGCATTAGTATATGGCCCGGATCAAGCTCCATTGGTCCAGGTAATGTCACATGACCTTGACAAAGTATGCAATCTTTTTCCTTAAAATAACCCTTTTTTTTTTTTAATTTTAAAACATTTAGTAAACTGAAGACCCCTGATAAAGATCATTTATGGAAATTGATTATATTCATTGCACTAAAATAACAGTGAAGAGGAACTCATATACTGTACAATTAACTAAAATAGTGAATGCAATATCTACAGTTAGTTTGTGTAAAACTTAATTTTGGATGCGTTGTGAGTAGATTGTTGTTGTTGATGTTATGTTTAGGACTTTTTCAATGAAATCACAATACTTGGTCTGTCATTTCTTTTCAAACAATCAGACTACCTGATTTTAACGGACACAGTGTTTTCTTCTCCCTGTCACTGCCATTGTTCTGTTAGCTATTGGTGGTTTTTCCTGAGTTCCTTTTTTTTTTTAACCCTGGCTGTTTTTAGCAGAGAGAGAAGGCTTTATGAATGAGGCAGCATGTGTTCAGGTCTTTGCCGTGCTCTTATTGTGTGATGACGTTAAACAATCAAATGTAACACTGTATAATAATCCAGACTTTAAACAGTTTAATTTAGTTTGCTTTACATACATGATTGAAAACCTGAGATATAAGCTAACTGTAAGAAAACAACAACATCCCATTACCTCAAGAAGGCCTTGCGACCCCACGTGAAGCTTGAAAGTATTCTATTATATTATATTCTCTGTATAAACCTGATCTTACCTTTCCAAGAGCTACTGCTGATGTGGCCATGTCCAGAACAAAGCTGTCTCCATCTTTAGCCGGAGCAGCCACGCTGATGGGGTTGGTACCCAAAGTGCACTACAAACATCAGGTTCACAGTATTAGGATCAGACAGAGCAGATGTTTATCAGCGCAGTAATACTTTATCATATATGTCTTATGGAGGTTAACACAGGGTAAAAGGTACAATTAAATGTATTGTACTAGAAAATGGGTCAGCTCAGCCTTTAAAAGCACTGGTTGCAAAGGGCACAAGTCATATAAAGATAAAATATGGCATGAAGTACAGTTTATTCAGTACAAAAAAACATACATCTTTACCACGTGTGGGAACCACCAGTGGAGACGTGTTGGTGAAGGACATGCCCTGCATTGGCCAGATAAGACATACAATTAAAAACCGTTAAGAAAATCACCTTCATAATAAAGTATATTCAATGTAAATTAAATTCATGAAAGGCAGATAACCTTTTCACTCACAATCATGTTTTCCTTCAGAGCTTGCATTGAGTAATATCCAGCAATACCGTAATGGTTGGAACCTAAAACAGAAAAATGCCATGTAGAAAATATATATTCATTGTTGTTATTTAGAGAGATTTGTCGACCATTTTAGTCTGGTAAAATTCTTCTTTGGTGAACGGAAAAGACGTTGTATGTAAATCTATTTCCTGTTTGAACTTGTACTTTTTCCTCTAGCAACTTTGAAGTCAGAAAATACAGTGGTGCTGGTTTCTCTTTTCTTGCACAAAATGTGCATGTTATATGAGCCAAACATGTCTAAACTACAAACCTTTTAAAAGTGAAGACGATCCTTTACTCATGCCGGGTGTTAAATCAAATACAGACCTACATTTGAAACCTGAGCCTGTTGTTGTATTCATCATTTTACAAGTAACGTCTGAACAGGTTTTTCCTGTGGCTTGGCTCTATCCAGTTTCATAATTATAAATGCAAGTTTCTAAAGAACCTGACAAGTCCAGCAGACATAGCAGTTACGTTTTTAAAGAATAACCCTACAGTTACAGCAACAACTCACCGTGTGCCACCACCCAGCCGATGCCAGCTTCTTTGGCCTTCTTAATGGCCAGATTCATGCAGAAGTTTCCCACCACAGGACCCAGCAGGTTCTTCCCATCCACCAGAGCTGTGGCGGCGCTCTCCTTCTCCACCTCTGGCTCACCGTCCTTGGCACAGATTCCTGTCTGGATGTCCTTAACGTACATGTCTGTTGAAAAATATAGAGACAGTGAGCATAACAAATGTCAATACAGGCACTCGGACAAGTAGACCTAAAACTTTTTTTACAGTTTTTTTTAATTAATTCCTGGTATACGTAATACTGTACGTGCACAACATTTAACTAATGTGTAGGAGCCATATGTTAAAATGTATAATTTGATATATTATGTGTGTATATAGATATATTTGAACAGTGTAATCCTTTGTTATTAGTATTATTATATCATTTATTTAAACCATCCGTCGTGAAATTGACGTCATAGCTGACTGCAGCTGCTGATATATCGATTTTTGGATTAGACGGAACTACATAATGCAATAATATTGGGTATTTAAAAGACAAATTACTACAGTGATTTCAATTTAGAAAACTGCAATTTACCACCTTTTTTTCCCTTTACAACTAAAATGTTGCTGCCACCTTCAAAACAAGCAAACATGCAGATAGAGCAATAGATTTCCGGCGCCCCACTGACCCATCCGGTTGAGTCCGTGGCTGTAGTGGCCCCTGTGGTCCCCCTCCACCAGCACCTCGGCCAGGCTGCGGGCGTGATGCTGCTTGGTGCCCACGCCTGTCATACACCGCTCGATGAAGCCTTGCACCTCCACCTTGCTGATCAGACATCTGCAAAAGGTGAACAATTCAATATCAGATGATTAGATCCTTGTTTGCTTATTTCAAACTATCACTCAGGCGGTGATGTCGTCAATGTGCATGGTAAAACAAATATTATAAATGTTGGATTTTGACAATAGTGCTTTGAAAATATTTGGAACAATAAGCTATTGTTGCTTTCAACTATAACATTTGAGTTTTAGGATTGTAAATACATGTTATTTGCATTTCAATGTACGACTGCAGTGCACATTGTGTTTAAATTGGTTAATAAGTATGACAATAGGCTGTCTGCTCACTTTTTCATCTGATAGTGAATGGGAAATCTAATTTTACTGCACATAGAGCCAGTAGGCTGATGTTTGTTCTCTGACTGAAACCAGATGAACAGAGAAAGAACAGCACTGTCTGACTAACCAAACTGAAATCCAAACCTTTTGCAATGCTGAAAGTCCTGCAGGGATGAACCCTTTAACCCAAATTTGGACAGAATGTGCCACTGTAGGCTAATTCAAAGTTTGAAGTCCACATCTGTGATAGTGATGACACAACCTGTGACAAGAATGTAAATGAACGTGTAGGTCAGTAAAGCTCTGCCAGTATATCATTAAATTGTGTCTGCAAATCAAGTACAGCTGAACAAATCTGATCCTAGAACCACTGTTTGCAAACCTTCTGTTGACTTTGCGAACAGGCAGGACGTTTTGTACCACATGATGTTTTGGAAAAACTGTCGTCTCTCCCCACAGAGTGTTACACTATAAACACTGGAAACACTGTCTCTGTTGTTGTCACAGTTTATGTCATGTGACTTGCAGGAAACTGCAACGATTCCACAGAATGATTAACAATGCAAAATATGTATTAAATATCATAGCATGGGGACTGGCTAAAAGAGGGTTATAACTAAAGTGGTCAGCCAAAACGAAACTAGTGTTATGCACAGACAAGAGTTATGCACAGACAAGAGTTTTTTTGTTACTTCCTTATTTCTTAAGAATTTGTTGGGGTATGATTTGAGCTGTCACATGATTTCCAAATGAATAACACAAGGTCCCTCCTTCAGCACCATATAAAAATAGTCATAGCGTGACTTTAGCGAAGTGAAGATCGTTGAATGAAAGTTCTGCAGAAAATAAAAACATGTGCTCAGTTATTTGAACACTGTATTTTCTAGACTGTAATACTTAACACATTACGTTCTACTTCCTGTCTTCCTTCTCTATTGTCCTTCTCATTCTCTACTCCTCCCTTGTTTCCTTCATTGTACTTTGGGGTATTTGGTGGTTAGAGAGTGGAAAGTTAAGGAATGCACCATAAGTGGGTCCAGATGTAAGATGTGGAGGAGTCTCACTTCCTCTCCAAATAACTGTGTTTTTCAAAAGGGCTATTAAATAAAATAACTGATGCAAGTCAACTCTTTTGCTCCCCAGAGACAGTTGTGTTAGGGTTAAAATGATTAATCCCCTTACCATTTCCAACAGAATCCATTGCCAAAACTGCAGCATGAGATCCACTTTCTGTTTCCTCACTCTAGAGTTCATGTTAGGAAAATGTGTGAATTGCTCTACAGTCTTAATGCATTGAGAAACCAGCTTAAATCAAGTTATGACACAAACATGTGGTTTTTGTTTATGTGTGTGTAGACCCACACTTCACAGCCCCCCCAACACAATCCATCCCACCACTAACTGCAACAACATATCACAATTGTATGTCTATTTCATTTTAAATCATCAAAACAACACACTGATTTCTAGCATTTTGCTGCCCTCAAAGCATGGAAAATGCTGCTTATTCACCTTAGAAGAGAAGACCAAAACAACTGTTACAGTGTGTCTGTTTGCTAAATATGAAACAACAACTATGCATGAAAAAATTGAAACCTTTAAAGGATTACAGATAGATTACAGATGTCAGCGAAGTGCAAGTGTTGCAAAGTCTGTATTCAGCAGTGGATCAAGCTACATTTTGAGACATAACACATACTTTTTCCTATGCAAACTTTTAGTAAATCTCGTCTCTTTCATATTCAAATATCTTAACTTAACACCAGCTACCAAACAATACTTTTGATCTTTACCCTAGTATGTTTTAAGATAAGATAAGATAAGGTGGCACTTTATTGATCCCAATTTGGGAAATGTTTGTGTTGCAGCAGCATAAAAAGACATGGCATTGTACAATAAAAATTCAAAGACTAAAAATAAACAAGAAAGAAGAAAATATACATGTTGAATTTAACCAGGTATTATATATATATATATATATATATATATATATATACATAAATATATGACGGATGGAATATTAGTATTAAATATTAAATATTGAACAGATTATATAAATGTAAAATGTTCAATGTGGTTTTATTCCAAGAAGCTGGTCTCTCTCCTTATGAGGACACACTTAAACCATAACCGGGTTGTGCCTGGCAGGCATACAAGTAGAAGTATAAACATCGGCAGGGAGGCTGGACTTGGGTTGGAGATAGGGGGATAAAACACACAGCAGCACTAACCAAATCCATATGCATGGAGGAGGCCAAGGTGGAAACTTATGTAATGTATTATGCAAGAAAGAGGTAAAAACTTAACGTACAATGGCTGCATAATGGAAGCGTGACACCTTCCAGTCCAAAGAGTCGCCAGGGAATGTCAGCCTGTCACAAGGTCACACTGAGGCCCCATGGTATTTCTATAGGTGCTACAGTATGGACAGTAAATGGAATTCCACGACCTATATAGCATTTGAACTATAGTTTCTTTATTTTTTCTTTATTTAATCGTTTATTTAGCAGGGACAATGCACAGTAATGAACACTTAAAACATTAAAATGTGTCAAGCGTAACATTACATTTTACAAACATAGCAAAAACAAAATACATGATATGCAAAAAGTGCAAAAGAGCAAGAGCAGAATACACAAGTATTTATGACATGGTAATACAATATAGCAGCAACGACATATAAAGTGCAAGAGAAGATACAAGAGATGCAAAAAGTGCAAGAGAAGATACCCCTGTGTTAAAGTGCATTTAGCGGTGATTGCACGTCTGTTTGTTTCTCAACCATTCTTTGAGTTGACCTTTGAAGCTATTGAGAGTGGGACAATCCCGTATCTCAGTTGGGCGGCTATATATTCCACAATGAGCTGCCTTTAATGGAAAGTACATTTTGTCCCAAAGTGATCCGTCTACGGTGGACTTCACAGTCTCCTCTGGTTTCTGACTAGTGTCTTTTTTGTGGATGAATTCCCCTACGGGGGGCATTAAGTTGCCATTGTCCATAGCATTCCTTTTTATATAAATGAGGTACACTTGAACATAATTCACATTGAAAGAAAGACATCCACACATAATCTGTCTTTGATTACATTTCTTTTGGAGCATTTATGAAGGGTAAAAGAACAGGGAGGCGTTTTCTTTGCAGGGTCATGTTACAATGGGAGATGTGCTTCAAAGAAGGTCAATACACTCCTACAGGACAAACATCCATGGAAACAGATCCATGTAATAGCTGTTGGTTTTGATGCATTCAAGAACTGCTCCAAAGTATTTGTCCCTAAGATAGAGCATCATAAATCACAAGAAGAAGGAACTTAAAAATATTTTTAATGGATGTGGGGGAGGGGGGGAATATGTGCTTTTCTGCCAAGCTTTCTGGAATAAATAAGACAGATCTACAAGAGAAAGCACACACACTAGGAGAATGCTGCAGCTGTTCTTTTGTTTTGATATATTTTAGAGTAAATGTTTAAGTCACTTTAGAAAGCAGTATTGTATTGATACTGAGCAGAGTATCCTGCTGAGGTAGAGAGTTTTTTTTAAAACTGAGGTCTGATGGGATGAAATGTGATGTGGTAGAAGGAGTCCATTAGAAGAAAGCCTCTGTCATCTACTGTATCTGCTCAGGTAAAGCCTTACATTGAAAAGTGCACATACATACATAATACATAATAAAAAGCACATCAATAAAACCACATAAGTGGCTTGAATTGGTTTCATTAGGTCTTTGAAAGTCGGCCAAATATAAAATGCAAACAGAGTGGAAGCAATACAAATGTGTTTTGCAGGAAGCATGCTTTTCTGTTGTGCAAGAAGCCAGTGTTAATGGGCAGGTAGTGCCTCAAATGCACATTATTTCCGGACAGTTTAAAATGTTCCATGTTACTTTGCTAACCTCTTTTTAGCAACCCTTTGCAACAGTTATTGCTGTCAAACAGCCCAGCCCACGTGAATTGTCAACGGGGGGGAGGTGGGGTGGGGGGTGTTAGTGCATTGTCAACGGGGGGGGGGTGCTAGTGAACTGTCAACGGGGGGAGAGCCTCGCTGCGGGGAAACGGTGGACCTCTGTCGCGCAACTTCAATGATGCCGTTTAAAAACATAACAAATTAAGGGCGGTGCCGGCCGTATCAGCGAACCGAGCCGGCCGTCAACGGCCCTTGACGACCAGCCGTTCTGTGATTCTCCAGATTCTACAGATGGCCAGTCTGCCCCTGGAAGCAGTAGGGGTGGTGGTGGTGGTTATAAATACTTAATTGAGAGTGCATTCACTAACATTCTCAAGTGAAAGCCCAGCAGGAAGCTACATGCACTAAATGCATGCCTTCTCTTATGCAGAAAGAAGTGAGTGTAAAAGTTGTGCAAGAACGCTGCCTCACAATTGCAAACGTCCTTACTTTACTTTTCTTGAACACTTCTGCACTTCTGAGTCTTATCACTCCGACCTTCAGGAGCAGTGTTTCCTGTGAGTAAACCGTTGCCTCGCAATGCAAATTACATCTGTTGTCCTTGGTGTACTTCAACTGGAGACCCTTACCTGCTCATGTTGACTTCCGGTTGGTTCTCCTTCAGGTTGAGGGTGTGTTGCTTTTGGCTCTGGTGGTGCTGAGCTGCTGGTGTCGCTGGTCCAGGAGCCTCAACTTGCTCTTAAAGTCCCGCAGTGTCAGCAAAAGCGAAGCGTCAAATCCTCCAGGTATCCTGAGTGTATTGCTCTATGGGCGTGTTGGAGGAGAGGCTTTTTGGGGGAGTTTCTCGGCGGGCCAACGCAGTCGCAGCCTTGTTCTGGAGAGGTAATGTCATGGAGCCCCAGGGCGGTACATTTCTCTGCTTTCACATGCTGTACAGTCTACCTATAGAGAGCACATTGTGTACTGAATTTAAAGAATGCCTGACAAAAAGACCACGCAATATTTAGCCAACACAAGGAAGTCTACTGTACTGAGAGGCTAGGCTACTCCCATTTCCTTGTCTTTGTGATGTAGTAGACCTGCAATGATATGACCTTTCTAAGCTTATGCAAATCAATAAAATAGTAATGATTAATCGATCAATAAAATAAATAAAAGCTACAATAAAAATGTGTACTTGTGGGTTATCTGTTGCCACTTTTTTTGTTTTTTCAGACTCTCTAAATACGCACTTTTTTTTAGTTTTTTTCAGACTCTCTGAACAACTCTAACCCTAGGATTAATGTTTGTTATTTTGAGAAATTAAAAAAGTTCATGTTGAGGAGCCAGCTACCCGCTATTAAAAAGTGGCGACAGATAACCCACAACAAGTACCTAAATATGTTGTAGGAAAAAGATATTCTATACAAAACTTGCATCATAACTACAAGACTGCACATGTGGAATATTCTCCTGAGTGTGTCTTAGTATTCATTGTAGATGAATGCATAAAACACCCATCGAAAGAGATGCTGGCTGCAGAATATGCAAGGGAAAAATCATAATAATATGTAAGCAATAAGCATCAGTGGATGGACCTCTTTTTGCAGTTGCACGTCCTTTAGTCAATGACAGGCCTACATGTGTGTTTGAAAAGCAATACAAGTCTGGTTCTTCTAACCAATAAGAGATGTGTCTAAGGCGTTGTTGCATAAGAGACTGAGAAAGAATATGGATGGTGGAATCCATCTTGAAACTGAACACCAACATTTCAAAACATATGCACAGTGCCACAGACAATTGCATTTCAGTTGATAATGCTATTGCTTTTTTGAAAAGTATGAATATTACACTATATAAATACATAGTAACTTACACGTTATAGTAGGCTACTGCTTTCAAATGTAAAGCTCCAAACTATGAGTATCAACCTGTTAAAGTACTAAATGATTTAAAATGTCAATGCATTCATGTATTTATCATAATATCGATGCAGCTGGTAAAGGTGAGGCAGATTTGAGTTACTTTATGTTTTGGAGAGTATGTGAATTTCCTCTCTTGGATCAATAGAGCCTTTTTTAAGCAGTCATACACTACCTATTTGTTGATTACATTTTGTATTATTAATTTAAAGCTGCAGATTAACTAGTTATTTAAATGTTTAAATAAATGAAATGGGTAAAAAGAACTGATGTATTGTGAAATATATAATTTATTGACTTTGTTACTTTCCAACACTGTTGAGGACTACGTCTCTCATTCTCTTTCATTTATGACTGACCTGAAAAAATGTCTTTTCCACATGCAGTGTTACATCAACAGTACAGGATGTTTATATAACCTACAGTACTGTATAGTCAACAGAGAGGACTTACTTTTGCTTTCAAAATCTGAAGAATAAAAAAACTATATTCCCTGATTCTGAACAGCCGACAACATGCATAACTCCCTTAATAATGATGATTCTTATTTATATATTTGTATTGTACATTATCCTTACTAGAATAAAAGTCTTTAAAATGTTATGCTGGTAAAAAACGACAACTGCACCCTAATGTATTTTAAGGCATTTGACACATATTGGCATCTTTCTTTTAAATTCAACAGGCCACAAGGTGTCAGACACTCACTGGATTGGAAGTGTGGAAATAGTTAGATTCACACAGCACGTAACCTTTGCCATGCAGAGAATATCTCCACTGGGCCGGCACACATAATATATCACAGATTGCACCCAAAGCCTTGGCAGTAAACTTTCATCTGTTTGTCATATCGCAATTTCTGAGAGAGAAGATAGCGTCTTATGCATAATTGTCTGCAGTTTATAACATATATCAACTGTAGGAGATTTTAAACGCCAACCTGCTTTACCTAAGTAAAGTTCTATCTGAAAAGAAAAGATAATAATGCCTCTGGGTTGTTTTTCCAGAGTCTTAAATTGTAGGCCCTGTTTTCGTTGTTTCATTTTGGGCTTATTTTTGCCTTGGGACAGGGACAAAGGGCGTGGAAACCGGTTTAACTATATCCCACGTACTCATTGTGAAATGAAGGAAATGTCACCTGAACTTCTGCTTTATGTCAGTACTAATCAAAATGTAGTGTCCGTTTAAAATGTTTCAGCAACTTTTTACATTTTGGAGCTGCAGTCACCTCCTGTATGTTTTTAAGGAAATCTTATGCAACATGCATCCAATGTAAAGACACATCTTCTGGATAATATGTTCTTTTGTATAATCCAAGTAATTCAACCTCGATCCAATTTAACATGTAGAGCTGGGAAAATATCATTAGTGACAGAGGATTAGAGGCAATTTATGTTCAAATTGATTGTGGGAATAAAAAGGTTGATGTTTTCTGCTCCAAGGAGTTCTCAGTATCAAGGTTGTTAAGCTAGAATGCGATTAGCCTCCTTTTTTATTAGGCATTTAACTGAGAAGAGGTTAACTAATGCGAAATATAAATCTACTGAGTTTCATGATAATCCACGTTAAAAAAGTTAAAAAAACGACTTTGTGATTTGTGAGGAAGGATTAAAACATGTGTTTGTGTTTGTGTGTGTGTATATGTGTGTGTGTGTGTGTGTGTGTGTGTGTGTGTGTATGTGTTTGTGTGTTGTGTGTGTGTTTGTAAACCTGAGTGGGCCTACGTGTGTGTGCACAGTATGTAAATATCTCTTTGCCTTTGCCTGTGTGTAGTTTTCCAATTGTGACACACTTTTTTTTAACCAGAATCCCATGAAATGTGTTTTTAATGTCTTTGCCCCCCATGAATACAAACCCTAACCTGGTTACCCCATGACCTTTCCTGTTGTATCACCTTTGGGTCAAAATGTAGTTTTTTCTTAAGAAACACAAAATCCAACATGTGATTATGGAAATAGCTAATTATCAAAACCCCATAGACTCTCTCCACATTGGACATCAGCTTTCCTCTTGCTCCATCTTGTGTGCGGTGTCGGTACAGCATCTTGATCTAATAAGGATTGCTGGAAAGGCTCAAAGAAAAGACTGTTTATAAAGAGTCCAACACTACTGTGGGGTGCAAACATGTTTGCAGTCGGTAGAGACTTCTTGGCTTTTGCTCGGGCTGTAGACTTTAAAGGTGGAGAACAGGTCCAAACATAAGAACAAGGACACATTATACTTAATTTATATTTATTACATGGTTTAGTTGAATACTCTATTCTGATTGGTCAATTCAGAACACGTGACACGTTGTTAATCCAGAACAGACAGACCGCTGTCAATGATTTATTGACCGTTGTTAAGGACGCTTACAAAGAAGTTCGGTCGATTGAACTGCTGCATGCAGATCTAGATCCCTCTGCTTCGCGTCGGGCTCCTGATCAGCCTGTCGGGTGTTCTTTTCCCCATAATGACCGCGTCGCTGCACATTATCCCTTACATAACCAACTACCTTGAAAGTTAAGGAATAAGCTAGTTATCTTAGTGTTGACTGTTGTTTTGGGAAATGTTAAATATGTTTGGTTCATGAGCTTTTTATTGGTTTCAGTATCATACGGACCAATAGTGATATTGTGTATCAAAAAGGGACAAAACTGAAGACATTAGCAAGACAGGTTTAATTTAATTAAGATTCAGATACAAAAGTTTAGTGTTAAAAGTAAAGAAATTAATTTTCAAGAGTAACTAAGTTTTTATTTTATTTCATTCAATAATACATTATTGCACGAATCCATGAAAATATATATCAGTACCATAAACATTGCGCTTGGTTTAACCAAACGTGAACTAACTGCCTAATTAATTTGATAACACTCTTTGATTAAAGTTCAGCATGACTTTTTGTTTGTGAGTGTTTGTTGAACATAACTTTTGCAATGACAAGAAGAGTGTGCGTCCTCCTCCTGCTCCCCCAGGCCTCCTCTGTAATGAACATCTCCCAAAAACAGCATTGGGAAGTTAGCGCCCCCTCCCTCTGCAGTGCAGCTCCTAGCCTGTAATTCCCCTCAGCTCTGACATCTGTAAGCATTTCTCTCAGACCACAGGAGGAAAATAGAAAGTTGGAAGCTACAGGCTGTGATTTGGGTGCGTATAAATAAAGTTGTGAGCGAAGGAGAGGCTGCTAATATGATGGGAGTGCAGAGGGTGGGAGGTCTGGAGTGGCAGGACACCCAAATCATCAAAGACAAGGGACGAGGAGCAGGAGGACAAGTGGAGCCTCTGAGGGTTTTCTGTATAGGACATTTAGATTTAGTCTCTATAATGTTGGTGGTTATTTTGTACATAATGTGCTGGTAAACTTGATTAAGACTTTTATCACATCTTCCTTGATTTGCAACCTTCCTATGCTGTCTTTAATGTTCACATACATGAGATGTAGCTAATGATAGCTGTGTCAGTCAAATTTACTTATGCTTGCAGTTGAAATTATTTCTAAAAAGCCTTAGCGTCGGCACACCCCTCAAAAACACAACACTTTTGGGTTCCTGTTTTAAACCTATACGTATATTTTCTGAATCTACTTGTGTCACTCCTTAATTTAACTTAACACAAGTAGTTCTGTCTAATGCATCCTTACATGAAACTCAATATGTTGTCTTATTATTTTAAGCATACTACTCTGGGATTTAGCATGCCATATATTTGGAAACATGAAATGTGGGCTTTTTAAAAAAGCACTTGCAATTTCACTATCTGTGATGTCAGGAATTATAAGTTGGACCAAGAAGGGTTAAAATGGTTAGCAGAACTTAAAACATATCCATACATTGGCTCAGGCTATGAGGAGTTTCCTGGGCCACTACCCAGGTTGCAAAAGGCTAATATTTAATGAAAGTCTTTTCCAAAATCTTCCACCATTTCATCTGCAATAGTCCTCCGACTGTGCACAGATTTAGTTGTAATGATCCTGTCCAGCTGCAGGTCTGCACACGGCTCTGTAGTGGTCTGCCTGGGCGGTTCTGCCCTACAACCAAGGGCACACTTAGACCTAAAAAGATATATGTTCTGTAGTTGGTACAGCAGCAGGCTCACAGCTGGGATTAAAGGAACCATGTTGCCTCAGACCCGCCCCAGAATAAAAGCTACGAAGCCCCAAATTATCTCTTGGAATGGGTGTAGGTGCAGGCTGCAGCAGAGAAGCAAGAGCCACAGAGAACAGCTCAACATCCCTGATTTCATTTGCTTAAAGGGGATCTGAAAAATGCTGATTTTTAAACCTCATGAAAAAGAGAAATAGAATTTAGTTTGAAATACAATACTGAGTTAACAGTATCTGTTTTATTTACTGAAGATATCAGCAATAATATGATGTAAGGTTAAAATACTTAACACAACAAAATAAAAATATATGAATAATGTCCAAAGACATGGATTTTGTAACAGTAATGAAATGCAAAAAAAAGCTGAAAAAATAAGGATAATAATGACTATCATTGGGAGGTGAATGTTGATTGTCCTTTGTCAAGTGCCTTTTCTTCCTCAAGACACTCAGCCTTTGGCTCCACAGTCTTCTGCTCTCTCTCATCTTTCCCGGACAAGATATAATTTAAGCAGTCATCAAATTTCCTTTCAACATAAATACAATAAATAACACCGGAAATGACCCTTATTGCTCAATCACTCAGACGTTCTCAACTCTGTTTGTTCCCTTCTTTTTCCATTACAGGTTGTTCAGTCTTTGATCAACTTTTCTCATTTCTACTGACCGTGTCTGGGAGATTGGCTCGTGTAAGCTAAAATAACTTTAATACTGTTACTACAATTAGGGATGCACCAATACAGCACTCACAATACATATTCTAATAAGTATCAAATCAATGTGTTGCTGACTTAAACTAGTATTGGTCATTTTAAGTCACTGGTTCAAAAGTGTTGTTTTATCCATTGTTTTATGTGAATCTCATACTGGTGGAATGGCCAGAATTTGTAATACCAGCATTTGTACTTGTGCATCTCAAAGAGAAAATCTTGTGATACTTTCTTTTTCGCTGGTTAAAAATACTTAAGTGTGGGATTGAACTTAGCCAGCTCAAGTTTCCTTTAAGACTTCCTTTATAACTTGGCTCAGATAGTCAACAAATATTTGGAGCTATTATGTCAGCCATCATCTGCTGAAACTAATCAAATACCCTCTTCCGGTGAGTGTGAATGTGTTGACTTTAAGACTGATCCGTGTTTGTATTTTGTATTCTTTATTTCCCTCCCTTTGCCTCCATCTACCAGCTGAACAGTTTCATGAAGTGTTGGAAGCCGTCCTCTCCGAAGAAGTCGAAGGAGCCCTGGGAGGTGCTCAGGTGGATCAGCAGAAGCACGAGCAGCACCACGGCCAGCAGAGGGATCAGCATGTTCCAGCCGGCCGCCAGGATGTTGTACCACTTGGCCTTGTCCGAGCACTCCTGGGCCATCTGCAGGTTGCCCTGAGTCTTCTGGTCCCTGGCCTGCACACACAAAAACCTTGGTTGGTGATTGGCTAATGGTTACACAAGCTAAAACATCGTTATGACATCATAAAGTGGCCCAAATCTGATCAGCTCATTTTCAGACAGGTTTTTATATAAATGGATCAGGACAAAAAGAGAGAGAATCTTTTTTCCTGAAACTTTCAGAATCTCTTCACACAGAGGGGACACATGTTTATGTAGAAAATACATGAACAAGTGGATTTTGCATAATAGGTGACCTTTAAGTTTATTGCCAAGATGTTTTCACATATTGCAATTTTGCTTCCGGGCATACATGAGCATAGTAAGATCAATTACAATATTAAATAAGAGCCAATATAGAAATATTATTAAAGACAACATTGTAAAAACTCCCAAAAATGTGTGAGAAAAAGAAAAGAAAATTCAATAAAAATATGATAAATAACGGTGAAAGAATATGGACAGTCTATCTGAATTTAGTAGAAGATCTATATCACAAAAACAAAAAAAAAAATTTCATAATAGTTTAAAGATCCTTAAAGACCTAAACTATTTGACTCTCAAATTATTTTAAAACACAATTTATGTACATACATAACAACAGTTTTACGTTGGCATCGACACCCGTCTATTCTGTAAATAGTAAAAGGAGGTCAAACAAAGGCATGTTATAATGTTCAGTTGTGTCTTTGCTTACAACCATTTCATTGCAGCTTGTCCCATAATTCCTAGTTTTCCTGCACTGAGATCAGATCAAGGTTGAGGGAGGGTGGAGTGATATTAAATCCTTGAGCTTCTCCTACGGTAAAGTGCATCCGTATATTTTAGAACGGATCAGGCGGAGTCCTTCCCTAGCACTCTCTAATTTCCCATGAGTACTTGCCCATTAGGAAGATGCCAATTACACCATTTTTAACTCCCCAGCCGAGCAGCCAGGCACCGTCTTTAATTTGAGCGCTGAGCCAATGCTAGGCCTGTGATTCAGAGCTGCGCCCTATGCACACAGATGAAAGATTAAAATAAAGACTTCAATAAAGGGTATACACGCCCTTTAGTGGTCAGTTTTTCAGTAAACGTTTTAAAAAGGTAGTCACAGTTTGTTAAAACTCTGAATCTTCTTTTCGGTGAGCAAAGCTTTAGTTTTGATTTACTTTATTGTGTCTCCAAAGCTCCATTCCTGCGGTGAGGGCACACAAACTGTATACAGTGTGCGCCATTGGACCAGGGACGAAAGCAAGTCTCTACAATTTGAACATGTTGCTTTTTACATTTTACAAAAAATGATTTTCTTTTTTAACGAGAGCTGGCTGTGTTTAATTTCCCAATGTAGCATTTGCCTATACTGCCCATTATTTTATAGATTTTCTTGCCAACTCGACCCAGCTTTTGTCTATTTCAGAAAAAGGCTTAGTTCTCGTAGATCCTTCCCCCTATAAGCAGATAAGGTTGCACCAAATTGTCAATATATTGCATAATGTTAACTTGTTTTTCTAAATCTGTTTTTTGGTCAATTCTAGCATTTTTTGCTGTACCAGTTTATATAGCATTTTTATTTACCAGATTTCCAAAGTTTATCAGTCAATAAGAATCAATGAATGGGAAAGGCTCATAAGTATATTTCAAAAAACGTTTTAAAAGGTTATTATAACAGTGTCAGATACACGACAGTGAACATTGGCTTGTGTTGTTGGACTCTGCAGTAAAACACATACGTTAATAGTATCGTTCAGTCATTGTTTTGACATCTTATTTTCAACATTAAACGTGCAGCCTTATCAGATCTACTTCCTTTTGACACCTGATTTAATTACTGAGATGTTGCATGATTCATGGAAGTGGTACAAACTGAAACATGCCTGTAAAGTGTTGCACAAAAGTGTCTCACCTTGATGGAGTAGATGAGAGCCATGAATCCCAGGCAGCAGAAGTTAACGTACAAGGTGTTGCACAGCGACCAGACTAGATAGTCCTTGGGAGGACACTTGCCAGCGTTGCCCATGTTCACCACGGTGGAAGCAGCTGGCTTTCGGGCAGATTTACTGTTGGTGAGCGGGGTGCAGTCCGAGGGGAAGTTGTACGAATGGTTGTCCATGGTTGCCGTTTAGATAGAAGATCCCCTGCTGTGTGTGGATAGGTAAAACTGGCAAGCTTTTCAGGAGTTGGTGCACTGTACCTCTTTGGAAAAGTAGTGCCCCCTCTGTATGAGAGGCTTATAAAGGCCCATGAAGAGGGAGGTGACCATGAGAGAACGCAAGGGCAGGGTCCTTTAATACACAGCAGGTCTGTCATTATGTGGTCTGAGAGAGACTGAAATAGACGGACAGAAAGCTGCATGAAGGAGAGGACAGAGAAAGAGACTGCGAATAGAAGGGAGCAGTGCGCAGTCTCTTCCAGTAAAGTGTCCATCACCTCGGCTGTCTTTTAAGGTCTGGTGGGTCAGGTGGTTGAGTAAAGTGTAGGTAGGGAGGCCTTCAGGGACCAGTCTGTAATGTGGTCTCTAATGGAACTGTGTGGGTGCAAAAAGGTCATATTTGATAACACATTTCTAAAATATTTGACAATTCCACAAGGTTTTGAGGTTATAAGACTTAAAATAAGGAAATTGTCCAGCTTAAAAACACTTTCTATTGAAGATGAAGCTCAAACAACGAGTTGATTAACAGAAAATACACTTTACTCATAGTTTTGGTCCTTTTCAAGCTTAAATGCCAACCATTCTCTGTTTCCAGCTTCTCAATGGGATGGTTTGCTGCTTCTTATTGTAACATACTCTGTGATAGTTCACAAAATGCTGTGGTTTTCAGACAGCAAGTTGAAGGTTAGGTATCACACTAGTATCTAAAATTATGTTAATAGATATTCTTTTCTTTTATAGTTATTTTCTTTTAGCTCAAGGCTGAATGTTTAGTGTAGGACAACAAGGGTTGAAATACATTTTTATTACATACATTTTTTTGTATTTATTTTTGTCAGAAGGCAGGATTAGCTCATAGGCCTATTTCATTTTTAAGCAAATAAATTAATTCAGTTACTCACGTTGGAGTTTCCAGAAACAACCGCTGGGTATCCCCACGGCAGAACAGAGGTGTTTAGTGGCTTGTTAAAAGGAACACCAGTAATTAATCAGATTTTTTTTACAGATTTGCCCAGTGAAACCAGTGGGGTGAGCCATGCAAATATAACTTGCTTTCTGCCTATATGCAACATATGAATTGATTGACACAGATACATAATTGTTGACATAAACATCCTGCATGTGAGGGATACAAGATTTTACAGTTGAGTATGTGCAGGTTTTGTGTTAAAAAAAACACAACATTTCAAAACACAATGTACAAATTATTGAATAATCATCTAAAATTAAACTGAGCACTGGTTTGGTTTGGTTGCCCGTAGTGGGACATGTTCAATGTTGAAATGTGAAACAACACTGCCCCCTGCTGGCAGCTTACTGTATCAGCATCCATACTGACTGTAATAGCCATTTGTTCTACAGTTTATAAGTGACATAATTTGCTAATGTAAAACGTTTTTGTAGCTGTAGGAATAGTTTGTGTATGGGTTATTAAATGTGTGCAAGAATATCTTCTTTAGTGTGCTTTCACAAAGTCTGAGAGACGGAGACACAGAGTTCCTATCGTATGTAAGCGACACTGAAGACACTCATTTATTATTATTTCTTGCTTTGCTTACGCTAAACATATCTTGGACGAGTAACTATAAAATACATTTTCTACAAGAACGATAGTTCACTGAAATCGTGTCACATCGTTGCTTAAATCCAAATATAGAAGTTTATAGTTATAAAGGTTGACTGTTATGGCAGGCAGCAGAGTGGCGCAGCGGAAGCGTGCTGGGCCCATAACCCAGAGGTCGATGGATCGAAACCATCCTCTGCTAAGGCTTTGTTTTTTCTTTTCGCGTTTCAAACTCACTCACATTTTTAACACAATGTGTTAAATACGAAGATGCTGTGTTAGATTTTATTCAAGGTTTGACTAGTATTACAAATCAGATTGGCTCTCCGTCATATACATAATTTACGCTAATGGTGAAAACACAAGTTAAAAGTTCAAATGTGTCACTTAGCACTCGTCGTGCATGTTTCGATAACTTGTAGTTTCTATAATCTGCGGCTGTCATTGTCTGTTCTATGTGCCCATATTACGTGTGTTTATATTAGTTCAAAATGATGAAGAACCAAGCACTTACTGGCCGATAGATGAATTATTGTGGCCGATATCAACCTCTTATTACATCCGTGATATCAACCCACTGGTGACGTACCATATCGTGAATGCACCTGATTGGTTCCTGGTTCTCCGCTCCAAATTTCAAACAGGAAGCAACATAGTGGCGTGCTGTTTCGCAAAAATGGGCAAAGTACATGTAAAAAACAACCCAGCAATCCACAAAAATTAGCCAAAGATTGGAATTACAAGAAAACAATTAAATAATTGGTCAATCAGGAGTTAAGATGCAGTTAGGTGTATTCATAGAGATAGAGGTCATGAAGTGATACCGTAATACTTATAGAGTTAAAGCCATAACATACAAAAAACATCTTCACTTTGTGGTTGAGCTAGAAGTAAATCCATATCTAGAGGAGCTGCGTTTTGTGTTTGTGTGTCTGCATTCTGACCCTTGTCATGTTTTCCGTGTTGTACATGAGATCTGTAGATAAGCTGATCATCCAAAGCATCCTCACATCATCCATCACAGTCTGGTACAGCAGTTCAGACACCCACTCCCGGAATAAACTTCAACGTATCATCAATAAAGCATCAAAAATCACCTGCAGTCCCCTTCCATCACTCGAATCACTTCACCACCAACGAACTGTCACAAGGGCAAAGAAAATCATTTCTGACCCTCCCACCCAGCTCACCATGTCTTCCAACTTCTGCCCTCAGGGAGGCGCTACCTGTCCACCAAAACCACCCGCTTCAAAAACAGCTTCTTCCCCTTTGCAATACGGACACTAAATGATCTCTAAATAACCCCAATGAACAATCACAATCCACCACACCTTGAACTTTATGTATATATGTCATGATGTATGTCTTTGTCCTGTGCTGTGTGTTGTACTTTTTTATTGTCTGTTTATTGTATGTTGAATTGTATGGAACAAGCTGTAATAATCTGCACTGAACACGAATTCCACCAGCCTGGCTGTGTGGTCACTAAAGATTCTAATCTAATCTAATAAAATGAGTCTAGTCCAGATATCAGCAATAAAGATGCAAATGGTTTGCCAACCAGCGATGGCAAATGTACAAACCATAGACTCGTACAAACCCAGTCAAAAATGTGCACATGCCTTCAGATAAGCAATATTGAACTTGAGTCACTGAAAACTAAAACGGAAGGAACATGTTATCATCACCCTATGAAGTTGGTTTGATAAACTTGTTATCAAACCAACTTGGATCCTGTTTGATAAGCTTTCAAGGTTTCAACCACTTGGTGATGTGTTTATAGAGTGAGGTCGTTTTTCTTCTGATCTTTTTGCTAAAAAATTGCTGTACCTGCGAGATGGAACCAGTGGTCGATTTAATATCAGGCATAGTCAAGGGATCCTTTGTAAATATAAACATATTGGCATATTTGAACATTGCCTAATGAATCTTAATATGAAATTAAGTTGCTTTATGGTTTGGTTCGATTTTTCACAAGTGGAAATTTTTCAGTTTCAGAAATCGTGTGTATCTGAGATTGACGTTACAATGTAATGACAAAATGTAGTATGAATAAAACACAATAGAACAATAAAACGACAATAATAAAAAATACCTTTAATTTTCTTCTTGAGCTTGATGGTGCCAGTGCAGTTTCCAACACTGTTTTTGGCGATGCGGCTATATGTGTGGTTCAAGGGTTGTAGAGTCACCTTTTCTATGATAGATGCTCTTGAGACATTGGTCTCTGTAGCTGTCACTGCCACCTGCCTGAGTCACAGAAATCCTTTTAGTTTCCTTGCATCATAAGGAACACTAATCATGCAAACCAACCAAGTCATTATTTTTTACAATGTTACAGAATTATACATATACAAAACCCCTTGTGCTGCATAATAAAAAAAACATTGAAAAGGGGACTGCAGTGACTGACTTTTGCCCCTCCATGTGTAGAGTCCTATTCTCCAGGTTGCCACTGTAATTCATGTACCATCGCACTGATAAGGTTTTCTCAGTTTGAAAATCGCCTCACAAAAACATGCTGATAATACTTTAACCCATAATGTCCGAATACAAGTGGTACTATAATTACATATTAAAGCACATGTGGACACCCTTACCAAGCTCCACTTCCTGCGTCACGTTGCCATAGGGCTTAACAACCCTGGGAGGGTCACTTGGTGGTTCAGCTGTTTGGGAAATAAAGTCACACATTTCTGTATTATCATCTATCTTACTGTGTGTCTGAGAAACACTGTACAAATAAGCAACCAGACAAAAACAATTAAAGGGTGAGTGTTCAAAGTTAAACTCAATTATTTTAACGAGGAACTACAGCAATGCAATAACATCCCAGAATACACTGAATTTGAAAGAGACATCCCTTTAGTAAGTTTTTCTGTAAAGGCTTTTTGTATTTTCATTTTCATTTTTATGTTACACAAACATACACAAATGAAACACATGATGTGTGTTATGATAATGCATCAAGAAAGCAGATTAAGAAAGGCCTAATGGTGGCAATGGAGTAAATGTCAAACGATCACTCATTAAAGTCATTAAAATACATAATCTGGCAGCTATAAGTGTTAATTGTGGCTACTGTTGTTGTTATTAAAGTTAGGGGGTGTATACAAATGCAAACACACACACACACACACACACACACACACACACTTACGTGCAGCTGTGACGTTAACAGCTCTCCTGGAGTCAATTATCTTTCTGTCGCAGAAAAACACACCAGTGTCCTCTCTGTAGACTTCACAGAGATGTAACCGCCCAGTCTCGTCCACACAGGAGTCTCGGTTCTGACAATAAGACACAGGTTTATGAAGCTGTGAAAAAACAAACCTGTTGTTGAATTTTCACTTTGATTGATATGTTTTCATAGTGAAATGGATAATCCCGGTAATGTGTGTACTGCACCTAGTGCCAGATGACCTCTGTGTTGTTACTAGAGTTGAGACCTGGGCAGGGCACCTTCCCACCTATATCCAACTCCAGCACTACACTGCTCTCCTCCGCCGTGGAGCATCCCACACTGGATCTTCCCACCATGTGCAGGTAAAGGAAAAACCCGCTGCCACTGAACAGCAAGGACATGAACACTTATTACAAGTTCAATCATGTGGTCACACACTCACACTCAAAAGTTACTGTTGTTAACCCTTTATAGGGCACTATTAGATTAACCCTAACCCGTTTCAGGCCTCTGCTGATTGGTCAAATTCCCCAATGGCGCACTCTGCGGCCTAGAGTGATCTTCGCTGATTGGCTGGGAGAAAACCACATGCTTCTCGACCTCACTGAGT
The DNA here is from genome assembly GCA_031216635.1 of Dissostichus eleginoides. NCBI lineage: Eukaryota > Metazoa > Chordata > Actinopteri > Perciformes > Nototheniidae > Dissostichus > Dissostichus eleginoides. Next base: position 11,810,722 of record CM062273.1, on the reverse strand, counting down.
CACGGGGGGGACGCCATGTTTGGTGTGTGCGGAAGTTAACCCAAATATGGTTCCTCGCCCGATAAAGGGTTAAGTGGCTTTTCCAATTTTTTTATAAAGGCTTTACAAATATTAATTGAATAAACATAATGAAGACAGTTGATTTAAGAGTTGATAAATACAAGAGGAAAACTCATCTCCAATGCATTATTCACAAGAAATAGTGTTTGCAAAATGCATCCGAAAGCATTCACTATTTGGGTCAAATGTACAGTTGTTGTTCAGTTTTATTGCCTTTCATTCAACAGAACAGGAAATATCCATAGAATATGTCACTTAGTCAGGTGTCGTCAGTTTACATAATAGAAAATGGGTCACTTAGAGAAACTCAAATTCTACATTATTTTCTCCAATGCAATATCACAAAGAAAATAAGCTATTTTAAGAATTGATTACACAACTTGTTTTGAAGACATTAATACAAGGTGCATTTGTTATAAAGAAAAATGTTTATTATGACATATTTATGGATAAAGACATGATCATTAACTTGAGTAATTTCCAGAATGTTTTGTTTCCACTGTGAACAGCGTTTCACACGGGATGCCTTGATGTCCTTGATCCCCTTCTCCAGTCCTGGACCACACCTTCTGCTTGTGCTGGTTCGAAGACTGTATGCATGGCATCATGAAGATCTCCCCCTCCACAGCTCTGTAGTGCTGCTGTGGAGTATCTCGCTGAAACCCTAGAGAGAGTTGTGTTTTTAAATGATACAGTCAAAAAGGGCTGGGACGCCGTTCACAAATACATGCTTCCTTTTAAACACACATTTGAAGCAAAGGTTGTCAACTGGTATGTTGAAAGACAATTCAAGTTTAAACTTAATACCTGTTATTTTCACTAGATGGTTTTTCGAACAGCATCCTTCCAAGAAAATGGGAAGGCTCAAAAGCCCAAGAATGTATCCAGTTTGCATTCTGTGTCTGTAAATCTTTTAACGATATCGGTGCTCTTAAGTCTTCGTTTTCCCCCCCTTACTTTGGTGTTCGCGGTCAAATTTGACCGGTCCTGTTTTAACTGCTATTACATTAACACAAAAACCATTAATCATCACCAAATGTCATTTAACACCCTTTCAAACTGTAAATATTGTATCAGACTACTGGTATACATGAACAACTGCAGTAAATATACAAAGAATAGACACTGAACATGTATTGCGTGTGCCAGGTTTGATCCATGTGGGGGGATGGGCACATAAGAGCGGGAAATGTGTCAAATTGTTCTGTGTGTGTGTGTGTGTGCCAGGTGTGATTCACATGGGGGGATGGGCACATACGGGGGGGAACACATCTAGAGTATGTGTGTGTGTGTGTGTGTGTGTGTGTGTGTCCATTTGTTATAAAGAAAAATGTTTATTATGACATATTTATGGATAAAGAATAGACACTGAACATGTATTGCGTGTGCCAGGTTTTATCCATGTGGGGGGATGGGCACATAAGAGCGGGAAATGTATCAAATTGTTCTGTGTGTGTTTGTGTGTGCCAGGTGTGATTCACATGGGGGGATGGGCACATAAGGGGGGGAACACATCTAGAGTATGTGTGTGTGTGTGTGTGTCTGGGGGTGTGGGTTTTTGTGTGTGTGTTTTATCTGATCCGGATGGTTACTAATTCCTTTTCTTTATGGCGGTCATGTTTGACCGGGAACACCATGGGTGTTACAAAGTTGACTAAATCATCCAAAATTCAATGAAAGTGGTGATCAGCAATTGTATATGTTCAAATGTCTACTATGAAGGATATCATAAAGCCTTAATGCAATCGAATGTAAAACAAAAAAGTTATGATTGATGAAAGTAGTAAATCGGTCAGATTTGACCCGAAGACAACAGGAGGGTTAAACTTTCTGAAAAAAAATTCTGTGTATTACCTGATCTCGGATTCTTGGTATTTCATCAATGTCATAGTACTCCGGTGTGAAAGTGCCTATTGCTTGAAATCTTCTGGTCTCTTGTGCGGCAACATGAGGTGTGATATTTTCACAATGCATGTAGATGTAGAAGGTGGTATTTCCTGTTTGGTTATGTTTTAAAAGGATTTAACTAGAATCGGCTCTGATGTTGTCTTCCTGTAAATAGTAACCACTTCCTATCTGGGTAAACTAAGTAAGAGTTGTTATTTCTTTGAGTCATATTTTACTCTGTTGCAACGGTTTACGTGTCATAATATATTAAAAATAAATAAAGTAGTAGACAGCAATTCTGATAGGAGACAAAAGGCAGATTAGACACTGCCTTGAAGAAGACACATACATTTGATGTTATACAATTAAGGTGCCAAAAATAAAGGGAAACACAAAGTAAATTAAGAGGCCAAAAGCATGTGTATACTGTATACAATAAACTGGAATGGTCAGACAACACTGATGCTCTCTTCAGGAAGGGACAGAGCAAACTGTTCTTCCTGAGGAGGTTCAGGTCATTCAATGTGTGCACGAGGCTGCTGCAGAGGTTTTACCAGTCTGTGGTGGCCAGTGTGCTCTTCTTTGCCGTGGTGTGCTGGGGTGGAAACACAAACACTAGGGACACTGGCAGGCTGAACAAGCTCGTGAGGAAGGCTAGCTCTGTAGTTGGTACAACTGGACAATCTGGAGGAGGTGACAGAGGGGAGGACGAGGAGGAAGCTAGACAGTATCCTAGACTAGAGAACACCTCCCACCCACTCCATGCAGAGCTAGTGAAGATGAGGAGTACGTTCAGCCACAGACTCATCCCTCCACGACACAGCACTAAGCGCCTCGGACAGTCCTTTGTGCCTGTAGCTATCAGGCTGCACAACAAGGGTCTAATAATGTGAACATCACTGGACATAAATTCACACTGTTTCCACACACCCATGTTAATATATATAATACATAATATGTATATATGACCCAATTTGTATATATGTCTATTTTCATTTTAATTCATAGTTTATAAGACCCAATATGTATATATGCTCATTTTTATTTTTTTTATTCATTTCTTATTTCATAGTTTCTCATTATTATTATTTTAATTTTTTTTATTTTGTATCTTTGATCTTATTTTTTTATTTTATTCATCTGTGTGAATCTGTGCTATCCTGTTTTTTCACCCTTACCCTGTTGCTGTTTGAACAACTGAATTTCCCCACGGGGATTAATAAAGGTCCATCTTATCTTATTTTATACTGTGGTAAGTCGTAAAGAAGACCCAGCTTTTTCAGCATTAAATTGTAAGCAGCTGTCAGCTGGTACCACAGTGTTTTGCAACACCCATGTAAATAAGGTCATCTATGAAACTAAGGAGGTCAACTGAAAATGTTCTGTGAAAATGTTTCAAAATAACTTTTTACTTAATCTTTATGCTGAGATATGTTAGGCTTGTTAAGAGTGGAATTCAACTCTTCATTTCCCTATCAGAAAGAAAACAAAAATATAGTTTAAGTCCATTCATCCCTGGCTTTTTGCTTCCCAGTATACTCTGTCTGCTCGACAGTTAGCGTACGGGTGCAGTCAACCACACAGTAAATGTACATTATTGTGCTGAAAGCATATTTGGAAACCAAAACAGAGAGCTTAAAGAAGCTAAAGGTGATCATTTTATATTGTTCTTAATATAAAAAATGTTATGATTAACATAAATACATAAATAACTATATATAAAATATATTTATTTGAAGTAAAATGGAGACTTTCGCTATAGGGGATCAAGTAAAACAGGTCATACACATGTTTGGTATACGCAGTGACAGGAAAGAAATGATGAGATTAAGAGCAGCATGATGTGACAACACTGATATGAACATAAAAAATGCTGTGTAAATGTTTCCTGCAGAACACTGACACATAATATGTTCTATGGCAGAACATGTGTTATAATAAAGAAGGGAAAACCGGTTACCCTGAAAAATAAAACAAAACATCAGCTGTAACAAAAATACGTAAGTTATAGAACCAGAAGTCTATAGGCTGGTAACAAGAAGCATCATACATACTTATATAAGGACATTACATGTCTTTGGGGAAAAGTCAACAATACAAGATTTTCCAAGGAAATATAAGAAAAAGGCAAATGTAAAAAATGTATTTTAAGGATCTTCAGCTTGCCTAAAACGTGTTTGTATACTGCATTTGTAGCAGTATAGCACTGTTTTCATCTTCAAGTCATATACTCAAAATGTATATGATAAAAGATATCTATTCTGATTTGCCTAAACATTTGACCATGACGGAACATCTTGACTTGTCTGAGGTAAAAGCCTTATTTTAGATGCATGCTGTGGGGCAGGTAGGTGATAACGTAGCTGCTTCCAGAAGGGGGAGGAGAGCGGCATGGACCTCATGCCCTTCCAGGTGACACAGGCCCCAGCCTCACTTAAAATCTGTAGGGCCTCTGGGAAGGAGCCAGATCTCAACACTTCTGTTTTCTCAGTTTTGATGAAAACCAAACGGGTCTGCCGCTCCACCAGCGCTGCATGGATGGCACTCAGCAGGCCAGATCCCGGACCGGTATCTGGAGAGGAGGGAACCAAAAGCACCGTGCGACTCTCCTCTATACAGTCCAACACGGCCTCCGCTACAGCTGCAACCAACCAGGGCTCAGATTATTTATTATTTCATTGCGATTTTTTGTTAGATTTTCTTCTGAGTAGTTGTTAAATAGGTACCTTTTCCTGGTAAGACGTCGCGATCATAAATGCAGAGACTGTAACCTAACCTCTCTTCCAAAACACTCTCCAGACACATCCTGTCATCTTCATTCAGTCCTGCGTCTGTGTCACTCTTGTAGCACATCAGAAAAGCATCATAGCTCTTTTCATCTATGCACACAAACAACAGGGTTTTGTCACTGCTTACAGATAAAGAAATGACGAATATGTGTCTCCATAATTTGAGAATCCCACCTGAGGTGCTGCTATGACAGCCAAGAGTGTCTCTTAGGAGAAGAGTGATGGTGATTTTGAACTTCACATAGATAACTACTGTCAAAACCGTCACCAACACAATGCTGACAATGCTAAGAGCCAGGGGAACATAAGAAGGGGAATCTGTGGGGAGAAAACAGAGAAAACATATATTTGTTTAAATGTAAGGTTGAAACACTAATATAAGGTCATTGATTGAGAGGGGACTGTCACTTACATTTGAATGAAAGCTAACTCAAACATTTCTGATTTTATATTTGGACTCAGCCCTCTCAAAAAGTACAACTATGAGTTTATTTAAGATTAAAGTGAATCATATGAACATGCATTATATCTATCCGCCTTCTTACATACGTTTTTGGGACAAGCTGATGGTGACACTTGTTGGGCGTCCAGTAACAGTTGCAGTTTACAGGTGTAATTTTTTAATAGATCCTCATCTGACACCTTTTTGAAAACTAGAGATGCCGTCATCTTTATCTGTTCACCATTTAATTCCCTGGAAAGGAAAGGGAAAGTACAGATGTTAGTTATGATAGGTGTGTGTGAATATCTGGCTATGGACTGTATACCATTTGAACTTGCCGGTATATTTGTGTGAAACATTTACTTTGTGTATTTGGAGAAAACGGGAAAGCTGCTGTTAGTTTCCACACATGAATCAGTGCTAAACCAGAACACCTCATCAAGGTCCGAATACATGAGAGCTTTACAATCAATCACCTTTGGAGAGCCTAGAAAAAAACAGAGTTTACACAGTTCCATAATTTGTTCATTTAGTAAGAGGGTAAATGCGTGCGTTCATCCATGTGTGTGTATCCACGCTTCAATATGTATGCTCACCCAAATTTACATGAATTACACCACTTCGTGGTGATGTGATCACTGGATAATTTACAGGTTTTTCTGGGTGAAGAAAGGGTGGAAACATTTTACATAGTGTTTTCTTCAAAACACAAAAGTAAACATATGGTGGGTAAGTGTTTTTCTTACCCTTTGTTTGGATTTCAAGCACCAATGTAAAGGTCATGTTATATATTTTACCATAATACAGGTAAGATCTGGTACAGGTGTAGACACCATCGTCCTTCTTTTCAACATTTGAGAAGGAACTGGCTTTTGGCGTTGACTCGCCTTCCTACAAGAAAAATGTACTTGTCATTTTAAGCATACAATGAATAGAGATATGGCGTGATAATGTAAAAACAAATAATGAACAATGCAAAATGCAGCTTGTAAATTCCCAATAAAAGCAAGAATATCTTGAGTGGACTTACCTTGTACCATATAACACCATTGCTGGTAATGTTGAGGGTGATTGCAGCTGGTGTGTTTACATCAGGACAATACAATGTGCAGGCCTCCCGTGTATAACATATTTTAGGGTAATGGCTCCTCTGCTCGCACCCTCTGGACTGTTTTGTACAAACTCTCAGTCTGAACCAAAGCTGGCTGCTGGTATTGCTGTCATGACAATAAGGAAAAAGGTTAATATAAAGGTTTCACTTTACATCTGAATACCAAACACTCATAATGAATGTGAAAATAAATCAGTTTCTCAATTATACATTTCCCTCTTGGTTTTTCGACACACAGGTAGTTTTGGTATCATTTTACAAGATTTGCACATGAAACTCAACATTTGTATCTTGACATGGTTACTAGAAAGCTGTGAACAGTTCAGGAAACAGGAAAGCTTTGATGTCTCTTCGTGATGTATTTGGTTTTCAAATGAAGACTTCAGGGGAGGCGTCCCTGGGATCAGGTTATTGTCCGTCATTACTAGCTTGTTTTGTATGAAGACATCCAGGACTATAAATATAAATGCTTTCTAATTTTAGGAGTCCATCTGCATGACTGGCAGATAAATGCACAAAGATACTTACAGTATGCCACATTTTGTATACTGTCAGACCTTAAATAAAGTAATAATAGTGGTAGCACTGATAAGTGTTTACCCCAGAGAGCATGAGTAATTCCCCTGATGGTTTGCAGTGGCGTTGAGAATCACCAGGCTCCTCCCATGAACCAGCAGGTCCCTGTGCCTCTGCTCAGCTGACGACATGTTGGGGGTCTGATCCATCTCCTGGCTGGTGGGACTGGTCCAGATCAGCTCAGCATCACGGTGATTATCCTCTCCATTCAGGGTGCAGTTCAGCGCCATCATCTCACCAGCCTTCACATAAATCTCTGTGGGGCTCCGGGAACACACACCTGCAAATGAGTGTCACACATTGGGTAGTTATAAAGGTTATCTTTATAAAAACTTGAACTGGCCGATGGCTTGTCACTTACAGTATATGTTCAGTGTGTCACCCTAGATTGTATAATGTTAAATATTGTCTGGAAAGATGATTGCTCTCAAAATTAATGAATCTAGATGGCACTTGGGTTGTAATTATTCATGTCCGACCTAGAGTATATGCTTCCTTCTGCTTGGTGATAAGGAAAGAAAATAGTTCCTACATAAACACTATTATTAAATGTCTGCTCTGATTGGCTTGTGAGAAAAAGTTGGTAAGATACTCAGATGGACAGAGGTACATTGCATGTGAAAAGAAGAGAAGCCAAATCTGAATTGACTGTTGAATCACACGTTTGAAAACAAAATAAAACTAGGTTGTTTCATTTGAGTTTGTGGGTTTGTAGCTGCGGTTTCTAACCACAACCTAATTTTTTTGCTGCCTGTTAATGCATTTTCCATCAAACTAAAATAACAAGCTTAAAGGAAATAAGTGATTGGCAAATGTATTCAACATTTAAAAGTGTATGCAATAGTTGCACAATGTTTAATATCCATGGTGATCATATCTGTATGCCACTATATAGCATAGAAACAGTCTTGTAGTAGAAGTACAAAGTAGCATAACATGGACATGCTCAAGTAAAGTACAAGTACCTCAAAATTGTACTTAAGTACAGTACTTGAGTAAACGTACTTCCCACCTCTGCAGCCATCCAACCAAACCATCTGAGAGCACGTTCTCACCTGTTAATGCTGAAAGGAGGAGAAACAGTGGGAGCACAAGCACTTTCTCCATCGTGATCCCCTGCAGCGCTGCACAGCAAACACTCAGTAGTCTCGCAGTAAGCCTGCTCTGGACAAACCACCTGCGGTTCTGCTGAGTTGAACATGTTTCCTAATCATGTGAAACCAATCTGAAGGAAGTGCGTCACATCGCCAGCGCACGCAAACTTCCACTGAATCCCCCATCATGAAAGTATTGTTTAAGACTAATGATAAATGTCCTAATTTTAGCCTATGGATTGATAATGAGATGTTTAGCTTTCGTGAAATTGACCTTTTCCCTATAGGAGAATAATATAGACATCATCTCACAAAACTATCTTTTGTTAGTTTCGCTTCTTCAGCATTGACAGAGACATGAATCACTGTTGCGGCTTGGAAACGGGAAGGGAAACCAGCAATCGTTTCATAAAGATGTAGAGAAGTTTACAGTAGCAGTTTTAGTAAGAATAACCAGCGAAAATGATATGAATCGACGTATTCACAAATGTTGACAGGGGGTCAACAGGAAAAGATAACACACAATGATTCAATGTTCCTCCTGGCTGGAAAACGGGTCCAGTCTCTGGCTTAGGTCAGGTAACTGGTTAGGTCAGTCCAACAAGGCTCAACAAGTATGGATAACATTTTAAAAAAGCAGGGAATAAAAGCAAAAAAAGAAAAAGGATAAGCTAGACAAAAGATAGCACCACTGATTAAAAACGAGATTTAGAATTGAATGAAAGTGGATTTTAGAATTTGCTTTCGACACAATTAACAGGAGTATTGAAAGAACATCAGTTGTTTCTAATTATGTGAAACTGTTGCATTTGTGCAGTTATATGCAGATGCAATATTATTTACTTAAGTAAAAGTAGCAATACCAAGATGAGAAAATACTCCTCTGCAAGTCTTCCATTCAAACATGTATTTAAAATCTTAATTATATAGCTTTCAGAAATGATCAGAAACATTTTACACATGTCAAATATCAAAGTACATAACACGTCTCAACTAATGAGTCGCAGGGGCGGAGCTTCAGGGGGGGCTGTAGGGGCAGGGCTCCCCGGGCCCGGGACGGTCGGGACCCAATGGGGGCCCGTCGCCGAGGCAGCAGGCTCCGCCCCCGAGATATTCGCCGGCGGGCCCTGCTGCCTCGCGCCACTGAGTGCACTGACGTTCGTGGTCATATTAGGTATAAAGCATTGTAGCCTATAATATGAGTTGAACTTGTGCTGCTATTTTCACACTCACATTTAACATTAAAACATGAAAAATTGCAAGTGAATCCCTTCTATTGTCTCCAAATGTATTTTGGGTAAATTCGTCATAAACAGCCGTCCATCAACATCATACGTAAATGAACGTCAACGTCATCATCAATCACTTGTCATTCAACAGAGCACTGCCTAAGCATGAGCAGTTATAAACATAAAAGTGGAGCTACAAAACGCAAAGAAAAAGATAAAAAGGACCAAGGAAAAGCCAAATTGTCCAAGCTAGATGGATATTTTTTCGCCCTACTCCTCCTCCTGCGGGAGATGAACCTGAAGTTGTTGCCACTGCCAGCCGTGTTTCATCCCCGAACGACTCTGTTAAAAATGTCCCTGGAGTGAAGCAGTTCTATGACACTGTAGAGACGCTCTACAACTTTTTTGGTCACAGTATCAAACGATGGGCATTGCTCAGTGAGTTAATGACGCCAGAGAGCAGAACTATCAATCAATCAATCAATCAATCAATGTTTATTTATATAGCCCAATATCACAAATGTTACATTTGTCTCAGTGGACTTCACAGTTTGTACAGAATATCAGTAGACAATACGACACCCTCTGTCCTTAGACCCTCACATCGTACAAGGAAAAACTTCCAGACTTTTTAACTACCACATTAAAACGCTTATGTCCCACTCGCTGGTCATCTCGCCATGATGCGCTTGTTGCGTTAAGGCACAGATATGGAGACATTATAAAAGCCCTCGTCAAAATATCCCTTACCAGTGACAAAAAGGATGAGCGCAATGAAGCAAGTGCACTCAAGAATGCCTTAAGCAAATTTCGCTTTCTATTTTTGGTCAACATGCAGACCAAGATTTTGGAAAGCATAAATTGTGCTTCACAGTTACTGCAAGCAAAAGACGCGGATATTCTCAAAGCATCTACTCTACTGCAAAATGCCATCAGTGTTTTGGTGGAGTATAGGGGACAATTTGATGAGGCGAAGTCCGCCACTCTTGCCCTGGCTACTAAATGGGGAAGTCAAACACAGTTTGAAACAACCAGGGCCAGGAAAGTTAAGAGACACTTTGATGAACTTTCTGAAGACAGCCGCCTCACTGACGCAGAGAGCAACTTTCGGGTGACCGTTTTCAATGCATGTCTCGATATAATCATCCAGCAACTGTCCCAAAGATTCACCAGCTTAAATGCAACTGTGAACATGTTTGAGGCAATTCACCCCAACACACTACTGCAAGCAAAGGATGAGGATTTACACCAAGCTGCCCAGCGGCTTATAGAGCACTACAGTCGGGACATCGCCGCCAGCTTCCCTGGCCAGCTGCTTTCTTTCAGAACCTGTTTCAGGGACCAAATACAAAAACTAAAATCTGTCGCGGATCTGGTAAAAATGCTCATTGTTTACAACCCAGCAGTAACATCTACATTCAGTGAGGTTTGCACAGCCTTCATCTTATTTCTGACTCTTCCTGTCACCGTGGCAACCGCCGAGCGCTCTTTCTCCAAATTAAAACTCATCAAAAACTATTTGAGGAGCACGATGGGACAGGAGAGACTGAGTGGACTGGCCTTGCTGTCCATCGAAAGTGACCGAGCCAAGAAATTGGACATACAGCGGATTGTGGACGAGTTCGCGGAGCGCAAGGCTCGCCGAGTACCCTTCAAGTAGTGGTGATTACACTTCAAATTTAATTTGTACAGTAGCCTACTTGTACGTGAATGTATGGGCCGCCGTGCCAATTTTACACTGCTCTGCTCTCATGGTGGCTGCTGGCTGTCCATGGTGAATGGTGTGTCAGAAATGTAGTCATTTTATTAGGCTATGTTTTCGTTGTCCTTGTGGTTTGTTGGACTTTATGTCATGTTATATCATTATTATCTCTGATATATATTTCGTTTCTATACCCTTTGTAGAAACGAAATCTTAAATATTACACCTTTTCTTTAGTTACTTTTCTTTCAAACATTGTTTTAAATTGTAATCTTACTGACTGAGCGACTTTTTACGCACGAGCGTCAGATTACCACCCCGGACTCCCGATATTTTTGTCAAGCTTTATTGGGTTTAAAGGGCCCTGTCATGTTGCCCCGCCCCCGGCCCGGGTCTGATATGTGCCGCCAGTGATGAGTCGCATATATTTTTGGAATAGTATAACTGATTCATCTTGTGCATGTAAACTTAAATGTTGTCATGGTGGAGCTAATTTGACAACTTATACAGTTGGGTGTCACAAGAAAATATCAAAAGCACTGTGAGATGATCAACAGGTAGGAATGCAGAAACAGCACACTTTATATTTTGTAACTGTATTGTAACATGACCCATAACATGTTTATTGTATGCATGAAACACCAAGGCGACTCCCTTTTAAGTGAAATCCAACGTGAAAATAAAATGTATTTTGATTTTCAATTGTGCAACTGAGAAAACACAAGGGTGGTTTTTGTTGTGAAGAAGTCTCAGGAAATGCAATGTGGCCTGCACATTTGTTAGCGAAAAATAGGCAATCTGAAAGGCATCCACTAGGTGGCATAAGACAAAAGGTTTCCATTCACCTGAAATATACTTAATGTGCCTCAGCAGTTCACAGAGCATGGGCTACCCATACGAAAAGAAAAGAAAAAAATAAGGCACTGAATTTGATGCTCTTATAATATTTTCCATCTTTCCTGTATTGCCCACATCTTACAGGCCTTTTCCACACAACACTCTGACATTTCACTGAAGGAAATACACATGAATACATACTATAATTATTGATGAATGAAATGGTTAAGATCAACAACACATTTATTTTGATCACAATGACAAGTCAATATGACTGCTGTGAAAAAGTCTGTTCCCCATGTGTTCAAACAAACAGGGGCCCATCACCTGTGGGTAGTTGGGAGAGATGATAAATGGGGCGGACACCACTTCACTAAGTCACTGCATTTTACACAGGATTATAGGAAAATAAGTGATGGCGAGGAAGAGCGGGTGGAGAAAATCACGTGTGTAACATTTGTTAAAGTGATTAAATAAAAGTTGTTAATTGTGAATCCTCAAAATCTGTAAAATATAACAATTCACGTTAAATATAAATGATCTGTTAAATATAGTTGGCAAGCTTACTTGCAGTATGACTTGACTTAAATACATGTCACTGTTACAATGTGAGGTGCAGGTGAAAAAACAATACGTGGAGAGAGAGTTTTATTTCTTAGCCTTCCATATTCTTTTACAGGAACACAAAACTTCATGCCTGGTGCTGCGTTCACCAGCAAGGAACAAACACAAATGCCCCTCTCCCCTCTCTTCCCAACCACATTTATAGGAGACTGCCTGCCTTTCCAATCCAACCTGGCCAATCAGGTCATGGTTCTGAAAGCGGAGTGAAGGGTTAAATACAAAATTAAACACTGTTGTCTACATTTAATAACACCCTAAATTCATAATTGCATCAACATAAATATGGTACCTTCAAAAACAACAAGGTCTGCTTAAAACGGATAATTTTTAACCTAATTGACACTCATACAATCACATATTTCCTGACCAATCACGTCCAAGACTCCGCCTACTCATGCATATATACGGAGTACTTTGGAGGCGTGCTCCCCGTTCTTATTATACATCCATGGTGCTCCCCCTTTGAGCACTGGCACAAGATGGCTTCCAGGTCTGAACAAAGGAAATGGTGATTACTTTGTGATTGTGTGTTTTAAAGACTGACAAATTCATTTAGATGCATTTTATTAATTTGTCTATGTAAACTGTTTTTATAACTTTAACTGAAATAAAGACAACTCTGAAGAGACATATAGGCTACTACCTTTATTAACAAACAAATAGTTAAGCCAAAATGTTAGTGAGGGAGTGTGTGCACTTCCTCACAGTCACATAGGCCTACTTTTATCAATATGATATATTCATTTTGACTAAATACATAAGGGTACAGTGTGTAAGACATGGACAGAATTGTTTTTTAAAACATTAGAACAGATATTTACATTATCAACAGAATGTGAAGAGGTTACAGTGATTAGTTATATTAAAGATTGAATGTATTGAATTTCTAGATACTGAAATTAGCATGCTAACCAACAACTGTAGCGGGGGTCTGACCCTGGGTAACTGACCCTTATTTTTTTAGATATACAACTGACTGTATATCTAGATCACATGGACCCAGTAGTAGAGGTGAAATGCTGCCCCCCATTTCTTTAGAAAATATGGATAGGCAAAAACAATTGCACTTTTAATATGTCCTAAGTATAGTCTGATTTTTACGCATACCGATCATTATGAACCTCACATAGACAACTACTGCCAACGTCATCAGCACAAAGCCGACAATGCCAAGAGCCCGGGGAACATAAGAAGGGGAATCTGTGGGGAGATAACAGTGGAAACATAGTTTTATTAAATAGTCATTTAAAATGATTATAATGGTCATAGACAGTCACTTGAACGAAAGCTAACTAACTAACATTTCTGATTTTATATTTTGACTCAGCCCACTCAAAAAGTATGAGTTTATGTAAAATTTGAGGGAAGGATATGAACATGAATTATATCTATCCGCCTTCTTACATACGTTTTTGGGACAAGCTGATGGTGACACTTGTTGGGCGTCCAGTAACAGTTTGCAGTTTACAGGTGTAATTTTTTAATAGATCCTCATCTGACACCTTTTTGAAAACTAGAGATGCCGTCATCTTTATCTCTTCACCATTTAATTCCCTGGAAAGGAAAGGGAAAGTACAGATGTTAGTTATGATAGGTGTGTGTGAATATCTGGCTATGGACTGTATACCATTTGAACTTGCCGGTATATTTGTGTGAAACATTTACTTTGTGTAATTGGAGAAAACGGGAAAGCTGCTGTTAGTTTCCACAAATGAATCACTGCTAAACCAGAACACCTCATCAAGGTCCGAATACATGAGAGCTTTACAATCAATCACCTTTGGAGAGCCTAGAAAAAAACAGAGTTTACACAGTTCCATAATTTGTTCATTTAGTAAGAGCGTAAATGCGTGCGTTCATCCATGTGTGTGTATCCACGCTTCAAGATTTATGCTCACCCAAATTTACATGAATTACACCACTTCGTGGTGATGTGATCACTGGATATTTTACAGGTTTTTCTGGGTGAAGAAAGGGTGGAAACATTTTACATAGTGATTTCTTCAAAACACAAAAGTAAACATATGGTGGGTAAGTGTTTTTCTTACCCTTTGTTTGGATATCAAGCACCACTGTAAAGGTCATGTTATATATTTTACCATAATACAGGTAAGATCTGGTACAGGTGTAGACACCATCGTCCTTCTTTTCAACACTTGAGAAGTAACTGGCTTTTGGCGTTGACTCGCCTTCCTACAAGAAAAATGTACTTGTCAATTTAAGCATACAATGAATAGAGATATGGCGTGATAATGTAAAAACAAATAATGTACAATGCAAAATGCAGCTTGTAAATTCCCAATAAAAGCAAGAATATCTTGAGTGGACTTACCTTGTACCATATAACGCCATTGCTGGTAATGTTGAGGGTGATTGCAGCTGGTGTGTTTACATCAGGACAATACAATGTGCAGGCCTCCTGTGTATAACATATTTTAGGGTAATGGCTCCTCTGCTCGCACCCTCTGGACTGTTTTGTACAAACTCTCAGTCTGAACCAAAGCTGGCTGCTGGTATTGCTGTCATGTCAAAAGATTTCACATTTAGGTTTTAAACATTTTGCAGAGGTTCTAAAAATAAGATAGAGACGGCTTCAAGGAACAGTTTCTAAAACAGACATTCATGGTCCCCATAAAGTCTGGACTGGTCCATGACTTGGATGGATTTGAGTGAAAAGACTTGTCCGCCAAGGAGGTTATAAAAACCTGTTTACATGTCCGAACTATTTATGTCACTATTCATATCCTTGCTTAATGACAGATTCCGAGAATTTGATTGATTGTAAAAGAGAAATACTCGTTATCACTTGGTTTTGACTTTACCCCAGAGAGCATGAGTAATTCCCCTGATGGTTTGCAGTGGCGTTGAGAATCTCCAGGCTCCTCCCATGAACCAGCAGGTCACTGTGCCTCTGCTCAGCTGACGACATCTTGGGGGTCTGATCCATCTCCTGGCTGGGGGGACTGGTCCAGATCAGCTCAGCATCACGGTGATTATCCTCTCCATTCAGGGTGCAGTTCAGCGCCACCATCTCACCAGCCTTCACATAAATCACTCTGGGGTTCCGGGGACACACACCTGCAAATGAGTGTCACACATTTTTTGTTAATTGTACTTCCAATACCTAAATATATTAATGTGTTTATGGGCCTTAAAAATCAACTAAAAGATTGAAAAGTTATATTTTATGGTCAAAGGGTATGGGAAATTAGTTTAATAATAAAAAAATCAGTAAATGGACACTTCACTGCTGTCAACCAATCAGAGCATAGCTTCACTTCTGAATTCTGAAAAAGGATGTTATTAAAGGAATAGTTAGACATTTGCAAAGTATGTTATTACCTGCCAAGATTAAGATGATAGACACCACTCTTATGTCTGTAGAAAGAATATGAAGCTACAGCCAAATTCTTCTCATAGTAATAAAAAGTGAAAATAATATAAAAACCCACCCTGAAATCTTGTCACCCAGAAGTAACCACACCCAGGCAAGAAATAGTCTTGCACATGACTTCTTGTAAAACCAGAAATGATATGTATCTTTACACCTTGGTTTATTTGCAAAATATTTTTGGTCATTTTCCCTCGCTCCAATGACCATTAGACCATTTGGTAAGGTAAAAAACAAAAAGCAAAAACGCGTCGCAGACGCTCTTCGGTTTACTTTTTTAATAAAGAAAAACAAATGGTCCGAAGATCTCCATCATGTTGATTTGAATCCGAAGTTCTGAACATGAGCCCGCCCCGCTCGACCTTCTGAGCCAAGCCTTCCGTTTCGACTATACTCCTTCCGTTTCCACTATACTTTCTCTCACACATACATGCATTCTTCTCTTGCATACATATATTGTTTTCAGACATGCATATATTATTTATAATATTAAATGTAAACATTGAATGAATGTGCATGAGAGCAAAATGTATAAATATGAGCGTTACAATATATGAATATGAGAGCAAAATATATAAATGTTTGAGTGAAAAATGTATAAATATGTGAGTGACAATATATTAATGTGTGCATTGAAATATGATATGAGAGCAAAATGAATGAATGTGTGAGTGTAAATATGTATGTGTGAAAATGTATGTATGTAAAAGGAGAATGTATGTGTGTAAGAGTGAAAATATATGTATGTAAAAGGAGAATGTATGTGTGTAAGTGAAAATATATGTATTTAAAAGGAGAATGTATGTGTGTGAGAGGACCAGTATGAATTACGGCCTGTACGGCCCCTCATACAAATCTGAATTGATTGTTGAATCACATGTTTGAAAACAAAATAAACTAGGTTGTCTTATTTGACAGTTTGTGGGTTTGTAGCTGCGGTTTCTAACCACATCCTCATTTTTTTGCAGCCTGTTATGCATTTTCCATCAAACTTAAATAACAAGCTTAAAGAAAATAAGTGATTGGCAAATGTATCCAACATTTAAAAGTGTATGCAATAGTTGCACAATGTTTAAAATCCATGGTGATCATATCTGTATTCCACTATATAGCATAGAAACAGTCTGTGCAGTTATTGTATTTTGGATTCATTTTTGGTGGTTTTTCCCTACAGATTGATTCCATTACTCTTCCAGTATTTTGAGTCTATTTTTAGCATACTTTATTTAAGCATTTACATGTTCTGATGCTATCATTTTACACTACATTTCAGAGGCATGGACCCAAACTATAGTTTAAAAAAAAGCAAAGAATATGAGATAACACAAATGCTCCATTTTAGATTCTTCTTCTTCGAGTCCGTAGCAATCTCAGATGTCGTTCTGCCAGTATCGGGCACAGGCCACAGCTGATGGGGTAGGTTCTGCCAGGTCTTCTGGGCTGCACCGGGAGGCATCTGCACATTCCAGTAGGTGGGAAATTGTCTGCACTTATCCACAGCTGCACGTGTCTTCTGTGGTGTAGTTCCACACTTTCATCAGTGCTTTGCACCTCCCCTGTTCCACACGCAGTCTATTAAGTGACTTCCAGGTTGTCCAGCCAAGGTCATGGCCACTAGCGAGGCTTTCCGTTGGTGTGATTTCTCTGTCCAGCCATTCAAGAGCTTGTGTGTCATTTCTTTGCCATTCATCTTCCCAGATGTTGGTCCTTGCTGCTTGTTTGGTTGTCTGGAGGGGCAGGACTGTCTGCACAAAACTGGCTCTGGATCGGAGCCTGCGTTGGGGTGGTACGTGGCCATGCAAGGGGTGTCTGATGTCTGTCTCTTGTGTTCTCCGTTCATCTTGAGCGATACCTAGTCGTCTGATGTGCGGGGGAGAGATGCCGGCTAGCGCATAGAGGCACGGGACAGGTGTTGTCTTAATGCATCCCGTGATGATGCGGCAGGTGTCATTCAAGGCTGTGTCGACCAGTTTGGTGTGACGTGATCGGCACCATCTTGAGCAGGCATACTCTGCTAATCCATTTTAGATTAATACATAACAATAACCCAAAAAATGTAACAAAGAAAATGAAAAACATAAAGCAAATTCAGGCGGTAGGTATATAGATTCAACCTAACAGTATAAGCTTACATAACAGTATAGTTTACAAAGAAAAAATACAACCTGTAAGGGAACACAGTTACCTTTTTTTTTAATCCTGATTACGTAATCCCATTATATGTAATCCATTACTCCCCAAGCCTGTCTATCCATCTTTCAAGCCATCCAGAGGTGGAAGAAGTACTCAGATCTTGTACTTGAGTAAAAGTAGAAGTACCAGAGTGTAGGAATACTCTGTTACAAGTAAAAGTTCTGCTTTCAAAGTGTTAATCAAGTAAAAGTACAAAAGTATTAGCATCAAAATATACTTAAAGTACATACACGTTAAAGGACTCATTGTGCAGACTGGTCCATTTCAGAATAATATTATATGTTCTGATTATAACAATTGATGCATTAAAATGTTCTCAAAGCTGGTAAAGGTGCAGCTAGTTTCAATGACTCTGTATACTGCAGGGTAGCTTGAGAATTCACTCCAAGTGTAACTAAAGTCTGATTTAAGTGTTGATTATATTACACATCATTAACCTAAATCTGTAAAATAACTAAAGGTATTAATTAAATGTAGTAGAGTAAAAGTACACCATTTACCTCTGATTTGTAGTAGAAGTACAAAGTAGCATAACATGGACATGCTCAAGTAAAGTACAAGTACCTCAAAATTATACTTAAGTACAGTACTTGAGTAAACGTACTTCCCACCTCTGCAGCCATCCAACCAAACCCTCTGAGAGCACGTTCTCACCTGTTAATGCTGAAAGGAGGAGAAACAGTGGGAGCACAAGCACTTTCTCCATCGTGATCCCCTGCAGCGCTGCACAGCAAACACTCAGTAGTCTCGTAATGAACCCTGCTCTGGACAAACTGTACCCACCTGCGGTTCTGCTGAGTTAAACATGTGAAACCAATCTGAAGGAAGAGCGTCACATCGCCGCCCACCGCATGCAAACTTCCCCTGAATCCCCCATCATGAAAGTATTGTTTAAGACTTATGATAAATGTCCTAATTTTAGCCTATGGATTGATAATGAGATGTTTAGCTTTCGTGAAATTGACCTTTTCCCTATATTATGAGAATAATATAGACGAATAATATAGACGTCAACTCACAAAACTTTCTAATTATGTTTCTAATTTGGTTGTGTTTGTAGATGGTGGAAGCAGGGGGAGGCATATACGTGCCTTGATCCCTGCCGAGTCGACGCACACCCTACACGCTACCTCTTTCCCTCAATCGATCCTAAGGGAGTGCATGTACGTAGACACGTTGTGCCTCTCCACCTCTGTTCCTTACTTCTTACTTGCTACCCTTTTCCCTCAACCTATCCTAAGGGAGTGCATGTACGTAGACACGTTGGGACTCTCCACCTCTGTTCCTTACTTCTTACTTGCTACCCTTTTCCCTCAACCTATCCTAAGGGAGTGCATGTACACATTGTGCCTCTCCACCTCTGTTCCTTACTTCTTACTTGCTACCCTTTTCCCTCAACCTATCCTAAGGGAGTGCATGTATTAGGGCTGCACGATATATCGTGTCGTGACGATAACCGCGATATGCGCATGCACGATATTCAAATTGCAGGACTTGACGATTAAAAAAAAAAAAATCTTAATTTTTTTTTTAACTTTTTTTTTTTTTAGAGGACTTGCGATATTAAGTAGGCAAATTAACTCAAACACGTCATGTTACAATTATTTTGCTGCTTGCTACAAAAGGAAAACTTGCGCAGCTCTCATCTCAGGGGTACTTGAGTGAGTGACATGCAGGCTCTGCATGCACAGCAAACCACCAATCACAATCAAATCTCCAAAACAAACGGACCCGGTGATTAAAGGTAAAAACACTGAATAAAGTAGTTTCATGTGTTTCTCCAGGGCATTTCGGCGCTGCTAACCGAGCTAGCTCAGCTTGTTGCTCTGATAACTTAAGATCCAGACGTCCGTGACTAAAATCCTTCATCCGGTTAAATATAGTTTAAAAAATACCAATTGTATAGCATTAAAGTTCAAGAAAGGATGGTTTGCGGGAAAAAAACGATCTTTTCTTTTCTGAAGAGCGAACGGATGGTCAAAGTAAGGTACAAATAAACAGAATCACACGAAGCCTGGTTAGTGTTGCCTGACTTTATAAAGTTTTTTTTTTTTTAATAAGTTTGTGGTTGCGTTCTAGTCACTTTGCTCAGCGCTACAGCTTGTTACAACTTTTATTTGCCGTACTCGCCTTTAACTGTTAGCTCAGGTTAATCTCGCCCCCCTCCAACGTAAGCGTGAAGTATGCGGATCTTGCTTCTAAACCGGCAATTTTTTGGTGCTTGAAACAAACCGGATTCCGGAGCTTAGAGGCGGCTCTGCTGCAGTGTGAACAGGAAAAACCGGTGCTTTTCAGTTTCTAGCTCCGAACCGGCCCTGGAACAGCGTTGGTGTGAAAGCCCCAATTGACGTGAACAAAGCTCCTTTGGCATGATCTTAACACTAGAAGCCAGGGGTAGCTGTATACTAAAACGCCAATGGGTAAAATGTACCCGCTATTAGAATGCATTGAGTCTCAAGGTCTCTCAAGGTCTCTCTCTCAAGGTCTCTCCTCAAGGTCTCTCAAGGTCTCTCTCTCAAGGTCTCTCTCTCTCAAGGTCTCTCAAGGTCTCAAGGTCTCTCTCTCTCTCAAGGTCTCTCAAGGTCTCAAGGTCTCTCTTTCTCAAGGTCTCTCAAGGTCTCAAGGTCTCTGTCTCTCAAGGTCTCTCTCTCTCAAGGTCTCTCAAGGTCTGAAGGTCTCAAGGTCTCTCTCTCAAGGTCTCTCAAGGTCTCAAGGTCTCTCTCTCTCAAGGTCTCTCAAGGTCTCAAGGTCTCTCTCTCAAGGTCTCTCAAGGTCTGAAGGTCTCAAGGTCTCTCTCTCTCAAGGTCTCTCAAGGTCTCAAGGTCTCTATCGTGTCTTGAATCTATCTCTCTCTCAAGGTCTCTCAAGGTCTCAAGGTCTCTCAAGGTCTCAAGGTCTCAAGGTCTCTCTCTCAAGTTCTCTAAAGGTCTCTCTCTCAAGGTCTCTCAAGGTCTCAAGGTCTCTCTCTCTCAAGGTCTCTCAAGGTCTCAAGGTCTCTCTCTCTCAAGGTCTCTCAAGGTCTAAGGTCTCTATCGTGTCTGAATCTATCTCTCTCAAGGTCTCTCAAGGTCTCAAGGTCTCTCAAGGTCTCAAGGTCTCAAGGTCTCTCTCACTCAAGGTCTCTCAAGGTCTCTCTCTCTCAAGGTCTCTCTCTCTAAGGTCTCTCAAGTCTCAAGGTCTCTCTCTCTCAAGGTCTTCAAGGTCTCAAGGTTTCTCTCTCTCTCAAGGTCTCTCAAGGTCTCTGAAGGTTCAAGGTCTCTAAGCTCTCAAGGTCTCAAGGTCTCTCTCTCAAGGTCTCTCAAGGTCTCAAGGTCTCTCAAGGTCTCTCAAGGTCTCAAGGTCTCTTCTCTCAAGGTCTCTCAAGGCTTCTCTCTCTCAAGGTCTCTCAAGGTCTTCAAGGTCTCAAGGCTCTCTCTCTCTCTCAAGGTCTCTCAAGGTCTCAAGGTCTCTCTCATCTCAAGGTCTCTCAAGGTCTCAAGGTCT
>CM062273.1:11751926-11788304 GCA_031216635.1 Dissostichus eleginoides | reverse complement strand
GGCACTAATGCGAAGTCCTTATGCAGAAAAATATCACATTGAACTTTAAAAATGTTGGGATTGAGTTTATGTTATGTTATATATGTTTTTCATTCTGTTAAAGGATGTTAAAGTTCACTGTTCTCTGCAAATAAAGAATATTTTATGATTAAGGCACTATTAAAAGTCTAGGAAATCATGGTATAAACCGCAAAAACCTTAGAAGAAGCAAGAAAAACCACCTTCAAATTGATTTGTATATCTGATGTTTATCTCTATGTCTCTTTAAAGGCTTGTATATGTTATTAGACTTGGTCTAATTGATCTCCCTGTGTACAGATCAGTGTCTAGATTAGGAACAGGAAGGGACATGACTCTTCTCTCCATCAGTCTGTGTCTGTAAACCCTCCTCTATTCTTAACAATAGGATTTCACACTCGCTATAAATAGGCCTGAACAAGTTGGAGCTCACCTGTTCAAGCTGTAACTAATCCAGAACTATTTCTACAGTTCCCCTTGAGGTTCAAGGATCTGGCCCATTAGGTGCCAGGGGATGAGCAGGCGTGCTGGTATGTTGGAGGAAAACAGAGAGAAAGAAACAAATCATTTTAGCTGCACGCCAAGTTTGTGAGGAGGCGGTTTAGAAATTAAAAGCTGTCTGTTGCATTTTTCAAGTTAAAGGGGGCCTCATAATACTCATTTGCAGGTTCATATTTGTATTTAGTGTCTCTACTGTGACCTGTCTCCATGCTTTAATGTTCAAAAAGCACCTATTTTCACCCTCTGTCTGAAACCAGAGCCCAGTCTGCTCTGATTGGTTAGATGGCCGGCTCTGTTGTGATTGGTCAACCGCTTAGAAATGTCCCGCCCATTGGCCTATCACGTACAATGTGTTGGAGTGCTAACCAATAGAAGCTCAAGTGTTACATAGTGATGTCACTATGTTCCTGAAGTAAACAAAGGAGTGCAAAGGAGGCAGAGAGGGAGAGGGACCTTTGTGATTTTTGCCTTTGTAGACCATTTACATGCATTAAAACCTATAGCACACACTACATGAAAGGGAAAGATAATGGGGCCTCTTTAAAGTACAAACTCAAACAGAACAGGAACAGCAGAACATTGCGTTTTGCACATAGTGCATAGCACTCACATGAAAGAGTATATACATACATCACCTTATCTTGGTCCTGTGTTTACATGCGATTGTTGACAGTAGCTGATATGCAGTGCGATAAAACGCACTTTGATTTACGGGGGGAAACAATGGCGCATTATGTGAGCCAGGGACACTTAAGACTGGAGTAACTGTGATATGAACACAAGCCAATTCAATGTGTTCAAGAGGGCAAGCAGCTCCACAGTATGTTTGCTAAAGCCTTTGGATGAGGCTCCAAAATACTTGGCTAGCTTTCAAATCCCGGATCACTCTCTGATAATAGAGACAGATTTTTGATGCTGTTGCCAATTTGTCATTATTAAGAGATTTGGATACGCAGTCAAAAGTGCTGCGTACAGGCATCACCGAAGAAGGAATATACAAATGAAATGATTTATCACATGGACGCTATTAATTTAACCTATGGAGTCGTGCTCAATAATTAATGTCTATTGGCATATGACCCTATGAGCCACACAGTAAACAGCATGTCTCATAACTATGTATGAGATCTTGTAGTCAGCTAATATATGGCTGAAAGGCCCAGAGACAAGCCCAGGGTCTTAATAAATCAGCCATATCTAATGAACCTCCTAATTGTGATTTACAGCCCACGATTGAGAGAAATTGCTGAAAAGAAAAGAGAGAGGGAGAGTATCCTCGTCCAGTTAAGCACGAGGCAAAAAAAAAAAAAGCTGCTTTATTAAAAACTGCTTCTCCCTTCCAGCGCCTGTGAAATTCTTGCGTGAGTCTCATGAGGGGTTTTGTCAAGATATAATACTTACTGCGATAAAAATCAGAACAGCTGGCCGAATAACCGTTACCCTCGCAGTCCAGCCAATAACAGAGAAGAAAGAGAGGGGATATTTATACATTCACTTGAAGCAGTAAGCCGCCCGTTCACATTTCTTTTTTTTTTTAACTATAGCATTTATTCCCTGTGGTTTTAGTGGTAGAAGCTCTGTGACGTACGCGTCTTTGGTTTGGTTTCTCTGTATTTGTTACTATCACTCAACCAGGCATGGGGAGTAACAGATTATATATCAGGGTTATGTCATTAGGATACAAAAATAAGTAACTGTATTCCCTTAAATTACTTAAAAAAAGACGGATTACAACGTTATTTAAAAACTGAAAGAGGATATTGTGTTTGGGGGGCAGTGTGGAGGGAACTTGATTTTAGCCTTGGCAGACCATTTACATGCACTAAAACATATATAACACACTACAAGAAAGGGAAAAACCCCAAAAAGGTAATAGGATCACTTTAACTATTTATTACAGACTTAAAAATACGGCACATTGCTTCTGAGGCAGAATATTGGTCTTAATAAAGACCTTCATCCCATTCAGAACAAAAAATGTAAAAGCTTTTATGAAGTACAATATAACTTTTTCTGTTAATCCTACTGTGTAATGTAAACTGAGCAGCAAAACATAATTGATTTCAAAGAGTTATGGCCTGAGGTTTTCCACCCTGTACGTCAGTCATGTTGGACTGAACAACCCCACCTGAGTCATATATATATATATATATATATATATATATATATATATTCGCCCTGATTCAAGGGCTTAAGTCCATGTGAAAAACGGCGGCTGTGATTGGCTGGATTAACACCCTACATGTTTGAAGCGAGGCCTTGTGCCCCGTGAACAATGTATATTCGCTGTGGGCCGGTATAAAGGACAATGGATACCTTGTGTAGCGACGAGAGGCTCTGACCTCGCAGCACACACCTCTCCACACTCCAGAATGTGACGGTGTACATGTGTTTTCACGACTTGCTAATGTTCATATTTCACAGAAAGGTAGAGCGTGACTTATTTGCTTTCCTTGCTCCGTTTTTTCTCAGCTGGTCTGAACTGCCAGTGCCAACAGAACCCCCTCTTAACATTTCTACCCTACATGTGTTTATTGAATATCGTCCACGGTATCAGGTGTATCCCGTGGATAACTGTTTCAAATCACCCAGCCTGTTTCTCATAATACACACATAGAGCTAAACACACTCTGTAACAAGTGGCTTCAGCCTGAGCAGGGGACACAGGATTGGAAAGGAAAGGATTAGTCAGGATTGTGACAGCTCGACGTGCCGGGGGACATTGAAATGCCTCCGAACGCCAAACAAGACAACTGGAGAGGAGAGAAGAAGTCTTTACTGGTTCCTCTTTTCTCCTCTACCTCCTTTTTCACTGCCTTCAAGTATTGTTATGTATCGTATAACTCCTGTTTTACGTCTTGGGGATTTATTTGACTTTCTACTCGAGAGTTGATGAAAGAGAGTCATCACATTTTCTCAAATCAAATTATATCAAGTTTTACATTATGACCAGAATCAGGCCTGACAGTTTGTGGAAGATAAGAGACAGAAGGGTTTATTCTCAGATGTTTCAGATGCTTTAGAATACATTAATCTGATTTCTGATTTGTTGTGTTTTTAAGCCTCAAAGCCGGTGACATGCCGTAAACGGGATATCTCAGAATGGCTTAAAGAGAATTTCTTTACATTTTGCACAAAATACCACTTTGACTAAAGAATTAACTGATTTCATTTTGGTGATTAAATAGTCAAAGATCAATGTTGTTACGATTCGGGAAAAGGTAGGACCCAAAAGCAGTTTAAAAAGGGAAGCGGGTTTTAAAATGTAACAAAAAGCGAGTTTTATTACAAAAAAACAAGCTGTTGACAATAAAAAATACTTAACAAAACCATGAATCCAAAGAGTAGGTAACACGAGGTAATCTAATGAGTAGGAACACGAGGTAATCTAATGAGTAGGTAACACGAGGTAATCTAATGAGTAGGTAACACGAGGTAATCTAATGAGTAGGTAACACGAGGTAATCTAATGAGTAGGTAACACGAGGTAATCCAAAGAGTAGGTAACACGAGGTAATCCAAAGAGTAGGTAAACACGAGGTAATCTAATGAGTAGGTAACACGAGGTAATCCAAAGAGTAGGTAACACGAGGTAATCTAATGAGTAGGTAACAAGGTAATCTAATGAGTAGGTAACACGAGGTAATCCAAAGAGTAGGTAACACAAGGTAGCATCCAGACAAAACTGACCGTGACAACATGAAGGGTGACAGGAAAGACAATGAACGACAAGGAACACAGGGGAAGACAAGACTAAATACAAAGAAGGGTAATCACAGGACAAGACACAGCTGGGCGGGGGAGGCAGAAACACAAGGGGGGGGGGCAACAGGTGAACAATCAGACAATGAGACACAGGAGGGAAACACAGGAAGGAAGACAAGAGACAAGGAGAACAGAATTTCAACATAAAATCATGACAAGACAGACAACTAAGAATGTGACAGAAAACTAGGATTGTGACAAATGTCACCGCACGTCGATCTCATTCTAGTAAATTCGATATCTCAGGATTGAGGGAATTTGTTCAAATCTGGCCCAAATGTCCACGTGGATCAAATAATGAACTGATTAAAATCTGACTATCAAAGGTCAAAGTCACTCTGATCTCAGAAAACAAGTTTTTGGCTAAACTTCAATAATTCATATGATGAATGAAAAACTTCTCAGTCATTTCTTAAAGGTTTTCTAAGTTTGAACAAACTATGGAGGCATACAACCACAATGTAATTGTAGTTTACTGTTTTTTCTTTGAGGTTAAGTGTTTTTCATTGTCAGTTCTTGGTCCATTTGTCTTAACACAAAATGACATTGAAATTGATAAACGTTAAAAGAACATAAACACTCAAAATCTTCAAAGAAATTGTTTATAAGCAATAAATATTGTACTGTTGTTATATGATTCATCATTGAGGAATAGATATAAAACCCATGACATTATCAATGCCATATCTCAGATTGTAAACCACCAGTAATACTTTTGTTTGTATTTTACAATTTCAATGTATACTGTTACACTCACTCTATGACCATCTGGATAGGAATGTCAATTAAACGCCTGACGTGTTGAAAAATGTAAAAACATTCCTACACATCTCTTTTTCCCCTGACATGTTTGTATATGTGCCGGAGCTACATCCTGCCAAAATGAGTATCAATTAAACCCTGTGTAGTGAGCACAGATGACTCGTTAGAACAGTCTGTACACATTACCCATTCAGCCTGGTCAATAATTGAAAAGAAATATGTTGTCGCGACCGACTGAAAGTAGCATGCCTCTGATAATGCAGCCATTTCATGCTAACAAAGCTGAGGAAATCCTCAAAGCTCTTTCTTAGATAGGGAACAAAGCTCATTGTCAGAGGATAGAGAGGCAACTGGGATTACAATGGGGGCATCCAGTGAAACGACTTGTCAGTCCTAATCTGGGATTAGCAGGCTTTCGCGCCTCCTGGGCGCTCTAAAAGCCACCTGTTTGGACACCCTGCAGATGATGTTACACTCCAGAGCTCCTTGTTTGATTGTAATTATTTTGTTTACATCAAAGTTTTAAATGAGTTTGTTTTTCCATTATGAGTGTGCCATCTAACATTTATATCAATTCACAAATGGAGTTTAAGAATACACCATATTGAAAAGTTATGTTCTTATAGTTTTAGTTGTCTTTTTATGCAAGGCGTCTAGTCCATCGACCGTCATGATGGCTCTGCACACAAAACTAAAAATATTTGATTTCATGATTATTGTTTTACTGTAAGTAATAAAATGGGCATGGTATGTGTCTCCTTAACTTTTCATTATCTCTGTCGCCAGATCAAAAACTTTATTTTTTGTTCTTACACTTTTGCTTTGTGAGGCTTGACATTTTTGATAGATTTTACCCAATATATTATACTCTTTACTTGAATACTATAGACATATCACATACACAATTGAATAATTTTTACACTTGTATACAAGAGAGATGTTTGTCCTTCCGTGCCATCATGTCCTATCAGTTCAAAATGTACTGAATTATAAATGTCTACCAGGGATGAACAAATTACGTAAATTAACAAAATTGCCAAACAGTAAAAATGATTGTTTTTTAGCTGCTGTAAGACCCTTGAGTCCTGTAATGACTTATGAAGCTCACTTTTCTGCTGCTTGCCTCAGGGCTAATGCGATCACTCAGAAAAATGTGTGAGGGCAGCTGTCGTGTCGCACGGCTTCTATCATGACTTTCTACCGTTGATGTCAACCTGAAATAGACTCTACTGCCAATGATACTTTTGAAACTTAACCCTTTGGAAAATTAACCTACTTTGATCTCTTAATGTGCTTAATTTCATTGACGTAAACCCCGGTAATCTTATTTGCATTATATTTAACTGCAGCTTCTTTTTCAGACAATTATAGGGTGGGATATCTATATGTAGGAAGGATGATTTCAAAAACACTTCATCGTTGGGAACTACATAGTTTCATATGCTTAACATAATAGGATTTCCCCATGTTTACAGCTTCTGTCAACTATATGTAGAGGCTTAAAACTTGTGTAACAAGCTTATTTGCGCATCACAGTGGCATTATGTTCGAGGTCAAAGGTAACCGGTGTAATAATAAGGATAGTGGCCTGAAGTAAGAGGACATGTGGTGGTTCGCTGGTAAAAAGAGTATTACCGGCTGCAAGGTGTTTGTCAATGGCAGGATTTTGCGCTTTAAGCTGATATGTATCAGAGGGGAAAAGCTGTGAGGGGAAAGAGAGAAGATAAAGGGAGGGGAAGCAGATTGAGCGAATAGAGAGTCCAGTATGGAGAGTTTTAATTTTCGCTTTCCTATAGTGTGTTTTAAAGGTTTTTTGTGCATGTAAATGGTCTACAAAGACAAAAATCCCGAAGTTCCCTCCAGAGGGAGTTTCTCTCCCACACACTCCTGCCTGAAACGCCTCAATTTGACTCCTTTGTTTACTTCAGGTTTAACTTTAATATGTTTACTGAGGGGTTAGTAATCAAACCTCTCACCTTTTTGTTGATAGATGTGAAATGATCCCTATGCCACAGTCTCAATACATCAGATGCAGATTCTTGAAGCTGCTGCTGATTGGTGAATACAGTTATGTCAACTTTTGTGTATAAACAGTTATTTGTGGGTTCCTCAGGGCTCTAGTCTTAGTCCTCTGCTATTTTTACTGGTTCTGTTTTCCACCTACATTTTTGCTTGTGGGTTAAGTAAATTCCAACTGTAGTATTTCTCTTTATTATCATCATGAGGATATAGAAATTTGACCATAAATCTACTACATCTCTCCTCTGTCGACTCACCAGAAACCTCAAGCAATAATTGTCACAGTTTGATTTGATATATTTTGCAATAAGAAAGGTACAAGTCTTTGGGGTTGTTTCTGCTTGCAATTTCATTTGGGTCTGAAAGTTTGAAATGTTAAAGACTCGCCACCAGTCAAAAGGAGTAAAGAAACAGCTTGATTTGAAAGTCAAATGTTTCAAAAGGCTAAATAAATGTTATTGTCTGTGATTCTGTTTTGCTTGTTATGCTTTAACAAGTACTTTGTGATTTTTGGGTAGAATTCGTCCATTTATATAATGCCGTAGCTACCTGGACAATGTGGTCTACTCTACGGATCACAAGACAAAATGTTCATACTGACCAGGTCTTCCAACTACCTTGGGCGGGAGGTAATAGACAAACAGTCCCTTTGAGCCACCGAGTGTTGACTTTGGTCTTCAATGGTTTTTCAATGGTTTACTCTGTATCGTTGCCATGAATCAGATAAATGCATATGTGTACTGTATTTGTGTTAGCTAGGGGTGTGTTCGCGTGCCAGGAAAAATAACAAGCACAAGGGAGGGTGTTGGTCAATAAGGGCACTCCTGGATTTCTTGGGGTCTGCGGTTTTGGTCCGGGTCCGTGAACAGAGACCCGGCACAGTGTTGTGTGTTTACGCCCGCCGTACAAATGACGCATTCATCGTTTTTTAACTGTGTTCCATCTTTGGATTTGATTGAGATTTTCCATCAGTGGGGGTAATGGAGATTTTGAATCCCAATATTTGCTCCATTTGTCCATCTGATGAGAGACGAAAATCCTTAAATTGCAATGTGTTTTTTTTGTTATTAATACTCACTACACAGACACAGGATACAGTAAATACATCTCTACAGAATGGAACAGATGTCATATGTTTTAGTAATTTTGTATTTGAAGATTATTATTTCAAAACACACTAATTTACAATTGTTGAAGAGATGTACAAACTACTTCACCTTTTAGACAACTTTAGATATTTCTGATATTCATACAGGAGCAACACAAAACTGATTACCTACAAAACATCAACTAGCCATTGATGACCCAATAATAATAATAGATTTTATATGGGGCGCCATTTAAGACAACAAAGGGCACCTTACAATGCATGAAATAAGTGCTCTGTAGGTAAAGAAAACAGCTTTTAATCACCATTTTTCAATAGATAAAAAAGGATATACAGTGTGGCTTTACCAATTTACTCCTTTATAGTGACATGTTTAATTAAACAGTGCGGTCAGAACTGTGATATATTCTCTGATGATCTAGTATTCAGTGATGAAGACAGTTGAATATAACGCCAAACAAATTACATTCAAAACATGTGACTTTTATGAGTTCAATATGTTTGGATTTAGATGTTTAAAGTATAATTTAGACATTTCTTTAATAAAATAACCCAATTACATTATACGGCCTGCACTGTGCCAGGACAAAGCAGACTAATATTAAAGATTTTCTTATTTTCTCATCAAAACTGCAGTTTATTTTCACTAAAATAACTCAGGTCAATAAGAGTTCAATCAGTTTTAGTCTCTACTCCCCGCCTGAATGCCTCCTCTGAGTGCCTTGTGGTTGTGAATTCTTTCTTCCGAGGTAAAATGCAAAGAGCTCTTCAGTGAAACACACTGATGGTCACACAATAACTTTTGTTTACCTGAGAATTTGGTTGTGACAGCTGATTGATGTAACCCAACCATCGCACACAGCCTTCTCCTTATCTCCCTTCATTGTTGCACTTAAGTCATGAAAAGGTCAAAAGAATAACTGAAGTCGAAAGCGATAAGCGCATGACGTTTTGAAATAGAGCAGCTACTTGTTGGCTCTTCCTGATGAAACAGAGCCTCCTCTTGCAGTGAAATCCATGTTAATGGCTTGGAATTTTTAGAAAACAAAACTGCTATTCTTGCTATTAGGGCATTGACGAAATTGGGCTGGTTTTGGGGGGTAACTTGCGTTGCTATTGAAAGTTTTCTATTTTGGGCCAACGAGGGAATCACTGGGAGAAAACAGGGCAGCATGTGTGTGTTCACATTCCTGATGTCTGACCTATGACAGTGCCCTCTGTGTGCTGCGATGAGCTAATGAGAGTCCAGACAGACCCAAGATTTAGTAGCCGTTCTTATACAAGGCCAATTCTTTTCCAGTTTTGTTTCCATTTATTTATCCAGGACAAGTAACAGAGCACACATGTTCCTTTTAGCAATGATCTGCCTCTTAGTCACACCTGGGAGTAGCCCAATACAATCACAGCCTCTCACTGAGGGCCACCAAACAACTCCAATAAGACTTTAAAGACTTGAGCATTGAGGAAGGGGTCTAATGATAGACCCTATCAAGTTGCATTGTGGGAAGTGTGCGATACAGCATTTGTTTTAGCTCGATCTATTCAAGAGACTAGAGGTCAGGATAACTTTATCTAAATCCAGAGCAAATTAAGTGGATTATTCCTTTAAAGGCTGATTTCAATTAATATAAGTGTTGATCTTATTGTTGCCCTGATTTGTTTATATTGATTGGCATGTTTATGCAGCTGTTGCTAACATGTTTTGTTTGTCTTTAGTATACTTTTCAAAGGTTTTCAACTTGGAAAGATCTAAGAAATGACCTGTCCACATAAATCAACTGCTTCAAAGACTTAGAATAAAGACAAAGAGTTGTCCCAATAGTCCTCTGTTGTCCTCCAGCCTTTTCAAGGTCAGGCAGACATTGAAAAAAGGCCCCGAAACCCTTTCCATTTCTATTATGCATTGCTCTCAAACTAGAAGAGATTTAGGAACAACAACTTTGATGAAAAATGGTTTAGCTTGTGTTGCTACAGTTTCTCTTTGCTAGTAGAGAGGATCTCTATTTTTCTATTTAAGTCTTCAGTTTTCTTTTGCTTTTCTTCCACCGTATTGTGCGTGTTTGGACCGACCAACAGACAAACAATTTGAGGGAAAAGTCCTCAGTTTTCTTTCTTCTCCTGTGTTTTTTCTCCTCCTCTTCTTTCTCTTTGGTATTTCCCACTTCCTCAGTTCTTATCCAGCTGGGACGGCTGGAGATTTTACACCCAATTGGTCGAGTCGCAGGCCTTTGTTGGAGCCCTTCTCTCGCTCTACAAGTGGCAGAAGGGACCTGGGCTGTGAATGGCGCTTTGTGTACTGTTTTTCTAAGAGGGGGCCCTCGCTCTCCCGCTCTCATCTGTCACAGGTCCCTCTCCCTCCACGCTCCACAATGCCTGATTGTTTCTGCCAAGTCGCCAGGTTCCAGGCCAGATCTGAACAAACGCTTTCCTGCCAAATTCCGACCCCAGCTTTCGTTTTTCTTCCCCTCACAAAGGGATTCTAAGTTACTGTCCACATTTCAGAGGGGGCTTAGCTAGCTGTCCACCAGCAACAGTTTGTTTGGTGAATGTGTCTCTGAGTTAAAGGCCGTTAAAAGAACGACCCTAAGGAGGGAAGTGAACTCAAACCAAAGTGTTCAAAGAGTGCATTAAGTAACATTGTTGATCGTACTACCATTGTGATTACACTAGGTATACAACATGAACTATTTTATTCAAACGAGATAAAAACACTACTTGTTTGATGCTCTTCAATACCTGACTTCACACATAAAAAAATGACGAAATACGTAAAAGGTTTCCCCTTCACTCAACAGTAACATGCTTTGTTTGTTTTCAAGTAAGGCAATCTCACCGGATCACTTTCCAAGAAATATCTCAGAGGAAGACTGCTCTCTGGGGAAGGAGTTGATGTTTTCTAGATGTCTGACCATATGAAAAGGCTTTCTGAGACCTCAAGGTGATTTGTTGGGAAAATGAATTTGTTTTGCAGCTATCAGGGTAACATTATCCTCATAGTACTGTTTCCTGAGAGCGATTCCACTTAGCCAAACTCATTCTTCTTGGTCTTGTTAGGTGAAGGTTGCTACTTCAGCTATAATCACTCAATTTCTTCCTGCAGCTCAGTAGGGAATGAGCTGATATGTTGCCAAGCATAAGAGCTGTGGTCAGAGGGAAAAACCCTCTCCAATATACTTTCATTTTTCAGAAATTAAAGCAAATAAATGCTTTTTTTTTCATAATGCATTTTTTTTAAAAGTGCTTTCTTATCCTTTAAAAGTTTGCATGCTGATTGTTACATACAGATTGTTGCATGGGCTGGATGGTACTTCCTTCTCTATGTATTCTTATTATGTGTTGATTTTTTATGATATTGCACAGTACGCTGCTAAATTTTTAATTAAACCTGACCTTTGGAACTTTTTTCTGGCACTGATGTAGTTATTGGAGTTGTAAAAGTTGTTTTAATTTACCCTCTGGCATCAGTTCTGTTTCCCCATATATATTGACAAAGTGTAATCAACACTAACAAATGTTCCCAAATCATTAGCACAAAGACACATTTCTGCGTTTATTGGCATTACCTCCAAAATGTATTACAACTTTTGAAAGTAGTGGCAAATATGGGAAGAAAATGCCGTTGTTTCTTGGTTAAACTGGGCAAGGAAAGATCAACAATTCTAGCAGAAAATACCAAAACAATTACTCACTGTTTATCCTTACATTAACAAATCATGTGACAAAAAACTACAGTAGCTCCTGAACTCATTCCAGAGCGATGAGTTGGTAAAGTTTAAAATGTTCTTGTGTAAGTGAAACAAGTTTAAACTTATAGTTATGATTCTTTGACTCTTGTGTGAAGGCCACTGTTTTCCCACCCTGACGAATCACAAAAGGCCTTGTTGCATGCTCACCCTGTGTTGCGTGATGATACCGTATCAGTGGCAGCGAGTTATGGGGCTGGGCATTCCTAGCCATATGAGACTCCAGTTCCAAGAAACCAAGTCTTAAGCTCCGCCATAAACACAGCACCAGCAATATTGTCAGCTAAATATAGTCTCCCCCTTCTGCCTACTCCATCTCCCCCAACTCCCCATTGCTCTCTCATCGCTGCAGTGTGGATTTCAGGGGTTGATCGTGGATTAGTGATGTGCTGTTTGCTTGTTGTCTCGGGTCTTATAATCTCATGTACTCTATGTGAAACAACAAAGGTACGGAGACATTTCAACCGCAGGCTGACAGCTGTTGATATTCAAATTAGGCAAATCAGGCTATGGGAGGAGCATTTTATTAGTTTATTAGCATGGTGGCAAGTATTACAATTAAACAAAAGTGTTGCTGGAAGATCTGGAATTTCTACTCCAGGTAAAACTTTGTCTGACTAGCGTTTGGTGCTGTGGGTTTTTTTTTAGCTAAAACAATGCCTGTTGCACCTGAAAATGAAAAAGTAAAGTTGCTTAAAGACCCTTAAATGTTCCATAGCACCAAGAGACACTGCAGAGTCAGGTGATAATTATCTGTGGGTTTACCCTTTCACATACAAGTAGTCATTTGACCCGTTGTTAATATTAAAATATTCATTATGGCAGCTTTAAGTATTTAGCTTATCTGGACTGACTTACAGTGAGGTAATGGTAGTGTAATATTGCATTTCTTTATTATTATCTTTGGGAATAGTGTAGCATGCAAAGGTCTGAACCACAGTAACCCAGAGACCCTTTAAAGAAGACGTTTTTAAAAGTTGACTGGGATTTGCTTTTAAGTACCATTACAGTGAAGTATTGCAGCTCATTCCCAAAGTGATGTAAGTTACGACGGTGTCCTATTATTGGTTTCCCAACATCTTCAGGTCAGAGTTGAGTACGTCTCAGTTTTCATGCCACAACACTATCCAGCCCTCCTCTGATTTATCCTGCGTAACAGAGAGGAAGCTGCATTCTGACACACATCGTAAAAAGATGACATGCACGTAATGCCATGAACCTCAGCATCTCTTTAAAGAGGCCATATTATCCTTTTTTGGGAGGGGCTCTCCTTTCCTGTAGTGTGTTATATAGGTTTTTGTGCATGTAAATGGTCTGCAAAGGCTAAAATCACAAAGTTCTCTCCGGAGGGAGTTTCTGTTGTTCACTTCCTGAATATAGTTACATCACTATGTAACACTCACGCTTCCATTTGCTAGCGCTCCAACATATTGTACGTTATAGGCTAAGGGGCGGGACATCTCTAAGCAGTTGACCGGCCAGCTAACCAATCAGAATACACTGGGCTCTGGTTTCAGACAGAGGGTGAAAAGAGGTGCTGCAGCACAGGCAGTATGAGAAAAATAAAGAGCTTTTTGAACATTACAGCATGGAGACATGTCCCAGTAGAGACACTACAAATATGGACCTGAAAATGAGCAGTACCCCATTACAATTGTCAAACACACTCAGATATCCGTAAATCTAGATTCACAGAACTACATGTTTCCACACACTCTTATTCACGTTTTCACACATCTTCTTTTCATTCTCCCATTTACTTTTGCTATCAGTTTGTTATCTTACTCTTATCTGCTGCCTTTCTAAATGATGTCTTTTTTTGCTGCCTCTCCACACGCACTCTGCAGCCGTGTTCTCTCCTTTCAGACACATGACAGAGGGTCAGATTTACGTTTAAGGGCACCCAGGAGGCTGCATATTTCAGAGATGGACAGCCCGCTGTGATTTACCGAGCTCTAACACTAAAGTGGCAATCTGTTTTACTTCACACAAGTTGTGTGTGTGTGCACATGTGTGCGGAGCGAGGGGAACTGTTTTCATGAATCAGAGCAAAACAGTTTTGACACTCATTCTGCGGGAATTTACATTGTCAGTTATCACCTAGTAATTTTCTGCGGGTGTGTGTGCCTCTGTGGAATTGTCCGAGTGTGTGTGTTTTTACTTACAAGCGCCAATTAGCCACATAAGGACACAAAGATGTGGAAAGTCCTTTAAAGTGTGTTTAAAATCTGAGTTTAGGGCTGAGATTAAGCAACGGGACGGGTGGGCTGAAGGAATACATGTGGTCAATGAAACAGTGCAACAAAGGGAAGTCATTACTGTAAATGATGTATTAGCCTAATGACTCCCCCAGCCCGAGGCTTACGTTACAGAAAAATAGAGCGATTTTTCCGCTGAAACTCAGTAGCACAGCGTCTGCTTTTTTTAACAGCTCTGAGGTGATGAGTGGCCTTGATGCTGTTTAATAGATTAACAGATTATCCCCATGGCTGTATGTGCTCAATGTGCATGTGTGTGTGTGTCTGTGTGTGTTTAAGGTTTAGCAGAAATGTGTTGCGGTCTTTATAGGTGGCTGAGAAAGCGTCTGTTTAAAGCCAAAAATATGAATTTGACTTTAAATTGCTCGTTTGTGAGGGAGCTGTAATTACCTCTGCAGCATTCATGTGTCTGCATTTCAAATACAGTTGTGGTTCTGGATTAAATAGGTTTTCTAGCGCATGGTTCTGAAATCAACATTTTCTTTTATAGCTTCAATACGCAGACAGGCAGTTTTAGACTTTTAAGGTGTTCAAATGATTTACTGTACATGAACCAAGCTTGGGCAAAACATTGTTTAGATTCATATGAATATGATGTTATATATGATATAAGCATATATGTTATACATGCATATATATAAAGTATCTAAGATAATCGTAAAGTCGTAAAGTCCATTTGTCTATTCAGTTGCACACCAGAAATGGTATGAACACACTTTTTTAACCCTCCTGTTGTCTTCGGGTCAAATCTGACCGATGTACTACTTTCATCAATCATAACTTTTTTGTTTTACATTCGATTGCATTAAGGCTTCATGATATCCTTCACAGTAGACATTTGAACATATCAAACAGCTGATCACCACTTTCATTGAATTTTGGATGATTTAGTCAATTTTGTAACACCCATGGTGTTCCCGGTCAAAAATGACCGCCATAAAGAACAGGAATTAGTAACCATCCGGATCAGATCACACACACACACACACACACACACACACACACACACACACACACACACACACACACACACACACACACACACACACACACACACACACACACACACACACACACACAGAACAATTTGACACATGTCCCGCTCTTATGTGCCCATCCCCCCACATGGATCACACCTGGCACATGCAATACATGATCAGTGTCTATTCTTTGTATATTTACTGCAGTTTTTCATGTATACCAGTAGTCTGATACAATATGTACAGTTTGAAAGGGTGTTAAATGAAATTTGGTGATGATTCATGGTTTTTGTGTTAATGTAATAGCAGTTAAAACAGGACCGGTCAAATTTGACCGCGAACACCAAAGTAAGGGGGGGGGGGGGGGGGGCGGAAACGAAGACAATACAGTATATGCAACAATGTTTAGCGAATTATCAGAAAAGTATAATTATAAATCATAATAATAATAATAATAGTAATAATGATAATCAACCATAGGCTCTAACACACATTTTATAAAAATACAAATTAATACCTACAATAAATATAAGCAATAATAAATACATACCTATGATTTAGTCACATAAAGTGTATTTTCCTTTGATGACTGTCCACATTACAGTGGTGTGTCAGTACAGCATTAGAGAGTGCATGTCTCTGCCAGGTGTGTCTGGGGCAGAGCTGTTTTACTCCCTCCCTGAAAAAACATTTAATCCCACAAGAATTTATTGTGATAAGAATGAATTGAATTACCGCAAACCAAGAGAGGTCATTGAGCATAAAGCCATAATGAGCATACTAAATAAATAGCAGATTAGAGCAGGAGTATGCATGAATATCTGTGGACAAACTTAGAGATGCTCACACACTCAATCACACACACCAATGGCAGGATCCTTGGCTGGGAAAAATGGACTCAGTTATACAGTACGTTCACTGCAAAATGGAAGAGATTTATGGCGATGTCCCACAACAACCTCTTCAAGATGGTTTTGGTCACTGTCTCACTGGTGATCAATATGTTTCCTTCTCTATCCTTCTGAGGTCAGCAGCACAAGTTTAGACCCTCAGCTCGTCACGGGTTATTTCTTCTTTCCTACTTTATGTTATGTTGTATTAAGTCTTCTCCTCATCCCTCTTCTTCTATTCCCAAAACCTGCCTATAATGACATATGTTAATGTACCGGTACAAACTGTGGCCACAAAATTGAAACCATTTCCTTTCCTTTTCCTTCGCAGAATGATGTCTTCCATGCGAGCAACGCCTCCCTTCCACCCAGCATCTGAGGAAGAGGAAGCGATGGGTCAGGACAACCCGGCCTGGGCGAGCGAGGAGAGAGAGGGCCCGAAGGAGCCACCAACCCCCCCCTCACACGACAGACCCCCCCGGACGAGCTGCAGCCAATCAGGGAGAAGCTGACGGATGCTGAGTGGGAGAACGTGGTGCCCGCTGCGATGGTGAGACGTGAATTACGTGCGGCGCTGAGAAATTGACCATATCTTATCTTGAGATGTGTTGATAACTCAAATCTATAAAACAAATGTGGTTAGTGTGTGTACACAGTGTACACAGTGTACACAGTGTACACAGTGTACACAGTGTACACACTCCGGGCACATGACTCATAAAACACTCATGAAATACATGCAGGGGTACACAGGCTGCGCAGATTCTCATGCATAATGATGATTGTGCACAATTGAATACACACACACACACACACACACACACACACACACACACACACACACACACACACACACCAGTGGTCCTCTCTGGTGTGTGTGTCTGCAGGCAGTGCTGTAGGCAGCCCAGTGAGGCTTCTCCTCCAGAGAGTTATAGCCCTCGGTTCTTCTTATCTCCACTGCCTGTGTGTGTGTGTGTGTGTGTGTGTGTGTGTGTGTGTGTGTGTTTGTGTGTGTGTGTGTGTATTCAATTGTGCACAATCATCATTATGCATGAGAATCTGCGCAGCCTGTGTACCCCTGCATGTATTTCATGAGTGTTTTATGAGTCATGTGCCCGGATTGTGTACACTGTGTACACTGTGTACACTGTGTACACTGGTACACTGTGTACACACTAACCACATTTGTTTTATAGATTTGAGTTATAGCAACACATCTCAAGATAAGATATGGTCAATTTCTCAGCGCCGCACGTAATTCACGTCTCACCATCGCAGCGGGCACCACGTTCTCCCACTCAGCATCCGTCAGCTTCTCCCTGATTGGCTGCAGCTCGTCCGGGTGGGTCTGTCGTGTGAGGGGGGGTTGGTGGCTCCTTCGGGCCCTCTCTCTCCCGCTCGCCAGGCCGGGTTGTCCTGACCCATCGCTTCCTCTTCCTCAGATGCTGGGTGGAAGGGAGGCGTTGCTCGCATGGAAGACATCATTCTGCGAAGGAAAAGGAAAGGAAATGGTTTCAATTTTGTGGCCACAGTTTGTACCGGTACATTAACATATGTCATTATAGGCAGGTTTTGGGAATAGAAGAAGAGGGATGAGGAGAAGACTTATACAACATAACATAAAGTAGGAAAGAAGAAATAACCCGTGACGAGCTGAGGGTCTAAACTTGTGCTGCTGACCTCAGAAGGATAGAGAAGGAACATATTGATCACCAGTGAGACAGTGACCAAAACCATCTTGAAGAGGTTGTTGTGGGACATCGCCATAAATCTCTTCCATTTTGCAGTGAACGTACTGTATAACTGAGTCCATTTTTCCCAGCCAAGGATCCTGCCATTGGTGTGTGTGATTGAGTGTGTGAGCATCTCTAAGTTTGTCCACAGATATTCATGCATACTCCTGCTCTAATCTGCTATTTATTTAGTATGCTCATTATGGCTTTATGCTCAATGACCTCTCTTGGTTTGCGGTAATTCAATTCATTCTTATCACAATAAATTCTTGTGGGATTAAATGTTTTTTCAGGGAGGGAGTAAAACAGCTCTGCCCCAGACACACCTGGCAGAGACGCACTCTCTAATGCTGTACTGACACACCACTGTAATGTGGACAGTCATCAAAGGAAATACACTTTATGTGACTAAATCATAGTATGTATTTATTATTGCTTATATTTATTGTAGGTATTAATTTGTATTTTTATAAAATTGTGTTAGAGCCTATGGTTGATTATCATTATTACTATTATTATTATTATTATGATTTATAATTATACTTTTCTGATAATTCGCTAAACATTGTTGCATATACTGTATTGTCTTCGTTTCCGCCCCCCCCCCCCCCCCCTTACTTTGGTGTTCGCGGTCAAATTTGACCGGTCCTGTTTTAACTGCTATTACATTACACAAAACCATGATCATCACCAAATTTCATTTAACACCCTTTCAAACTGTACATATTGTATCAGACTACTGGTATACATGAAAAACTGCAGTAAATATACAAGAATAGACACTGATCATGTATTGCTGTGCCAGGTGTGATCCATGTGGGGGTGTGGCACATAAGAGCGGGACATGTGTCAAATTGTTCTGTGTGTGTGTGTGTGTGTGTGTGTGTGTGTGTGTGTGTGTGTGTGTGTGTGTGTGTGTGTGTGTGTGTGTGTGTGTGTGTGTGTGTGTGTGTGTGTGTGTGTGTGTGTGTGTGGTATCTGATCCAGATGGTTACTAATTCCTTTTCTTTATGGCGGTCATTTTTGACCAGGAACACCATGGGTGTTACAAAATTGACTAAATCATCCAAAATTCAATGAAAGTGGTGATCAGCAATTTTATATGTTCAAATGTCTACTGTGAAGGATATCATAAAGCCTTAATGGAATCGAATGTAAAACAAAAAAGTTATGATTGATGAAAGTAGTAAATCGGTCAGATTTGACCCGAAGACAACAGGAAGGTTAAAAAAGTGTGTTCATACCATTTCTGGTGTGCAACTGAATAGACAAATGGACTTTACGATTATCTTAGATACTTTATATATATGCATTATAACATATATGCTTATATCATATATAACATCATATTCATATGAATCTAAACAATGTTTTGCCCAAGCTTGGTTCATGTACAGTAAATCATTTGAATACTTAAAAGTCTAAAACTGCCTGTCTGCGTATTGAAGCTATAAAAGAAAATGTTGATTTCAGAACCATGCGCTAGAAAAACTATTTAATCCAGAACCACAACTGTATTTGAAATGCAGACACATGAATGCTGCAGAGGTAATTACAGCTCCCTCACAAACGAGCAATTTAAAGTCAAATTCATATTTTTGGCTTTAAACAGACGCTTTCTCAGCCACCTATAAAGACCGCAACACATTTCTGCTGAACCTTAAACACACACAGACACACACACACATGCACATTGAGCACATACAGCCATGGGGATAATCTGTTAATCTATTAAACAGCATCAAGGCCACTCATCACCTCAGAGCTGTTAAAAAAAAGCAGACGCTGTGCTACTGAGTTTCAGCGGAAAAATCGCTCTATTTTTCTGTAACGTAAGCCTCGGGCTGGGGGAGTCATTAGGCTAATACATCATTTACAGTAATGACTTCCCTTTGTTGCACTGTTTCATTGACCACATGTATTCCTTCAGCCCACCCGTCCCGTTGCTTAATCTCAGCCCTAAACTCAGATTTTAAACACACTTTAAAGGACTTTCCACATCTTTGTGTCCTTATGTGGCTAATTGGCGCTTGTAAGTAAAACACACACACTCG
The DNA here is from genome assembly GCA_031216635.1 of Dissostichus eleginoides. Taxonomy (NCBI): domain Eukaryota; kingdom Metazoa; phylum Chordata; class Actinopteri; order Perciformes; family Nototheniidae; genus Dissostichus; species Dissostichus eleginoides. The sequence goes on along the minus strand of CM062273.1, from coordinate 11,768,473 downwards.
GACAATTCCACAGAGGCACACACACCCGCAGAAAATTACTAGGTGATAACTGACAATGTAAATTCCCGCAGAATGAGTGTCAAAACTGTTTTTGCTCTGATTCATGAAAACAGTTCCCCCTCGCTCCGCACACATGTGCACACACACACAAACTTGTGTGAAGTAAAACAGATTGCCACTTTAGTGTTAGAGCTCGGTAAATCACAGCGGGCTGTCCATCTCTGAAATATGCAGCCTCCTGGGTGCCCTTAAACGTAAATCTGACCCTCTGTCATGTGTCTGAAAGGAGAGAACACGGCTGCAGAGTGCGTGTGGAGAGGCAGCAAAAAAAGACATCATTTAGAAAGGCAGCAGATAAGAGTAAGATAACAAACTGATAGCAAAAGTAAATGGGAGAATGAAAAGAAGATGTGTGAAAACGTGAATAAGAGTGTGTGGAAACATGTAGTTCTGTGAATCTAGATTTACGGATATCTGAGTGTGTTTGACAATTGTAATGGGGTACTGCTCATTTTCAGGTCCATATTTGTAGTGTCTCTACTGGGACATGTCTCCATGCTGTAATGTTCAAAAAGCTCTTTATTTTCTCATACTGCCTGTGCTGCAGCACCTCTTTTCACCCTCTGTCTGAAACCAGAGCCCAGTGTATTCTGATTGGTTAGCTGGCCGGTCAACTGCTTAGAGATGTCCCGCCCCTTAGCCTATAACGTACAATATGTTGGAGCGCTAGCAAATGGAAGCGTGAGTGTTACATAGTGATGTAACTATATTCAGGAAGTGAACAACAGAAACTCCCTCCGGAGAGAACTTTGTGATTTTAGCCTTTGCAGACCATTTACATGCACAAAACCTATATAACACACTACAGGAAAGGAGAGCCCCTCCCAAAAAAGGATAATATGGCCTCTTTAAAGAGATGCTGAGGTTCATGGCATTACGTGCATGTCATCTTTTTACGATGTGTGTCAGAATGCAGCTTCCTCTCTGTTACGCAGGATAAATCAGAGGAGGGCTGGATAGTGTTGTGGCATGAAAACTGAGACGTACTCAACTCTGACCTGAAGATGTTGGGAAACCAATAATAGGACACCGTCGTAACTTACATCACTTTGGGAATGAGCTGCAATACTTCACTGTAATGGTACTTAAAAGCAAATCCCAGTCAACTTTTAAAAACGTCTTCTTTAAAGGGTCTCTGGGTTACTGTGGTTCAGACCTTTGCATGCTACACTATTCCCAAAGATAATAATAAAGAAATGCAATATTACACTACCATTACCTCACTGTAAGTCAGTCCAGATAAGCTAAATACTTAAAGCTGCCATAATGAATATTTTAATATTAACAACGGGTCAAATGACTACTTGTATGTGAAAGGGTAAACCCACAGATAATTATCACCTGACTCTGCAGTGTCTCTTGGTGCTATGGAACATTTAAGGGTCTTTAAGCAACTTTACTTTTTCATTTTCAGGTGCAACAGGCATTGTTTTAGCTAAAAAAAAACCCACAGCACCAAACGCTAGTCAGACAAAGTTTTACCTGGAGTAGAAATTCCAGATCTTCCAGCAACACTTTTGTTTAATTGTAATACTTGCCACCATGCTAATAAACTAATAAAATGCTCCTCCCATAGCCTGATTTGCCTAATTTGAATATCAACAGCTGACAGCCTGCGTTGAAATGTCTCCGTACCTTTGTTGTTTCACATAGAGTACATGAGATTATAAGACCGAGACAACAAGCAAACAGCACATCACTAATCCACGATCAACCCCTGAAATCCACACTGCAGCGATGAGAGAGCAATGGGGAGTTGGGGGAGATGGAGTAGGCAGAAGGGGAGACTATATTTAGCTGACAATATTGCTGGTGCTGGTTTATGGCGGAGCTTAAGACTTGGTTTCTTGGAACTGGAGTCTCATATGGCTAGGAATGCCCAGCCCCATAACTCGCTGCCACTGATACGGTATCATCACGCAACACAGGGTGAGCATGCAACAAGGCCTTTTGTGATTCGTCAGGGTGGGAAAACAGTGGCCTTCACACAAGAGTCAAAGAATCATAACTATAAGTTTAAACTTGTTTCACTTACACAAGAACATTTTAAACTTTACCAACTCATCGCTCTGGAATGAGTTCAGGAGCTACTGTAGTTTTTTGTCACATGATTTGTTAATGTAAGGATAAACAGTGAGTAATTGTTTTGGTATTTTCTGCTAGAATTGTTGATCTTTCCTTGCCCAGTTTAACCAAGAAACAACGGCATTTTCTTCCCATATTTGCCACTACTTTCAAAAGTTGTAATACATTTTGGAGGTAATGCCAATAAACGCAGAAATGTGTCTTTGTGCTAATGATTTGGGAACATTTGTTAGTGTTGATTACACTTTGTCAATATTATATGGGGAAACAGAACTGATGCCAGAGGGTAAATTAAAACAACTTTTACAACTCCAATAACTACATCAGTGCCAGAAAAAAGTTCCAAAGGTCAGGTTTAATTAAAACATTTAGCAGCGTACTGTGCAATATCATAAAAAAATCAACACATAATAAGAATACATAGAGAAGGAAGTACCATCCAGCCCATGCAACAATCTGTATGTAACAATCAGCATGCAAACTTTTAAAGGATAAGAAAGCACTTTTAAAAAAAATGCATTATGAAAAAAAAAGCATTTATTTGCTTTAATTTCTGAAAAATGAAAGTATATTGGAGAGGGTTTTTCCCTCTGACCACAGCTCTTATGCTTGGCAACATATCAGCTCATTCCCTACTGAGCTGCAGGAAGAAATTGAGTGATTATAGCTGAAGTAGCAACCTTCACCTAACAAGACCAAGAAGAATGAGTTTGGCTAAGTGGAATCGCTCTCAGGAAACAGTACTATGAGGATAATGTTACCCTGATAGCTGCAAAACAAATTCATTTTCCCAACAAATCACCTTGAGGTCTCAGAAAGCCTTTTCATATGGTCAGACATCTAGAAAACATCAACTCCTTCCCCAGAGAGCAGTCTTCCTCTGAGATATTCTTGGAAAGTGATCCGGTGAGATTGCCTTACTTGAAAACCAAACAAAGCATGTTACTGTTGAGTGAAGGGGAAACCTTTTACGTATTTCGTCATTTTTTTATGTGTGAAGTCAGGTATTGAAGAGCATCAAACAAGTAGTGTTTTTATCTCGTTTGAATAAAATAGTTCATGTTGTATACCTAGTGTAATCACAATGGTAGTACGATCAACAATGTTACTTAATGCACTCTTTGAACACTTTGGTTTGAGTTCACTTCCCTCCTTAGGGTCGTTCTTTTAACGGCCTTTAACTCAGAGACACATTCACCAAACAAACTGTTGCTGGTGGACAGCTAGCTAAGTCCCCCTCTGAAATGTGGACAGTAACTTAGAATCCCTTTGTGAGGGGAAGAAAAACGAAAGCTGGGGTCGGAATTTGGCAGGAAAGCGTTTGTTCAGATCTGGCCTGGAACCTGGCGACTTGGCAGAAACAATCAGGCATTGTGGAGCGTGGAGGGAGAGGGACCTGTGACAGATGAGAGCGGGAGAGCGAGGGCCCCCTCTTAGAAAAACAGTACACAAAGCGCCATTCACAGCCCAGGTCCCTTCTGCCACTTGTAGAGCGAGAGAAGGGCTCCAACAAAGGCCTGCGACTCGACCAATTGGGTGTAAAATCTCCAGCCGTCCCAGCTGGATAAGAACTGAGGAAGTGGGAAATACCAAAGAGAAAGAAGAGGAGGAGAAAAAACACAGGAGAAGAAAGAAAACTGAGGACTTTTCCCTCAAATTGTTTGTCTGTTGGTCGGTCCAAACACGCACAATACGGTGGAAGAAAAGCAAAAGAAAACTGAAGACTTAAATAGAAAAATAGAGATCCTCTCTACTAGCAAAGAGAAACTGTAGCAACACAAGCTAAACCATTTTTCATCAAAGTTGTTGTTCCTAAATCTCTTCTAGTTTGAGAGCAATGCATAATAGAAATGGAAAGGGTTTCGGGGCCTTTTTTCAATGTCTGCCTGACCTTGAAAAGGCTGGAGGACAACAGAGGACTATTGGGACAACTCTTTTGTCTTTATTCTAAGTCTTTGAAGCAGTTGATTTATGTGGACAGGTCATTTCTTAGATCTTTCCAAGTTGAAAACCTTTGAAAAGTATACTAAAGACAAACAAAACATGTTAGCAACAGCTGCATAAACATGCCAATCAATATAAACAAATCAGGGCAACAATAAGATCAACACTTATATTAATTGAAATCAGCCTTTAAAGGAATAATCCACTTAATTTGCTCTGGATTTAGATAAAGTTATCCTGACCTCTAGTCTCTTGAATAGATCGAGCTAAAACAAATGCTGTATCGCACACTTCCCACAATGCAACTTGATAGGGTCTATCATTAGACCCCTTCCTCAATGCTCAAGTCTTTAAAGTCTTATTGGAGTTGTTTGGTGGCCCTCAGTGAGAGGCTGTGATTGTATTGGGCTACTCCCAGGTGTGACTAAGAGGCAGATCATTGCTAAAAGGAACATGTGTGCTCTGTTACTTGTCCTGGATAAATAAATGGAAACAAAACTGGAAAAGAATTGGCCTTGTATAAGAACGGCTACTAAATCTTGGGTCTGTCTGGACTCTCATTAGCTCATCGCAGCACACAGAGGGCACTGTCATAGGTCAGACATCAGGAATGTGAACACACACATGCTGCCCTGTTTTCTCCCAGTGATTCCCTCGTTGGCCCAAAATAGAAAACTTTCAATAGCAACGCAAGTTACCCCCCAAAACCAGCCCAATTTCGTCAATGCCCTAATAGCAAGAATAGCAGTTTTGTTTTCTAAAAATTCCAAGCCATTAACATGGATTTCACTGCAAGAGGAGGCTCTGTTTCATCAGGAAGAGCCAACAAGTAGCTGCTCTATTTCAAAACGTCATGCGCTTATCGCTTTCGACTTCAGTTATTCTTTTGACCTTTTCATGACTTAAGTGCAACAATGAAGGGAGATAAGGAGAAGGCTGTGTGCGATGGTTGGGTTACATCAATCAGCTGTAACAACCAAATTCTCAGGTAAACAAAAGTTATTGTGTGACCATCAGTGTGTTTCACTGAAGAGCTCTTTGCATTTTACCTCGGAAGAAAGAATTCACAACCACAAGGCACTCAGAGGAGGCATTCAGGCGGAGTAGAGACTAAAACTGATTGAACTCTTATTGACCTGAGTTATTTTAGTGAAAATAAACTGCAGTTTTGATGAGAAAATAAGAAAATCTTTAATATTAGTCTGCTTTGTCCTGGCACAGTGCAGGCCGTATAATGTAATTGGGTTATTTTATTAAAGAAATGTCTAAATTATACTTTAAACATCTAAATCCAAACATATTGAACTCATAAAAGTCACATGTTTTGAATGTAATTTGTTTGGCGTTATATTCAACTGTCTTCATCACTGAATACTAGATCATAGAGAATATATCACAGTTCTGACCGCACTGTTTAATTAAAACATGTCACTATAAAGGAGTAAATTGGTAAAGCCACACTGTAATATATCCTTTTTTATCTATTGAAAAATGGTGATTAAAAGCTGTTTTCTTTACCTACAGAGCACTTATTTCATGCATTGTAAGGTGCCCTTTGTTGTCTTAAATGGCGCCTCCATATAAAATCTATTATTATTATTGGGTCATCAATGGCTAGTTGATGTTTTGTAGGTAATCAGTTTTGTGTTGCTCCTGTATGAATATCAGAAATATCTAAAGTTGTCTAAAAGGTGAAGTAGTTTGTACATCTCTTCAACAATTGTAAATTAGTGTGTTTTGAAATAATATCTTCAAATACAAAATTACTAAAACATATGACATCTGTTCCATTCTGTAGAGATGTATTTACTGTATCCTGTGTCTGTGTAGTGAGTATTAATAACAAAAAAAACACATTGCAATTTAAGGATTTCGTCTCTCATCAGATGGACAAATGGAGCAAATATTGGGATTCAAAATCTCCATTACCCCCACTGATGGAAAATCTCAATCAAATCCAAAGATGGAACACAGTTAAAAAACGATGAATGCGTCATTTGTACGGCGGGCGTAAACACACAACACTGTGCCGGGTCTCTGTTCACGGACCCGGACCAAAACCGCAGACCCCAAGAAATCCAGGAGTGCCCTTATTGACCAACACCCTCCCTTGTGCTTGTTATTTTTCCTGGCACGCGAACACACCCCTAGCTAACACAAATACAGTACACATATGCATTTATCTGATTCATGGCAACGATACAGAGTAAACCATTGAAAAACCATTGAAGACCAAAGTCAACACTCGGTGGCTCAAAGGGACTGTTTGTCTATTACCTCCCGCCCAAGGTAGTTGGAAGACCTGGTCAGTATGAACATTTTGTCTTGTGATCCGTAGAGTAGACCACATTGTCCAGGTAGCTACGGCATTATATAAATGGACGAATTCTACCCAAAAATCACAAAGTACTTGTTAAAGCATAACAAGCAAAACAGAATCACAGACAATAACATTTATTTAGCCTTTTGAAAACATTTGACTTTCAAATCAAGCTGTTTCTTTACTCCTTTTGACTGGTGGCGAGTCTTTAACATTTCAAACTCTTTCAGACCCAAATGAAATTGCAAGCAGAAACAACCCCAAAGACTTGTACCTTTCTTATTGCAAAATATATCAAATCAAACTGTGACAATTATTGCTTGAGGTTTCTGGTGAGTCGACAGAGGAGAGATGTAGTAGATTTATGGTCAAATTTCTATATCCTCATGATGATAATAAAGAGAAATACTACAGTTGGAATTTACTTAACCCACAAGCAAAAATGTAGGTGGAAAACAGAACCAGTAAAAATAGCAGAGGACTAAGACTAGAGCCCTGAGGAACCCCACAAATAACTGTTTATACACAAAAGTTGACATAACTGTATTCACCAATCAGCAGCAGCTTCAAGAATCTGCATCTGATGTATTGAGACTGTGGCATAGGGGATCATTTCACATCTATCAACAAAAAGGTGAGAGGTTTGATTACTAACCCCTCAGTAAACATATTAAAGTTAAACCTGAAGTAAACAAAGGAGTCAAATTGAGGCGTTTCAGGCAGGAGTGTGTGGGAGAGAAACTCCCTCTGGAGGGAACTTCGGGATTTTTGTCTTTGTAGACCATTTACATGCACAAAAACCTTTAAAACACACTATAGGAAAGCGAAAATTAAACTCTCCATACTGGACTCTCTATTCGCTCAATCTGCTTCCCCTCCCTTTATCTTCTCTCTTTCCCCTCACAGCTTTTCCCCTCTGATACATATCAGCTTAAAGCGCAAAATCCTGCCATTTGACAAACACCTTGCAGCCGGTAATACTCTTTTTACCAGCGAACCACCACATGTCCTCTTACTTCAGGCCACTATCCTTATTATTACACCGGTTACCTTTGACCTCGAACATAATGCCACTGTGATGCGCAAATAAGCTTGTTACACAAGTTTTAAGCCTCTACATATAGTTGACAGAAGCTGTAAACATGGGGAAATCCTATTATGTTAAGCATATGAAACTATGTAGTTCCCAACGATGAAGTGTTTTTGAAATCATCCTTCCTTACATATAGATATCCCACCCTATAATTGTCTGAAAAAGAAGCTGCAGTTAAATATAATGCAAATAAGATTACCGTGGGTTTACGTCAATGAAATTAAGCACATTAAGAGATCAAAGTAGGTTAATTTTCCAAAGGGTTAAGTTTCAAAAGTATCATTGGCAGTAGAGTCTATTTCAGGTTGACATCAACGGTAGAAAGTCATGATAGAAGCCGTGGCGACACGACAGCTGCCCTCACACATTTTTCTGAGTGATCGCATTAGCCCTGAGGCAAGCAGCAGAAAAGTGAGCTTCAATAAGTCATTACAGGACTCAAGGGTCTTACAGCAGCTAAAAAACAATCATTTTTACTGTTTGGCAATTTTGTTAATTTACGTAATTTGTTCATCCCTGGTAGACATTTATAATTCAGTACATTTTGAACTGATAGGACATGATGGCACGGAAGGACAACATCTCTCTTGTATACAAGTGTATAACAATTATTCAATTGTGTATGTGATATGTCTATAGTATTCAAGTAAAGAGTATAATATATTGGGTAAATCTATCAAAAAATGTCAAGCCTCACAAAGCAAAAGTGTAAGAACAAAAAATAAAGTTTTTGATCTGGCGACAGAGATAATGAAAAGTTAAGGCAACACATACCATGCCCATTTTATTACTTACAGTAAAACAATAATCATGAAATCAAATATTTTTAGTTTTGTGTGCAGAGCCATCATAACTTTTCAATATGGTGTATTCTTAAACTCCATTTGTGAATTGATATAAATGTTAGATGGCACACTCATAATGGAAAAACAAACTCATTTAAAACTTTGATGTAAACAAAATAATTACAATCAAACAAGGAGCTCTGGAGTGTAACATCATCTGCAGGGTGTCCAAACAGGTGGCTTTTAGAGCGCCCAGGAGGCGCGAAAGCCTGCTAATCCCAGATTAGGACTGACAAGTCGTTTCACTGGATGCCCCCATTGTAATCCCAGTTGCCTCTCTATCCTCTGACAATGAGCTTTGTTCCCTATCTAAGAAAGAGCTTTGAGGATTTCCTCAGCTTTGTTAGCATGAAATGGCTGCATTATTCAGAGGCATGCTACTTTCAGTCGGTCGCGACAACATATTTATTTTCAATTATTGACCAGGCTGAATGGGTAATGTGTACAGACTGTTCTAACGAGTCATCTGTGCTCGCTACACAGGGTTTAATTGATACTCATTTTGGCAGGATGTAGCTCCGGCACATATACAAACATGTCAGGGGAAAAAGAGGAGATGTGTAGGAATGTTTTTACATTTTTCAACACGTCAGGCGTTTAATTGACATTCCTATCCAGATGGTCATAGAGTGAGTGTAACAGTATACATTGAAATTGTAAAAAACAAACAAAAGTATTACTGGTGGTTTACAATCTGAGATATGGCATTGATAATGTCATGGGTTTTTATATCTATTCCTCAATGATGAATCATATAAACAACAGTACAATATTTATTGCTTATATAAACAATTTCTTTGAAGATTTTGAGTGTTTATGTTCTTTTAACCTTTATCAATTTCAATGTAATTTTGTGTTAAGACAAATGGGCCAAGAACTGACAATGAAAAACACTTAACCTCAAAGAAAAAACAGTAAACTACAATTACATTGTGGTTGTATGCCTCCATAGTTTGTTAAAACTTAGAAAACCTTTAAGAAATGACTGAGAAGTTTTTCATTCATCATATGAATTATTGAAGTTTAGCCAAAAACTTGTTTTCTGAGATCAGAGTGACTTTGACCTTTGATAGTCAGATTTTAATCAGTTCATTATTTGATCCACGTGGACATTTGGGCCAGATTTGAACAAATTCCCTCAATCCTGAGATATCGAATTTACTAGAATGAGATCGACGTGCGGTGACATTTGTCACAATCCCAGTTTTCTGTCACATTCTTAGTTGTCTGTCTTGTCATGATTTTATGTTGAAATTCTGTTCTCCCTGTCTCTTGTCTTCCTTCCTGTGTTTCCCTCCTGTGTCTCATTGTCTGATTGTTCACCTGTTGCCCCCCCCCCCTTGTGTTTCTGCCTCCCCCGCCCAGCTGTGTCTTGTCCTGTGATTACCCTTCTTTGTATTTAGTCTTGTCTTCCCCTGTGTTCCTTGTCGGTTCATTGTCTTTCCTGTCACCCTTCATGTTGTCACGGTCAGTTTTGTCTGGATGCTACCTCGTGTTACCTACTCTTTGGATTACCTCGTGTTACCTACTCTTTGGATTACCTCGTGTAACCTACTCTTTGGATTCATGGTTTTGTTAAGTATTTTTCATTGTCAACAGCTTGTTTTTTTGTAATAAAACTCGCTTTTTGTTACATTTTAAAACCCGCTTCCCTTTTTAAACTGCTTTTGGGTCCTACCTTTTCCCGAATCGTAACAACATTGATCTTTGACTATTTAATCACCAAAATGAAATCAGTTCATTCTTTAGTCAAAGTGGTATTTTGTGCAAAATGTAAAGAAATTCTCTTTAAGCCATTCTGAGATATCCCGTTTACGGCATGTCACCGGCTTTGAGGCTTAAAAACACAACAAATCAGAAATCAGATTAATGTATTCTAAAGCATCTGAAACATCTGAGAATAAACCCTTCTGTCTCTTATCTTCCACAAACTGTCAGGCCTGATTCTGGTCATAATGTAAAACTTGATATAATTTGATTTGAGAAAATGTGATGACTCTCTTTCATCAACTCTCGAGTAGAAAGTCAAATAAATCCCCAAGACGTAAAACAGGAGTTATACCATACATAACAATACTTGAAGGCAGTGAAAAAGGAGGTAGAGGAGAAAAGAGGAACCAGTAAAGACTTCTTCTCTCCTCTCCAGTTGTCTTGTTTGGCGTTCGGAGGCATTTCAATGTCCCCCGGCACGTCGAGCTGTCACAATCCTGACTAATCCTTTCCTTTCCAATCCTGTGTCCCCTGCTCAGGCTGAAGCCACTTGTTACAGAGTGTGTTTAGCTCTATATGTGTATTATGAGAAACAGGCTGGGTGATTTGAAACAGTTATCCATGGGATACACCTGATACCGTGGACGATATTCAATAAACACATGTAGGGTAGAAATGTTAAGAGGGGGTTCTGTTGGCACTGGCAGTTCAGACCAGCTGAGAAAAAACGGAGCAAGGAAAGCAAATAAGTCACGCTCTACCTTTCTGTGAAATATGAACATTAGCAAGTCGTGAAAACACATGTACACCGTCACATTCTGGAGTGTGGAGAGGTGTGTGCTGCGAGGTCAGAGCCTCTCGTCGCTGCACAAGGTATCCATTGTCCTTTATACCGGCCCACAGCGAATATACATTGTTCACGGGGCACAAGGCCTCGCTTCAAACATGTAGGGTGTTAATCCAGCCAATCACAGCCGCCGTTTTTCACATGGACTTAAGCCCTTGAATCAGGGCGAATATATATATATATATATATATATATATATGAATGACTCAGGTGGGGTTGTTCAGTCCAACATGACTGACGTACAGGATGGAAAACCTCAGGCAATAACTCTTTGAAATCAATTATGTTTTGCTGCTCAGTTTACATTACACAGTAGGATTAACAGAAAAAGTTATATTGTACTTCATAAAAGCTTTTACATTTTTTGTTCTGAATGGGATGAAGGTCTTTATTAAGACCAATATTCTGCCTCAGAAGCAATGTGCCGTATTTTTAAGTCTGTAATAAATAGTTAAAGTGATCCTATTATACCTTTTGGGGTTTTTCCCTTTCTTGTAGTGTGTTATATATGTTTTAGTGCATGTAAATGGTCTGCCAAGGCTAAAATCAAGTTCCCTCCACACTGCCCCCCAAACACAATATCCTCTTTCAGTTTTTAAATAACATTGTAATCCCGCTACGTCTTTTTTTAAGTAATTTTAAGGGAATACAGTTACTTATTTTTGTATCCTAATGACATAACCCTGATATATATAATCTGTTACTCCCCATGCCTGGTTGAGTGATAGTAACAAATACAGAGAAACCAAACCAAAGACGCGTACGTCACAGAGCTTCTACCACTAAAACCACAGGGAATAAATGCTATAGTTAAAAAAAAAAAGAAATGTGAACGGGCGGCTTACTGCTTCAAGTGAATGTATAAATATCCCCTCTCTTTCTTCTCTGTTATTGGCTGGACTGCGAGGGTAACGGTTATTCGGCCAGCTGTTCTGATTTTTATCGCAGTAAGTATTATATCTTGACAAAACCCCTCATGAGACTCACGCAAGAATTTCACAGGCGCTGGAAGGGAGAAGCAGTTTTTAATAAAGCAGCTTTTTTTTTTTTGTTGCCTCGTGCTTAACTGGACGAGGATACTCTCCCTCTCTCTTTTCTTTTCAGCAATTTCTCTCAATCGTGGGCTGTAAATCACAATTAGGAGGTTCATTAGATATGGCTGATTTATTAAGACCCTGGGCTTGTCTCTGGGCCTTTCAGCCATATATTAGCTGACTACAAGATCTCATACATAGTTATGAGACATGCTGTTTACTGTGTGGCTCATAGGGTCATATGCCAATAGACATTAATTATTGAGCACGACTCCATAGGTTAAATTAATAGCGTCCATGTGATAAATCATTTACATTTGTATATTCCTTCTTCGGTGATGCCTGTACGCAGCACTTTTGACTGCGTATCCAAATCTCTTAATAATGACAAATTGGCAACAGCATCAAAAATCTGTCTCTATTATCAGAGAGTGATCCGGGATTTGAAAGCTAGCCAAGTATTTTGGAGCCTCATCCAAAGGCTTTAGCAAACATACTGTGGAGCTGCTTGCCCTCTTGAACACATTGAATTGGCTTGTGTTCATATCACAGTTACTCCAGTCTTAAGTGTCCCTGGCTCACATAATGCGCCATTGTTTCCCCCCGTAAATCAAAGTGCGTTTTATCGCACTGCATATCAGCTACTGTCAACAATCGCATGTAAACACAGGACCAAGATAAGGTGATGTATGTATATACTCTTTCATGTGAGTGCTATGCACTATGTGCAAAACGCAATGTTCTGCTGTTCCTGTTCTGTTTGAGTTTGTACTTTAAAGAGGCCCCATTATCTTTCCCTTTCATGTAGTGTGTGCTATAGGTTTTAGTGCATGTAAATGGTCTACAAAGGCAAAAATCACAAAGGTCCCTCTCCCTCTCTGCCTCCTTTGCACTCCTTTGTTTACTTCAGGAACATAGTGACATCACTATGTAACACTTGAGCTTCTATTGGTTAGCACTCCAACACATTGTACGTGATAGGCCAATGGGCGGGACATTTCTAAGCGGTTGACCAATCACAACAGAGCCGGCCATCTAACCAATCAGAGCAGACTGGGCTCTGGTTTCAGACAGAGGGTGAAAATAGGTGCTTTTTGAACATTAAAGCATGGAGACAGGTCACAGTAGAGACACTAAATACAAATATGAACCTGCAAATGAGTATTATGAGGCCCCCTTTAACTTGAAAAATGCAACAGACAGCTTTTAATTTCTAAACCGCCTCCTCACAAACTTGGCGTGCAGCTAAAATGATTTGTTTCTTTCTCTCTGTTTTCCTCCAACATACCAGCACGCCTGCTCATCCCCTGGCACCTAATGGGCCAGATCCTTGAACCTCAAGGGGAACTGTAGAAATAGTTCTGGATTAGTTACAGCTTGAACAGGTGAGCTCCAACTTGTTCAGGCCTATTTATAGCGAGTGTGAAATCCTATTGTTAAGAATAGAGGAGGGTTTACAGACACAGACTGATGGAGAGAAGAGTCATGTCCCTTCCTGTTCCTAATCTAGACACTGATCTGTACACAGGGAGATCAATTAGACCAAGTCTAATAACATATACAAGCCTTTAAAGAGACATAGAGATAAACATCAGATATACAAATCAATTTGAAGGTGGTTTTTCTTGCTTCTTCTAAGGTTTTTGCGGTTTATACCATGATTTCCTAGACTTTTAATAGTGCCTTAATCATAAAATATTCTTTATTTGCAGAGAACAGTGAACTTTAACATCCTTTAACAGAATGAAAAACATATATAACATAACATAAACTCAATCCCAACATTTTTAAAGTTCAAATGTGATATTTTTCTGCATAAGGACTTCGCATTAGTGCCAATTATTTTAATTATATTAAGTAACCAATACATATTTGGTTAATCAAAAGTATAAAAAGGTCTATGAATGGCTTGTTTTGTCCAACAGTTCAAATCCTGTAGATATTGACATTTACTATCATAAAGGGTTAAGAAAACCTGGAAATATTACCATTTACGCTACAGGAAATATATTTTTGAGCACCTTTATTTAAAAAATATTGACTTAAACCAATCAATCCTCAAAATATATAGCAATAGTTTAAGCCCTATTTCACAACCACACTCAAGCAATGCTACCGACTTCTGAGACACATACAGTAGTTAGCAGTGAGCAAAGGCATTTATCCTCACACACACACACACACACACACACACACACACTTTCCTCTGGCTGACTCCTGGTACATGACTAATTGCCGGTGACAGAACAAAGGAGCAGATTATTGGATTGAGTGAGTAACACAGCCACAGGTCAGAGGCAGGTTTAGTCTCTAACCTTGATTGTGACGCAGCCAAAGCCGACAACTCCCCCCACCCCCCCCAGCTGGGCCGCTCGGTCCCAGTGGGTCAGGTCTGATAGATACACCTGGTTAACTGTGTAAAATTACAGAATATTGACATGTCTTGTCATTAAGACATTACGACAAAAGCATAAACTGTGAAGCGAAACGTGTAGAAGTGACATCCATTTTTCATCTTTGTTTGTTGTGTGTATTGTTTTTGTAAAGTGACTTTGAGCACCTAGAAAAGTGCAATATACAAATGAAATCATATTATCTAGAAAATTGTAGTAAAAGATGTGAGAGCTTGATTTTATTTTCACTTTTTTTAAATATTTGTAAAGCCTCTTTTAAGCACCTGTATTATTATTTATATTATTTTGTATGTGTTTACTATAGAGTATTCTGATAATTCTGAAATCATTATTTCATATTGTGTATTATTTAGAGATACTCTAATGATATATATATTTTCTACTGTTGATATGTCTACATATATTTGTAATGTTTATCTTTTCTTTTATTATAAGTTGAACTCGTGTCTGCTGCTGTGACAAAAAAAATTCCCAATTTAGGAAGAATCAATTATATTAAATCTAATCTAAAAAAAATCTTTGAATGTGACAACTCGAGTTAAGACAGGCTCCATGTTTCATCAATAAAACAATCTTTGTTGCTTGATGCATTATTGTTGTATTTTAATTGTTGAAGTGACATCTCATATCTAAGCCTTTTATAAAAGCCTAATGTCTTAAAGTAATAAGTTGATTCATGGTATGAAGTGCTGCTCAATTGTCCACTTGTTATCTGGTGAGCTCTGAGGAACATTGTGTCATTAGCTTCAGTTGTCCGGCCTCTTTATCAGCGCTGCCTCTAATTGCTCGACGGCTCGGTTGATTTTGAAGCTAACCAGGAGCGATGTCATCCCCGCGCTCTCCCCACAATGGAGCTCATTGGATTAACTTCGAGCAGGCTTTGTTAAAAGCTGGCGCAAATCTAATCAAGGAAGAGACCTCAATTATGCTAGCATGTACTTAAATGATCAGATCACTACAAAAAGGAGGAGAGGGGGGGGGTGGCCGGTGTAGGAATGCAATCAGCAGCCATTAAGGCCGGTTAATTTTGGCTGATGGCAGCTTTAAAATGAGATGCAGGATTCTTACTGTAATGAGAATACTGTAATTAGGAGGGTGTTTGGGAGAGAGCTGCATTCAGGGTCAGGGGAAATAGTTCACCAAAGGGAAGCTGCCACAAGTCTCTTAGAAACAGGTGTTAGCGCTGCAGCAAACAATGTCGCAGAGGTGGTGCTTTAAATCCCTACTTTTAACCTACAAAGCGTTTAAACACAAGCTATTTAGAACCCTGTGTTTGTTAATGAAGTGTTGAAGGAGGGCAAACAGCTGAAAGTCACCTTTTTTCCAGCTATGGCATGTTGAAGAATGTAAAAGAGGTGTATTGTTTGGAGAGAATAATGTGCTACATCGCCGTGATCTAAGGACCAGGTGGCGTCCCCTGTAGCCCCGAGGACAACAGCTGAGATTGACCCTGACCTCTGACCTCCATGACCCATGACAGTTAAAACAGGAAGCAATTATCCTGAATGTCAGCGAGTACGGTGGCATTCCTCAGCAGGAGGCGAGAAACAGATAACAGTTGGAGACACTGTCAGTGTGTGTGCATGCAGATACACTGTGTCAAATGTGTTATCGGCAACTGAGAAGACTGAGTGAAAACTTGGCTTAGAATTCATAACATGTTCATTTCACTACAGTGTAGGACAAGATCTGGAAATGTAGAAATGTGGTTATGTTTTTTAGCGTTTTCCATCTCCTGTAGTGTGTTATATAGGTGTTTGTCCATGTAAATGGTCTGCATAGGCTAAAATCCCAATGTTCCAGTCAAAACAGGTCCCATCACAGACAGTATGAGAAGAATTAAGCCCTTTTTGAACATTAAAGCATGCAAACATGTCACAGTAGAGGCCTGAAAATGAGCATAATAAGGCCTTTTTAAATTGTTGCAAAATGTTGTTTAATCTAACATACTTCTGATCAAATCTGGAAATATTTAGAAATTTCCTTCAAAGTTGGTGAAGCATTCAGAAGAAAGCTAGTGCAAATGCATTCGCTTATAAGAATTATGCTCTTATGTATTTTGTTCCTTTGCCTTATAGTAGGCTGTACAAAACTCATCACTAACAGAGTCTGTTGTCGCTGTAAAAAAACGAACTCAAGAAACTCATTTACCCTCACTTCGCTTCAAATTTTTCCCCACTCTCCTCCAATTTCAA